>MUAA02000070.1:1800000-2220000 GCA_014180765.2 Marchantia paleacea
TATCCGGTAGAACTTTACAAACAATTATGGTATTTAAACATTTACAGAGGTAACTTCTAGACAGGCCAGATTGTACAAGGAAGACTAGACTTCGAGTACGGGTGGAACGGTACTGCCAACTTTCAACAATTGAGATTCACATTACAGACGAATATGTCCACGCGCTTATTTCATATCAGATTATGGAGAAAGTTCATAACAATAGTGATCTTCCTCCGTCTCGTTTATCTGAAACGAGATCTTTCAAAGCTCTTAATTGTTTTGATAATGTTATTAAAATATATAAACTACAAGTGGCAATAGTAAGCCAAAACTGCTACTTCCGAGATAAGTCTCATTCAGTTATCTAATTTTGAATCCAATGAATTGTTAAAGTCATCGTTAGATAAATTTTTTTTTTCTCAAATACCTTATTTTTCTAGTCATGATAATGTTTTTCGAGCTCTTCCCGTTGTTGGCCCAATAACAATTTTATTTTTTCATTTTTTAGTTGACGTAAGACTTTGTTTATGTCGATGATGCAAAGAAAATCCTTCAGTTAAGACTTATTCCATCTAGCTGTAAACTATTTCCGTACGTTAACGCATTCCAACCTACCAGGAAAAACTGAAATTAAAGATATTTTTTTATCATATTTCAAATCAAGCTCAACCCTCGGCATCGTCACCACTCAAAAGCTTCTAGATTTCAATTGACGTGAATGCAATAAGAGACGGAAAGAAGAGAAAAATAAGAGACAGAAAAGTGAAAAGGACCAAAGGAGATCGAGGGCCCGGAAAAACTGAAGCATCGAACAATAGAAAAAAGAGAATGGAAAAACATGGAACTGTAATTATTCCGACAATACACATGCAAAATAGAATTGGCCAGAATTCATATCCTTTTGTATATTCGAAGCCTATTTTGCGGAAATACGCTACAGCTTGCAGCCAGCGTTGGTATATTTCTATTAGCCTCAGCTGTCAATGAAACAATTTCTTATCTTCGACCCATTGGCACATTCCAGCTCATACCTCCGAACTGGTGAGAATCAAATGTTTATAGCAGAATATATGACTTCAAATTTCGAAAACAACTGCTACTTAATTTGTGCTCTGCATTATGCATGTCTCCTCCAGTCATATCCATTATGCCAACATGAGTTGGAACCATATCTTTCGGAATCATCACTAGCAGCTGAGTGCAATCAAACCCGACGTTATTCCCTCCAATTTTGTAGGGTTAGTCGCATTTTTTAACGCATCCCAGCAGAAAGAGCGGCCATGTCAGCTCAGAATACTATGCCCGGGCACATGCGTCAATTTTGGGCTCAACATAGTCGGCAATATCAAAGGCTTGGAGAATTAGCCACCCAAGGAAGCCTTCTCCGCTGTACCTCCACGGGTATAGTTCAATAAATCTGAGCCATGGCAACCCCGTGAGATATACAGGTTATATGGTCCATCATTTCCTGTCCACGCCACAATACTATCGACTAACTTTAGCGTAACCATCCAAACGGAGAGCTTTAGAATTTCAATCACTGCACTGATCTTGAGTTGCACTACTGCACCAACAGACCAATTAAGGGACACGTACTCACCCTGACGAAGGATTCATGAAAGTTCTTTGACACTTGCCTGTAAGTTAACCGTCAATTGATTGTGAACATCAGCACAGAGCTTTAATTTTGGGCTGGAGAGGAAGTTACTGTAGGTGGCAAAGTCGATGAAGGATTCCAGGCGTTCAAATATTTTTCTCTAACAGAGGTTGAATTTCGAGATGATGGATTTGATTGAGTTATTGGTGTGAAGATATTTTCCTGATGGTATCTGCTGTAAAGAGATCCATCTTTTCAGTGGAGTTCAAGATATTGGGTGTTGTTGGCTCCGTGGTTTGCAGTCCATTAGAGGGTCATTATGACCGACGGCTCCTTACGGGTGATTCAATATATAAATATCAAATATGCGGGGATTAGACAATCCGAATGGACCCGGTAACATGTTACGGATAAATGAACATCTCAAATTTGCATGTCAAAATTTTTACGGAGGCTCACAGAAGTCGTTAACATAGTCAAGGGAGGTGCTTAACAATGACGACCATCCTACTTTTCCCCGGAACTGGAATGATTCTTAAACACTTCATTATCACGGGGATTGATTTAACCCAATTAACTCTTTTAAGGCTAAAACTCCCAATTTGTTTCTTTATTAGAAGATGGAACATCCAGTGTACTAACATTTGTACATGTTTTATCGAACCAAAAAGTTTGACACCAGCTAAGATTTTGTGTCATTGTGACGTTGCTTCAGAGTACTTTAAGATTAGACCACCGGAGTGTATATTATTCTCGTGGAAACCAAGTCTTGCCCACTCAGCATTTAAATTTATTGATGACTTTTCTGATAAAATGCAGAGTATTCAAACCGCCCTGAACGAATTTACGCATCTGGACATGCACACAACATGCCCGTCAGCACGTGAGTTTCAAGAGAAGTATTCCCAGCTTATGAACAGACAACCTACCGGTTAGATTGAATTATCAAATCTCTGAGTTCACTTCGTTCGCAGTCTGTATAGCTAGCTGACTTGCTGCTGTATGTGTCCTGGGCATTTCTGTGTAGACAAAGCAGCTAAGTCATGATAATGTTAAGTTTTCAGCTTTTCCTTCAGACTCTCTTGATGGAGGAAAGCTTTATATACAAGGAGGACGTTTCAGTCCTGGAGAGTGGAAGGTAATCTAAGATTTTCTTAGAGCTAGCACCAGTTGTGTAAACACTTGAAGACTCCCAAATTGCATGTGCATATTATAAAGAGAAGGAAAATAGGTTGCGTGTACGGTATGTTCAAGGTTCAGTACCACGAACTGTCACCACCAGGATGCCTTGACTGTAAGCAAGGTAAGCGGTGTCCTGTCCCTACAGCCCGCTTAACCTTTCTATTGACTAAAGGTAGCGTCGTTGGTGCAACGAGTGAGTAGCAAGAGGATTGGACAAGCCTTCACTGCAGAGTACAAGGCAGGAAAAACAAGAATTACAAATAAAAACTGCATCTGCAGAGCTCGACCTGAATAAGTTTCTAGAGACGCATGATCATATTTAAGCGAGTGAAATATTTGCCTGTAATCGAACCAGTCCCCGTGCTCCAGTCTCAGGCTTGGCACATTGTAGGAGAACACCCTCGTGGAGTATGGGACTCAGAAAACGGTTGCCTCCACCGCAGGAAGATGAAATGACTGTAAGAGCACAAGCTCCAGGCCGAAGGAATCATCAAGAAAGGAATAGGAAAGGTTTTTTGAGCAAGAGCACAAGAAAAGCATGTGATCGTATTGCTTCAGTCATCATCATATAAATGGTGCACGCTGAATCGAAATTGCTATCGACGTCTCTTGTCCCTCACATGCTTTGCAGATGCAGTGCATTCTTCTTCTGAATTCCGATGTTCTCATGCTCTAATCACCCGGCCTTCTGGTGCCTACTACAAATGGTACCGAATCAGAACAAAAGCTTTCGATGCGGGGTCCATTCCCCTTCACCATTCACTGCTGGATGTACGTCACCAACATGAACCTGCATCGTCGCATGCCAACAGATATATTTCAAGCTCCTAAAATCTCCAAACAATTTTGCAGTAACCCAGCGTTCTCAGAAAGGTTCAGTAAGCGCATCGCGCACGGCAGCGAAGGCCAACTAGTTAGAAGCCACATTCTCTGTCTCTACAGCTGCAATGGTTTCTGAGTTGACTCGAACAGAAGAAAAACCGCGCTCTTCACAAGTTCTCGACTCAGTGCCATGGAATGATTCAATTCCACTTCTACACTAAAAAGAGGGAATGGACTTGACTTGCTCTTACGCGCATACCTGCGAATCGTCCCGGTGGTGCGGAAAAGTAAGTTCATGGGTTGATTCCATATGGCAATGAAAATACCTGCGTCTTGGACTCTTGGCTTTCTTTGTGGGCAGAGGAAGTTGCGACCGAGCGACGGGAACACGGAGAAGTGCAGTTCCACTGCATGACCATCGTCGCCGGCCAGATCGACGTGGTGGTGATGGTCTACATGGTCAGTCTAGAATATCTACGGCGAGACTACAATACGTGTACTCTGTATCTTCTGGTATCAGTCTCGGCACCAGACAAAGTAGAATCTTCTGGTATCTGGAGTCAAACTTGTGGCTACGCACGTGTTTGATGGATACCACGGCGGGAGATCACATGACAAGCACATGGTATATGCTCCCTATTTTATAGAATAAAAAAGTAACCCAATAATATAGCAAAAAGGATAGGAAGACCCCATAATTCCGGGATGAAACCAAAGGAAATGATGGGACTAGGTCTCAATAGTATCACAATCGAAAAATTAATGAACTCTCTAATCAAATGGTCTACATATTACTAATAAACATCACCTAGTTGGATTGCAGTCACTAGTGCTCTATGTAAAGCAATGGATTAACATTGACTAAAATAAATTACATAATATACCAAAGAAAATGATACCCATATTGCATAGTATGGGAGTCTCTTGTGCACTCTCTCACAAATATATCAAAGTTGGTGTCAATAATTCCATATAACTTAAGGGCTAGAATAATAAATAAGTAACTTTTTTACATATCCCTATACTTATAGATCTTGGCTACTACCGTTCCACTCGCTCTCTAAAATTGTGTTTACCACAACGCCCTAACTTGAGTTGACAGCAAAGCATCCCAATGTTCCCTCCATCACTCCATGTGAGATATACACTCTCGCACACCATATCAAACACCACATCCATAATGGCATCATGGGTAGTTATACTCTTCTCTCCAAATGGACAATGAGTCATATTCACCCCGTTGCATCTAAAGTACACAAGTTGCATATAGGTGGGCCAAGAAGAGGCTGAACCTCATCGTTGTAAAAAATATAGCCGGTACAAATTTCGCATAATAACCATCCCTATTTGTATAATGAACTTTGTAATTTCATTCCTTTTGCTTCAATTATGAATAAATAAATAATCATTTTTCCCAATTTTTTTGAAATTTTTTGGGTCATTATTTTCCATAAAGACATTTCTTCTCACACGTCCAGGTTGCAGATAATGTTTCAAAAAGTAATAGAGAATCACATCAATAAAAATGACGTTTTTGAAAGTTTCACAATGGCTGGATCTTGACTACGTAAATCATTTCAACTGTTCTTAACAAAAGACCTCTGGATAATTCTATCATGAAACTGTTTATATGTAATTAGGCGATCATGAGTCTATGCAGTAGTAAAACGCCATGATATTGAAGAGACAGGGGAGTTGGACATGTTTTTCACACTAGCCAAAATTTCGTGTATTTTGGACCATATCCTTACTTTTGGACCGGCCCGGGTTATTCGAATAGTTTCACACAAGTGTTTAAAAATCATTTTCGACGAATACAAATGTAATTTCGACATTATATGACAGTTATCATTTGTTCATAAAGTACATTCGTTTGATTATAGGTTTTCAATCACATCGGTTTTGAGCCTCACGATAATAAAATTGCTACCTCTATTCGTGGTTACTTCTACTGATCGTATATGGGAGTTTCAGTCTTCACTAATGGATCATCGTCCTCATTTGTAACCTCCATCACATTTGGAGCAGAAGGCTCCTGCATATTAAATATTTACGCAATAATAATTAAAAAAATCATATGCAACCTATTTCTCGTTTCAAATTATATTAACAAGGAAATGGAGTTCCTTATCTTAATAAATAATTTTAGATGAATTTTCATGAGTATTTTTCTTGAGTCGAAAATTTACATTTCTCTCGATACAATCAGATTAAACTCATATTAATTGTAGAAGCGTTTCATGATAAAATTTGTACGTTTTTCCTTTATTTATCTTATAACATGGACACGTCTTCTTTTGAAGATACCTTTTTGGTTTCAAGTTATCTTCACCACTAAATATACAAGATAAGTATGATTTCATAATAATCCACTTGTGTGCACCAGAAATTGGTCATAGTTTCTATGTACTTGACAGACGAATCGATGTCGGTTATGACATCTGAAACTGCTGAGTCACACATGCAGTATGAGCAACAGACCTGTACGTGCGTCACAGAAAAAGTGAAGAGTGGTAGAAGAATCTCATGGGACATGGTGTGGATCAGTGGATGCGCCATGTCTGAAGGTTCACGCGACTGAATCCATGCTTCTTTATCATGCTCTTGGCTTTTACGGTAACGATCTCCAACCCAGAAGAGTGTGAGTCCAAACCCGCGTTCCATCGAGGAACTGAAGAGGTTGGTTCGAACCGCGGTCGGTGTCGAACGAGTCGCCTGGAAGGGTTAAGAAGCTGTAGGCTCGGAAGATTCTCCGAGCCCAGACATATTCACAAGTTCGTCGGTTCGGTTTCAGACCCTGCAGATTATTCCCTCTGATCACGAGTAGCGGACAATTATAGTTCCCTTACCCTTAAGTGGTACGGCTCTTATCCTGATCCTGCATAGGTATTTGTTTATGACGGTTTGGTACAATATTCAAGCTTAAGAAACAAGTAAATTTGGGCCGTTATCACCTAGCCTATAATCTTACTTTCGATTACTCAAGGCAGATTGCTTTGGTTTTGATGTTGGTTGTTATTGTCATTATCAAGCTATTTGATTATCCAAATATATGTTTATGGATAAAATTTTTCTAAATATTCTGAAATAAATCTTACTTATTGACTCTTATAAAAAATATAATTCTTAATATTTTGACTAAAATGGATGTAAAAAATTTAAACTTTTATACCAAAAAATAAAATAATTATTATTTAACTAAAATAGATACAAAAATTTGTAAAAATTATTTGAAATGAAAAATGATCAAAAAATAAATATTTTATTTTTTTGATATTATAATAAAAATTTCATATAAAAATTTACAATCTAATCATAAATATATTATCTATATTTTTTATATTTTTGAAATAAATTGTGTGGCTGATGAGGTTTCCATTTGTGCATATGTGACTCATTGAGGATCTTGATTTTGTCCGATTATCATAAGGTGTAGTTTTCATACGGAAATAATGATATTATTTCAACTTTATGCAAAATCTTTATATGCGACACTCTAACCTACTCTATATGAATGTGTTTAAACAATTCATGTGTTCCAAAAGGTTGGGTATTTAGTGAGTAATAAGTTAATTGTGAAAAAAAAGGATATGCAATATGTAACTTTTTATGGAATTTGTACATGAATTCTGAGGAAAATTCTCTCCTAAGTTTTTATTAGAGAACAAATTGGATAGACAAGATGACTTTGATAGCATATCATGGATGCGATAACGCAGTATGATTTTGATAGCACATCATTGATTCTTGGGAGCGCTTTCAGACGAGTAACATGCTTGTACATGTGAATTCAAAGAGGTGGAGAAGTCTGGATGCTGGTTTGAAAACTAGATGTCAAAAGTTCTCGAGATTGATTACATGCTGTTGTAACCTACTTACGTAATGCTTTTACTTCTGAAAGATGTATCTTCATACGACTGCAAGTGTTTATTATTTGGCGTTCAACTCTACTCCATTTAAGTAACATATGTGAGGCATTCTATGATGTTATATCGGAATATATGGTTTGTGTCATAGAGACTTACACTTGTAGGCAGCTTCACATGATTTTTGCTATATCGGAAAATTGAAACCCCTAATTTGCTTAAAAATATTGTAAGACTTTTAACTATGACTTTATATGCATTTAACATGTCAAAAGATTCAAAAAAAATCTCTTAATTCGTTTCTCTGTATGTTTCAAATCTTCCAATGTTCGTCCCATTCGTTTTGAGCTGAGCTTTTGACTTCCTTTCTCATAATCAATACATAGTGAAAGACTAAGGAGCACGTTTCTTTTGAATATCCAAACTTTTGTTCTCTACTCCAACAGTGGAGAAGCATCAAGAATTTTTTTGAAATGTAAATATGCACAGCTCCAAGACTGTGCATCTCTTGATATCAATAGTAATATTTTCAGTTCAATACTTCTGTTAATTTCTTATTTTCAATTCTTCAAGCTATTTTCATATTGCCTTGTTACTGCAATGAGATCTTCTAAATACCACCCACAACTCTCCGGCCATCGTCGACTTCATTTCGTATATTCTATACATTCGCGAATAACAAATATTTGAATCAAACAAATATATTTAACGCACTAGGTTCGGAGATATTGTACAACGTCATCTCTTTCCATTTTCATAAATAAAACCTTGAAGAAGCTGATTGGTCAGTGACCCGGTGTCATGGAGGGGCAAAGCCGAGAAGGTCTCACAATCATGAGTTTGTGCGGCTCCGAACCGCGTGTCAGTCTAATCCAGGAGGTTTCCCCGTATGAGTTCCCCCGACACCCAGGTCCGGACCGACGGTCTCACGTCACGGGAAAGGAAGGAAAGCGGGACAGGTGCGTGGCCGGATAGGTATGGCCGGTCTGGGGCTGACTGACTGACGGGTTGACGTCGTTTCCTCATGGAGAGTACCAGTGTCCTGTTCTTACTCCCTCTCCCTCTCTGCTTCACCTTCTTGCTCTTCAGAGCCTTCGTTTCCCTTTGGCCCCTTCGGTGCTTGGGCTTGGGCGTCGGGCTTCAACCGCTTGCAGGGCGGAATTATAGAACGAGTGGGTGGCTGGCTATTTGAAGATGTGCGATGGCTGCAGATTTCCATGATACCGAGTCTCGCGGAGTCGCAATTGCTCGCATTGTCGAATGGCTCTCAGCGTCCCCCGAGGCGCCCCTTGTCTGGACGAAACGGTGAATGGACGCGAGAACTATTCGATTCGACTACTCGCAACCAATGCAGTCGATAGAGAAATCGAACTCTTAGCAGTGGATGTACAATTGGACTCGGCGAAGAGCGAGTAGTGCTGCTGCTCTGCCGCCGCCGAGAGCAGAGCGAGCTCGGCAGGTGTTGTGGTTATGAGTATGATGTTCTAGTCGTAGTCGCCGTGGTAGTAGTAGTAGGAGGAGCATTAGTTTTCGGACGTTCCGTGCGACCTTCTATTCATTTGATCGGACGAGGAGTGAATGTTTAGGGGGAAGGATGGAGGAGAATTGGAAGCGCAGGAGTAGCTCGGGTGTGCAGGGAAACAGCAGCAAGGCGCAATCGTGTTCTCTTCGTGCCGAAGCTGCTGGCGATTTGGGGCGGTCAGTGATCCCCGCGTCGTGCTCCTCCGAGTTGAGGAATCAAAATTTGCCGACATCATCATCGTCATTCATCGCTTGTGTTTCGTTCTCAGCCCTGCAGCAGCCAATGGCCTCTGCTGCTGCCGCGTGCACCAGTTCCAATTGTTCATGCTCCTCGTCGTCATCAGCATCATCTGCTTATTCGAATCCGCTCATTCCTTCTCCTTTTTCGTCCTCCTCTCTGTCCTCCTTTTTCCCAGCTCACGTCACCCGGCAATGCTCCGTGGCATCAACCTCATCCTCCTCCTCCTTCCCGCCCTCTTGCTGCTCTTGTTCTTCCTCGCCCCCCGTTCGCATCTGGCCTTTGATCCGACCCAGGCCCCGGAGAAGTGAGAGAACACCTGTCGATAAGACAGGCTCATCATCATCTCCCGCGGTGCTAAGATTGTCTTCGGTGGCTTCTCTGGCTTCTGCCGTGCAGGCATTTTCTCATTCCGGGAAAGGCTTCTACGCCGCAGGGCCTCGAGATGCGGACGGGGAGGCCGACGGTAAAGTATTCGGAAGAAGTTTCGAGCATGGCCGAGGTGACGATGACCAGGCCGGCCGTAGTCGGAAGCAGCCCGCTCTGGTACCCGCCTCGCTTGCGGCTGCTAATTCCTTTTTAGTCAAAGGAGTTTCTAATTTTTTCCAACAATTTTCTCGAGAATTTGGAGGGTTCCGCAGGCAGAACTTTGGACTAGCAGTATCCGCTAAGAGAAACGGGATTGATTCTTTCAAAGGTAATCTGCCGAATGGAAACGAGAAAAAAACAGGCGGAAGGGAGAAGACAGAGAAAAATGGGAAAACTAAGGCGATCCAGACCTCTCAGCATCTTCTGGCAGGCGCTATTGCTGCCATGGTATCGAGGTGCTTGCTTACTCCCCAACCTCCGAATTAACCTCTGATTTTGCCGAACATCGAAAGTGTCCTGCTTTATTATCTTCTATATATTTCCCACTCTTATCCCACTTGAAGACGACAGTGGTCGATGGATTGCTCCTGAATGTCGGTTGCATGTAGTGGGCATTGTATTGCTTGGGTTAGTGTCCAGCCCACAACATGCACGTTCTGATTTGGTTTTTATGACGTTTCAATCCCTTCTTTTTTTCAGAACGATTGTGGCTCCACTGGAGAGATTGAAGCTGGAGTATTTGGTCAGAGGAGCCCAAGGGAGCGTTATTATGACCGTGCAAACAATTCTGATGAACGAGGGAATCAGGGGATTTTGGAAAGGGAACGGAGTGAATCTTCTCCGAACTGCCCCCTTCAAGTCCGTCAACTTTTTCTGCTATGACACGTATAGAAATCAGCTGCTGAAGTGGGGAGACAGGAGCGAGGTCACCAATCTCGAGCGCCTCTTAGCAGGTGCGGCCGCGGGAGTCACGGCCACCATCTTATGCTTCCCGCTGGACACTGTAAGTGGATCCATCCATTCCCGATCCTTCGTTCACTCTGATTTCTGCTTGTCTGGCAGAAGAAACTCTCGTCCCACCTCGAAGTCCTCTGCCCCTTCTCTTCTGCGTCGATCCATCGCCCCGTTGTAGAAGTACCAGAGAGGACACCAGCGTGGTCTTGGGATCGTGTTAGTCCGAGTACTTTACGCCCAATCCTCATAATCTCGTTCAATCCTCAGTGGAATCTTTCTCCGATTACTTGCTGCCTGTGTAGGCCCCAAGTGCTGCTGCTGCTAAACTTGTAGCTGTCTGAAGCCCCGTGCTTCTTGCTTTGGGTGGAGCAATTCATGAAGCAACAGTTACATGAATGGGGGATAAATAATGGCGACCCTGGATTCTTTCGGCCTTTGAGCTCGGTAGTGCTACGTCAGGGCCAGCTGCTAATACGCCCGAGAATGAAGTTCACTGAGCCCATCCGAGGGGGATGCGCAGCTCATTGTCCCCGTGGACAACGACCGGGGTCATCATAAAGCAGTCGTATGGAATCGTCTGCTGGATTTCGTGGCCACAAGCTTGTCGTGATTTCAACCGATCTCCTCGATTCTTGGGCCCGGGCCCTTCAACAGTCGATGGTGTTGGATATATTCCGCACATGCTGTCCTCGGCGTGCATGCTCGCGCCGGGACCTGGTCACTCTTGCGTTGTCAGTATCAATCGCATCGAGTGAATGCATCCCATCTCGATGAGTAGTGTTCGTCCAGGTCTGATGGAAGGCGGGCAGTGGAAATCCCTGCTGCTAGATCTGCTGCGTGCAGATGGTGATCATTGCTGCGGATGGATATGATCGAGAGGGCACCGCTGACCGACCTCCTCCTGAATTTGGCCTGCGGATTTTGTGCAGATTCGGACCACAATGGTCGCTCCGGGAGGTGAAGTCCTGGGGGGTATGATCGGCTGCTTCCAGCACATGATTCGAACTGAGGGGCTTCTGTCGCTGTATAAGGGCTTGCTGCCAGCGGTGGTAAGCATGGCCCCGTCGGGGGCTGTGTTCTACGGGGTTTACGACATGCTCAAGATGAGCTACTTGAGCTCGCCCGAGGGCAAGGCCATGCTGAAAGCCAGGCGCAAGAGAATGAAGAAAGCCCAGGAGAGAGGCGAAGAGGCCTGGGTCCAGCCCGAGCTGGGGCCGGTCAGGACTCTGCTCTTCGGAGCCGTAGCAGGCGCTTGTGCGGAATCCGTCACCTATCCCTTCGAAGTTGTCAGGAGAGCTCAGCAGATGCAGCACGCAGCCATCAAGCTGGGAATGGCCGGAACATTTCAAAGCCTGCTGCAGAAAGGCGGCATTAAAGCTTTGTACGCAGGCCTCTTCCCCAGTACTCTACAAGTAAGCACTACTGCAAGACACAGCTGACGGAGAATTCTAAATTGAAGTTCTTGAAGTTAGGATTTGAGAGCAAGTCTTCAAGGGGGTCAACGAAGGTCCCCAGGTCTCGTTCCCTTGATCTGCCATGCTTCCACTGACCGATATTCTGGTGGCTGTTCTCGTGCAGGTTCTACCGTCAGCTGCCTTAAGCTATTTCGTGTATGAGACGATGAAGATAGCCTTTAAGATCCCTTAAATTTGAGTAGAAGGGGAGGGATTATGATTCACGAGCTACGACAGATGATAGTGAGAAGATAGTGAGTCAAGATAGGTTGTACCGGCAAGTAGATGAAATCTCTTTACTTCTTCATATTTTACTTTTCGTACACAAGACTTACTTGTATAGCGTAAAGAGATTTGGAATGCGATGAGTTTGATCTGGTGGCTTAAGCGTGTGAGACAACACCTTTCGGCTGATCCTTGTAAATCCATTGTTTTATGTAACGAAGCTTCTTTGTATGTAAGCGTGTTTCTGGAAGATGTAATTGCAGGACCTGTTAGCTCTTTCAAGCTTCTTTACTACTGTGGCCAGTAATGCAGTAACGAAGTATTATGTTGGTGAAAGCTTTACCCTCACGAATGTATGTTGTTACCACTTCGAGTCTTGTGCTAGATGATTAGTACAAGTGGGCACATTTTTTTGCGTGTAATCTGAGGGCTGATGAACGGAAGATACGACGAGTCAAATGGTGAACCTCTGCCTTCAGTGATGACACCATGATCCAGTCAAATCTGGATACAACTCTTCATGTCCATTCACCCTCCTCGCTGTCATGTTGGTGGATCTGTCTGTCGTCATGAGTCAGCGTGACGACCGATCTTTAAGTACGTCAAGAATGTAGAATTCTGATCGTCTCTCTGTATCAGTCACGATTTCTACACTAGCAAGTGTTTATGGCAGAGATTAGGGAAAGAATCATTTAGTTTTCGGCATCTGCAAATGCTTCGACTGACGTGACAACGAGCCTCAGAGACAACTGAGGACTCTTGAGCCGTAAATCGGCCAGCAACTTAAAATGTTTATGCTACCTGCACGCAATAAATGGGTGCGATTTGAAGTCCACGGACCATAGTCAGAGGGCTATGCGACACTCAAACAAAGGAAGGCGTTTCTGAAGTTTTCTGAAGATTGGATACCCACGAAGCCACGCTTTGGAGTCAACCATTACAAACCTCTGTTATATCAAGCGGAGCCAACTGAAGCGTCCACCACATTGAGTGGCGGAGACAACAAGGAGAGTTTTGAGTTGGTTTGAAGTCCACTTGACCATCTTTGTCTCTTTTCCGTGGATTTGGCTCCAAACATCAGACGTTTCAAAACCTCCAGAAAAGCATGGTGTTGATTGATGTACACTTGAAATCGCCACCTCGTTCGCTTCTTGTCACAAATTCTCACAATAAGTTCCACCTCGCATGGGCTCGAACGATTTGTGTAACATCCCAGCGATGCTCGTGGGAACAATCTCAGTACAGTTGCAGCTGTGAGTGATGTGTTCATTCAGATCGCTGAAGGTTCTCCGACTTCGCCTGTGACAGGTCTTCTGTAATAGGTCGCCAGGAAGTCGAAAGTTTGATCAAATACCGGTCGTCAAACTTTGATGCCAGCCGCTACCAGCTGGTATGCAATTTATATTGATCTAACAGGCCGTCGGCTCCCAGCTCCAAACCTTGGAACATAGAATTGGCTGTTGCCGTGGCCGCCGACGAGACTTGCACAGATCTGAGGTACAATACGGTGGGCGGAAGGTCCATCCTTCGTCGGATGGAATTTCAATTGCGAGCAATCATCCCGTCGGCTGCGATTGAGCCGATATGACCATTTTTCAAGGAAAGGAAGTTAAGCTGATTTTGCAGCGGGAAATGGAAACGGTATGCAGCCGCAGGTTATTTGACAGCTGCTAGTTTTCCTACTGACAGTGAGTTCCAGCAAGCTATGCAGGTCTCATAATACCTACTAGCTGGGTCAATCGATTTGCCGACCAAAAACGAACGAATGCATCACATGAGCACGGTGCTCTCTAGCTCGGCGTCACTAATTGCTTGAACACTCTGATCCCGCAATGTTAATCCGGATTGCGGGATGAAGTGTACATTCAAAGTACTTCTCGCGAGTTCTACCTACAAAGTGCCCACTGGCCTCCGAGTTCCAAGGTTAGTGATGCGAACTGGAATTGAACATTGTTATGGTTACGGAAGAGTTGCGAGGGTTCTAGAGAGTGATTTCACTTGGCAACTGTCACGAGCGCAAAGCACATCAGTACAGCCCATTGAAGATATTCAGCCATTTGGAATTTGGGACTCGAATTTTCGAGCTCAACGCCTTTGGAACTTTAGATCAACCAGCTACTGCTTTTACCAGCAGTAGCTGGTTGATCTATTAGAAAGGTCAGCCATTTGCTGACCCTGAATATTTAGCTCTGACAGTAAACACCAGTCTCGCACAACACGTAGTATAGACAATGGCCAGATGGGTCCGTAAGAGATTTCCTTCACCGATGGTCTAAGTAGCAACTGCACCTTCCACAGAAAGTTCTTCTGAGTCTTCAAGGTACCGGGAATCTCCTTCTCTGCAGCAACTATATACGCTACACAGCGCCATCGCTGTGATAACGTTTAATCCTCCAGTAATTTATTTTCGTGTAATCGCTGTCTCCCAGAACAACTTCACCGAAGTGACAAATTTTCCAAGATTTCTATCGTGAAACTTATGAAGATGCTGAAGAGGACTCCAGAGCTTGAAGCATATATGATTTCAACAACTCAAACGGCGCGTGACGGACTTAGGAATATCATTCGCTTCCGGCTTTCAGCAGTTCGATTCGTGGCATGCATGACAAGTGTACAAGTGGACCTTGTGGCAGTTACGTTTTCAGGATTCGTTCAGGCGAGGGTTGTTTCCACCTCTTTATGCCTTGCAGTCATGAATATACCCATGATTGGAATACCCCAACAAGAAGCATCGTATGCCCAGACGCCCTTCACAGCTGCTCAGACCATCAGCAGACTAGAGAGCCTCTCTTACAAGCATGATTTTTACCGGATTCCACTCGTTCTCCTCCAGGCAGTAGCAGATGCACTCGAATTCGCTCCCAGCAGGTATCAGACTTTCTTTCTCGGAAACATGTCTGAACTCAAGCCGGTAGACTTGGGTGTTGCCAGCGGATTTGCCAGTTATTGTTGAAGTCCAAAAAATCTATTGATGTAGAATCTCGATTGATCCTTCGCTTTCAATGGTCTTCATGATTAAACCTCAGAAAGCATGTTTTGACGCAATGGGTGTATTTAAGTTACGAGTCCGGAAGATCCTGACCAGAAAGTGACCACAGCGTAGGCATGTACATGGTATAGTCTATATTTTTCCGAAACTTCTAGTTGCATCGACACTCCTATCCAACATACCCGATTGATGATGTTTTATCTCCTATTGAAATAATGCGTCATTTAGTAAAGAAAGATATCAAGACTTTTGACTACTACTGGGTGACAGTGTGTTGAATGGATTGGCATCTGCTGTTGTTTTGTTGATTCTTTATCCCAACTCAGTTTCGAGGTTTTTCACGAAGATCAAGAAGTGCATTTGATGAATGACCCCAGTGATCTTCCATCTTGCACGTTAATTAGTGCACGCTCACTGTTTATTTGCACAGGGCCCATGTCCATGCTACATCAGTATTGCTGTCCTCTGCTTCAGGAAAATACCACCCAAGGATTTGCGACGGTCCTAAACTAGTTCTGCTCTTTACTCTGTTTGTTCTCATGTAGCTGTCTTCGCGGGTGGTTTCGACGCAGACACTTTCCTATCTACAACTTTGATAATTCAGTTGCTAAATTCTTGGAGCAGAACTGGTCACAACGTCGACTTTAGCTTGTATACATCTACATACTACCTGTACATCAACATTCTCCATATAAAGTGCAATCTGTTCCAAAAGTGAAGGCTTTAACAACGGGGGGTGTAACTTTTCAATTTCTTGACGCAGATCATGTTGGTGCATTGAGTTGCACAATCAAAATTCAAAGGACAATGGTCGTGTAAAATTCACAAGACAACCAATACACCTCATACAAAAAGTAAAGCCATCGGGTGAAACCAGTACAATCTATACAGTGCGGATAGATCAAATGAATAGTTACAAGATGTTGCTCTAAACTAAATTCCTCATCTACATATGAATGCTATAACTACAAGATTTTACACGGCGGTCGGAACTAATGGCTACTCGTGGATAAATTGAACTCTCAAAACTTCAACCACATATCCACGAATCCGAGTTATACAATATGCTCGATAAAGAAAAAGGACTACAAATCCAAATAACTAAGTGATGAAAACCAATTGAGGTGGGAACAAACGCCTATACCTACACTGCATAATGTACAAAGGTTAAGGCCATGATCCTGAAACGAACTCCACGGACTACAAGAGCAGAGAATCAAAACCAGGTGTACTTCCATCAGCTTCGTCAAAGCTATATACTGCTGATACTCCACTAATTACAGTCTTCCCAGGACAGGAATCACCGCACCCCAAAACGAACCCAGAGTTCCAGAGCAATGCCCACATGAAAAACTGCCATTCGGATTCTAAGCCGATGCAGCAGCCACATACCCGTAAACTGCAGGATGGTTGATATAGCTGTCACTGTAAGAGCTGTCACTGGGAGATTCTTCTTCTTCGGGTCCATCCTCGGAAGACCAGAGAAAAGCGGCGTAAGCGGCATTCAGATAGCTGCAGCACAGAAAAATTTCCAAGCAGAGTCAGTCTTCCTCATAGCTCGTAAAATTCTAATTTATGAAAGAGAAGACTCCATTTATGCTCCATAGCAACTACCCGGAATACAGATTATACTTATGCTCTACTCTCGCTCTAACCGGCTCGATGAACTGACACAGTCATCTTAGATTTATAGATAATGCATAGTGTAAAATGATAGTTCCACACAGAAGATAGTCTGGCTTACCAATCATCTGGATTGGCTTCCAAAGCTTGATCGAAGTATCTTCCTGCTCGATCCTCGTCCTTGTATACATCCCAAATGAGCTTAGCATAAGCTCCAAGCACCTCTCCGTCACTTGGGTTAGCTAAAATGGCTCTTTCATAATAGACTTCAGCTCTGTGAGGATCTTTCAGCACCTGCGGAGCAGAATTTGAGGTATACCAGTCAGATAAGGATCCGATTACTACCATGTCAGAGGATAGATGTAGGCCATTTACTTTATTCATGCACGATCCTTAATAATGATTGAGGGGGGAAACGAGCATCACGAGGATCCGGAATGAGGGACTTCTAAACGTCTCCTCGCTCATCGTCTCCATATCAGAGCGTCTCGAAATACAGTCGTCGGCCGATTTTCGATACAGTATACTGCATCTTGTGAGGGTTGCACGAAGAAACCTGGGTCGTTAAAATTTGCCAACCACAAAATTCCATCTCTGATTCCACGTATTCTACTCCTCTTCTGTGCCAAGTGCATCCGTTTCGAGCTAGCCTTCACAACCCTACAGGAGGAGACACTCCGACCTCCGCTGGCTCTCATTTGCCCACAGCTCTATTCTACTGGCTCAGGGCTGAACACTAAAACACGATAACTTGGCCAATGAAAATCTTCTGCCACAAGGTACAACCCGAAAGATGCTCGTGACCAAATTCCGAGGGGAACCGAGGGATGATTGATAGCCAGGCGAAACCCAGCAGCGATGATTGCACTCGATGACCACTGACATGATAGACCTGGTCAAAACTCAGATGAAAGGGATCACTGATCAAGGAAATTACCTCATGCAAGAACTTGGCATAGTTTCGAAGCAGCAGTGCGTTACCCGGGTCCGCTTCCAGCATTTTCCGGTAATGGGCTTCCGCTGCATTAGTGTCGCCAGCTCCACCTTCGCTGCCTCCTCCTGAGACTCGGTGAGCACCACCGCTCCCGCCATTACCGAATCCTAAGTCCGTAACGTACATTGGGCCACACGACTGCTGGGCCGCCGACGAGCCCCTCTGAGAGCCGAACATTACCCCGACCTTGGAAGCTTCCAGTGCCACGGACATGCTCGCCGCAGCCAAGCCGGCTTGCATCTCTCGCTCGTTTCGGCCCGAGAACGAAGCGAACTCGGCAGAGAGGCTGGACACGACGTAATCATTCTCATCGTACACGTCTTCCCAGGTCGACTCGAATCGGCTCTTGGAGATGGGTGAGTATTTGGGGGCGGCGACGGCCTCGACCTCTCGCTCGTGCAGCTTCTGCGGGTACTGATCCATGCTCCGCCGCCTGGAATTGTTGCTGGGATTCACGGAGCGCGGCGATTCCTCGAACTCGTCGGAATCTGCCATGGTCGAGAGAGGCGTCAGGCTTTCGGCGAGCTCGGCGATGGACTCGTCGAGCTCCATGTGCCTCGAGCTCGGGATCACTGTCAGCGAGCATCCCCGCCTGAGCCCGGTCTTGGTTCGTCGACCCCACGACTTCCTAATGCCAGTGTGAGCTTCAACCGCAACCTCGGCCTCGGGAGCGGCAGTCAGCAGAGACTCCGCTGCCGCAAAGCACGAGGAGGAGTTGGACGACGCTCGACAGAGAGACTGCAAATCGCTCTCGGACTGCACTTTCCTGAACCTCGGCCACGGAACGTTGGCTCCACTGTCGAAGTCCCAATCTCCTCCCTCCACGGAACGGGCATCGTCCGCATTATGCTGCGCGCTCGAGAGCGCATGAGTCGGGGTGGAAGGAACGCTCGTCTTCGCGACGGGCGAAAAGTGATCGGCGTGCAAGTCCACTACGCTCTCGACATTGGCAGAGCCTACAGAGACTAACGAGGTCAGCACTCCCGTGGAGGCGCTGCGCAGCAACATTTTTGCTGCTTCGGCGATCGATCGAAGACGAGAAGTGAGGAACAAAACGAGCGGGGGAGGATGAAGGGAAGAAGTACTGAGAGAGAGAGAGAGGAACCTCCGCCTGAAATCGCTGGACGACAGGCAAAATGCTAGCTCTGCGACTGGCGGGGAGCGCGGGCCGCGGGGACATATATGCCGCTGCAGTGCGATGCAGAATACGGAGCGTAATTGGCGTAAAAATCTGCAGAAAGGGACAGGCGAGGGAGATCCTCGGGCGCCGATTTTGCGGACCCCGGGAGACGAGTGACGCGAGCGATAGGAAGAAGCGAGTTCGGTAGGGTCAGTCGGACTAGGGAAAGAAGAGAAATCAATCACATCATTTTGCACATACACAAATGGAACGACGAAAGTGAGAGCGGGGGATGTGATCGAGGACTTTTCTAGACATATCGCCATTCCCCGTGGGCCCCATGATTCCTCTCCTCCCCAGCTCTCCTCTCCTCTCCCCTCGCCTCCCGTCCATCCGTCGCCCCAAAGATTCCTTCAAACCGTAACTCCACCGAAAGCCATGTGCTTCTTTTGCACTCCCACCTTCCTTCGGTGCTTGCGAGCCATCAGAAGCAGCAGCCCCCTGGCTGCACTCGGCCCTCGGGGGACCGGGCTGGGCTTCGGCTTGGCTGGCTTGCCGGGCAGCGGGCAGGGCTTGCAGCTCGCTGCAGGCTGGGCGTACTACCGCAGCAAGCGCCGTTCGTCGTACACGGGCCTATTGTGCACCGCTGGACGGAGGAGGCCCGGAGTCCGGACTCATTGGGAGGTGGCAGTGAAGTCACCAGCGCGCTCGCCCTTCCTCTTCCAACGACACAGCAGATCTATTCTGCGCTCTGCGTTCTTCTCCACCTCCCGATTGCCTATTACCTGAGTCCACGCGCCCCCACCATCGGCGCAAAACCCTCCACTTGCTGACATTCCTTTTCGACAACCTTCTACTCGGTTTCTTCCTTCCTTGTCTTTGTCGGTTGGCCTTTCCCCTGCTGACTGCAGTCCGCGGCATTGACTCCCTGCCTCTCTGACCACTCGCTCGCTCACTCACTCTATCGAGGGTTCTCTTATAATTTGCCGCTACATACTTCTTTTTGTTTGTCAAGATTTAAACCTCTTATGTTAACAGGTTCCATTCCATGGTTCTGGAATCAAATCCGAATATCTTCGAGACTAATGGTCATTGCTCTCCTTCATGTTTTGCCTCATTGATGGGGAGCATCATTTGCTTTTACATTACTCTATATGGAATATGGAACTAGTTCAGAATTCCATGTGAAATAGTTCCATATAACTAGTTGTTCATTCTAAGTGTAGAGAATAGTATAGTTATCCATGATGCCATTAGGCCCGAGACTATTAGATAACATTAGTGTGCCTTGAAGTCTACTAGGGTTAGGGCAGACCTATAATTAGTTTGAGAGTACTAGTTTACTATTGCAAACGTGATGGTTACGATCCTACATGTGATGCAGTTTCAGAGGGGATGATTACCCATCATCTTGGACGGCGGCTAGTGGAGCATCATCAACCAAGGTCGCCAATTATAGGGGTAGGTAAAGGGGTCACCTCTTTGTTCTTCTAGGTTTGGAGTTATATGGACACCGATTTTGATATTTTCTTGAGAGAGTGCATGAAAGTCTACCATATGTGATATTTGCTTCTATGGGAACTTGGCATTTTGAAATCCAATGTACCTGGCCGGCATGGGACCCTAATTTCCTCACCATGCACTTTGCATGGAGGAGTCACCCAAGTGTTTCCGGGTTTTGTATGGGAGATCGGCGGTGGGTTCATTAGACTTATACTCACGACAACTGAACTATACTTGAGAAACGTACATCAGGCTGCCCATGGTGTCTACAGTAATCACCTAACTAAAGTCCACATTCAATCGTCAACGTGAAAATCTTACGAAAATCTGGGTCATGATATAATTTTGAGGAAACATTTATGTTGTGATTTGACTGATGCAGAACTCCACATTTAAGTGTTGAGTAATGGATATAAAAGAACCTCCTAGCAATAATCATTTTCTCTATCAAATATGTTGCCTGTAGAAAGGATGTTGAGAAGATACCATCAGTTCTTACAATCAAACTTCATTCTCATCATCTGCGAAGGTGTCTGAGTATACTCAATGATTTCTGTAGAAGAATTATAGGGTAAAATATCTTTATGTCAAGGTATTCAAGAGTTGATATCAGATTGTACTTTTTTACGTAGTGTTAGTCACTTGATAAAACATCCACATCGGCATCATGCTTCATTCTGAAGAGTGCTAACATTACATGCAATATCAGCAGTGGACGAAGTCGGAAAAGCGAGAAGTTCTTATGTCGAAATATGAATTTGTATGTTGGTGCAGGTAGGGCTGTAGAACCACTTCTAAACTTGGGAGCTGTACAAGAACCCTGCAGTGCCATGCAAGTAAAGCTTATTTGGTCCCCCGGGTACAATATGTGGAAGGAAGACCTGTACCTCTCTCCTCGAGGTCCCTCGGACCGCTCCTTTCCTTCTGCACAGCACGGGATCGTCCCGTCCCAGTTCATCCGTCCCTCGGCCTTGAGAGTTCTTACCTCTTTCCCATTACGTCGTACTCCTTCCTTCCCGTCCGTCCGACTAGCACACCAACCCCAAGTCAGTTGCCACTTCAGCGGATCATCGAATGCCAGCATTACAGCCGCCAATGCCCGTTTAGGGTTTAGGCCCCTATAGCATCACCCTTGCAAAAATTAATACTCCACCTAACATATCCAAACGTCACTTGACTTGACCCATAAAATCTACATCCTAATTGAAAATACTCTATGAAAATATATTTCTCCATGAATCAAATATGAATATTAAACAGGTTGAGAAATGGAAAGTTTGGTACATGATTTTTTTTATTCACATCCATACATGTAACCCATAATTTTACTTTTCCCTTTACTCTACATGCATATCAAAGACCTTTATTAGTATTTATACAACTCTCAAGAACTTAAAGTTATCATCACAATCTTGTTATTCCAAAAAGAGTTTATATTTAAAAAATTTGAAAATTTTATATTTTATAAATAATTTAATTATATGAAAAATATATTTTATGATTAATATAAATTATGATTTATAAATTCAAGTAAAAAATAATATATTTTAAAAAAAATTTAATTCTATGAATTGGGAATTATATTTAAAAAATAATGTTAAATTGAATAAAATAAATAAATTAAGAGATTGTTATAAAAATTTTGAAAGATGCTTAAATTTGTTAACATTGATAGGATAAGTTATATTGTGAAATAAATCATCTATTTATTCCATGATCATGATTTTAATTGAGAAGTAATATAAAATATAAAGGTAAATGTAGTATATTTTTAAATTAAATAAAAATAATAAATTTTATTCAATAATTCATACTATTTTTAATACATGAATACTTTTTGTGACAAACTTAAAATGAAAAAAAATAATAAATTTAAAAATAATTAAATATATGTATATGAATACTCAAATTATAAAAATCTTAAAACTAATCTTATAAAAATCTTTAAAATATATGTAAAATATAATTTAAATTTTTTAACCATATTAATAAAATTTTCATTTCATATATATAGTCACAGATTATATAATAATGAGCAAAACATACATTTTTAATCACATAATATCCGAAGTAATAATATGAGGAAAACATTTATGTACATTCATAACCATAATGAAAATGAAATATTTCTTTTCCAAAATTAAGAATATTTAGCAGATGAAATGAATTCAAATACAAAGTCCAAATGTTTTTTAAAAAGTATTCTGTAAAAAAAAGATTTCTAAAAATTATAAATAAATAACGAGATATTAAAAAAAAACATAAAAAAGTTTCATTCTACATATTTTGAATTGATTCAAATTTGAATAAAACTTAAAAATTGATTCATTAAATATTCTAAAATTATTTGATTTAATGAAATATTTATTCAAATTAGATTAAATTTTTTTTTAAAATAATACATTTTAAAAAAACTCAATAAAAAAAATAAAAATTATTTTTTTTAAATTAAAATAATATATATATTAATAAATATTTTAAAGAATTGATAATTTTAAAAAATAACAACACGTAGGACATAAATTTTTTATTTTAATTAAATTTAAAAGTTTGAAATAAAATCATATTTTTTAAAGAATTTATTAAGTATTTAACGACTAGAAACACATTTAGTACATGTTGATTTGTTGAAAGGTTTAATTACTATGAAGATAAAATAATTATTTAATGACAAATTAAAAATGAAAAATTAAATATCATTTTTGAAAATGAATATTTTCATGTCATATATAAAATTTATGTGATATTTTTAACATAAAATGCATGAAATATTTGATAATTTTATGTTTCAAAAACATTAATTTTTTTTTAAATAATATGTTAACATTCAAATAAATTGAATTATGCAAAAAAAGTTAAAAATATTTATTGAATTTTTGAAATATTTTTAATTTAAAAATAAAATTAAAATAAAAACTTTATAAAAATTTTGAACATTATTATATATTTAAGATCATATATTATATTTTATATAATATTTTTATTGTAAATCATAATTTATTTAACTCTTGAATCTCTATTTTCATGTTATGTGATTGTACTTTATGATCTCAAATGTTAAAAAGGATATACAAAAAATAAACCAATAGATGTCATCATAATATTTATCATTAAAAATTAAAAAATGAAAATAAAATTTTTATTTCTATATTATTGTAATATTTATTTTTTTAATTTAATTGATTAATCATATTATATAAGATTTATGTTTTTTTCATAATTTAAACCCTAATAGATTTTTCCTCGTGAATTAAATTTTTTTTTGAATTTCATTTAAATTTTGGTTAATCAACTAATTTTTCATGACAAAATGATGTCAAATCTCACATGTAAAAATAAATAAATATATAATATATAAAATAAAATTTATATGAAAAAATTTTATATTTAGCATAATATTGTGTTAAATTTATAACTATTTTAAATTTATAATATTGTTTTTTTTTTTTAAAAAAAAAAAAATAAAATTATCTTCTATTTTTTATATTATATTTTTATTATATTTTTTGCATGTTATAAGACATGACGGTTTAAAAATATATAAATCTCAAAATTTCATAAATTTATAAAATTTCTTGAATTTATTTTAATATAAAAATATTATGATATTTGTCCAATATTTCATCTTAAAATTTTACAACATTATGAAAAAATATTTTTATACTTTTTACAAATCAATTTCACATTATGGAAATGTTAAATTATAAATTTTTTACATTGAATATAAATACTTACAAGACTTTTAATGAAATATATTTAAAGGTTTAAAAATAAACATCAAAGTCTAACATACATTATCATTTGTATAGATAAACTATGCTTAACGCTTTGTACAAATATATTTGTTGTGATAAAATTATAATAAAATACAAGAAATAGTTAAATATATGTTTAAAATATATTTTTTAGCTTTCAGATATTTTTTTTAAGAAATTTTTCTCTCACCTTGCATTCTTATTATCTCTTTTATTCTTTGTAATTAATATATGTAAATACTGCATTTATTTTTCATTTATTTCCTTTTATTGATCTTTCTAACTATTGAAAAAGTTGAAATTTAATCATTTTTATATTTTTTCCATTTAAAGAAAAATCAAAATATTTTTATTAAATTTTTATAAAAAAACCTTACACCATTTCAAATAAAAAGAAACAAATTAAAATTTTATCTTACATATAATTTTTATCCCATCATGAGGAATCAAATTTTTTTAATAAATTTATTTTATTTTTAAAACTGATTTAAAATTTTAATCTTCATTAACTCAACTTTCATAATCAACTCATCACCATGAATTATCTATTTTGATAGTTTCATATGCACTTGTGGTTTCAAAATCATTATTTACACACATGAAATATATCATGCACATATGAAATTTCACACTATGAATGCATTAGTTATTTTTTCATTCAAATGATTATTGATACATATGATGTTAAACAAATGTTGTTTATCGTTCCCATTGTGATGATATTGGGGTCTAGCCCATCTTATTTTTTTGGTTTCAATCCATGTGTGGCTTGATGGAGTATTCCCATCCTTTTTGCTATATATTTCTTACTTCTTTGTTTAAAACATCACTCTTATATCATGTCATTATCTGATTTTGACTATATATTTTTTATTTAAACTGATTATTTTATCTATATTATCATAAAAATAAGCAAATCTTCATTAAATAATTACTATACATTTTTTTCATCTCTTCACTATAATAAGCTTAAAATCAACATAATATTCAAATACATTATTCATCATGAAAAAAAATTTAAACTCATAATTATAATTTTATCTTATAAATCCACGGACTCAATTCACAACATTTCAAATGCATTTTTCAAGAAATTTTTTTTATTGTTATTATCAACTTAAAAATTATCAATTGTCTAAGTTAATCAACATTTGATGGATTTATTACATTTAAAGATTTATATTTTTTTTACTTATTTCATTATATAAATTACATCATAACGAAGTAATTTATTTAAAGTGATCCAAAGTTTGACTATTCAAATCATCAATTAAAACTTTTTTGTTCTCTTTTATGTTGAGCAACAAAGTATTATAATTCTAGTATTTTTATTATGCTAATTATTAAAATATCAATAATAATTTTATTTTTTTTTGAAATTTTAAATAAAACTATTCAATAATATATCTATTCTGAGTTTCACAACCTTGAGTATATATATATCCTAGACCAGTGGACTTTGCTTTTCTTCATTCAATTAAATGTGATAGTGCTAACATCAGATCTATTATAACCGATTTAATGTATTAATTTTCTTTTATACAATTTTTATCAAATTGAAGAGAAAAATTACATATTTGAAAGCAATTTATATACTCAATTTTTTGGGAAAAATCAAAATTTTTAATAGTTTAAAAACTATAAAAAATTATAAAGAGATTTCCTTTGCAATTAAACATATGTTGTTTCTACATAAACTTCAAAAGAAAATTAATTAATTTTTTCTTTCCCTTGAAATTTGTCTATCATAATCATAAAATTTATTTTTAATTTTTCTAAATTTTTCAATTATTTTTACATGAGATTTATTCTTAAAGCCTCTTCTTTTAATGTATCTTAAACTTTTATGCTTTCCCCCTCATTTTCCGACCTTCCAGTACTCTCTTTACATTGAATCAGTTTTGGTCTGTGATGTATTAGCCTTCAGGCTCATCATCTTATGACACACAGATGACAATATTATAATTAATAATAAATTATTTAATCCAATAAACACAATATTATCTATCAGCACATAACAAGATTTATTTATTTACATACATAAGCAAAATCCACATCCAATTGTAAATGTAGTGAAGAGGACATACTGAACAGTTGTATGTAAATTCTACACTTGTATTGTCATGATACCCATTGAATTTACAACATTTGCAAAAAAAATACAATTAACTTGGTTCGGTATCCAAAAAGATGAAATTATATGGTTATTTCATGACAAACATATATTCAACGGATGGGATAATGTCCATCTTTTATTTTATTTTATTATACTGCACACCTTGATGTACACTCGCTTCAAAAGAACGAAACTATTTGGATAGTAAGACTTATCCCATCACGCAACATCACATTCCAAACAGTTCCTACATGGTTTGTAGGAACTCTTCACTCAATACCATGAAAGCTTGTTTGTCGGTAAATGTGCATGAATAACGTCTATTGGCTCTCATTCATCTTAGAGTATCCAGATTGTACAGCATATGAACTTGAAGTACAACATAATCAAAATTATCACACTATCCTTTGCAAAACGGTCTTCAACAACAAACTACACTTTACCTTACTTCAAAAGCACATTTTTTGTTAATAATTTTTTTTAAATTGCATGGATTATCGCTAGATGCAATGCCTATGGTTATTAGGTGAACTGTAAAATAAAGTTGATTCGGACTCTTCTCCTCTCCACTTTTGGCTCCCACCTCCTGCCCGTGGGAAATATAAAATAAAATAAAATTTTTTTTGCAAACATGTTAAATGCACCTTCATTTTATCGTGAGCCCTTAGATTTTGGGTGGATTGGCTGTGGCTACCTCACGGTTATTTCCTCTTCTTACTTTGAGCAATCCTTCACCACTATGCACTTCTTGGCCATTTCCCCCCTTGCCCATGCTGCTGCACGTTACACTATTCACTGCCTTTCTCACATACGGCTTACCCACTCTGCCGGGGCCGATAAGGTCGAACAATGCAGCTAACTTTTGTAAGGGCGATGGATTTTCTTTCAGTGTAGAGATCTTCATGGTTTCGGAAAAACCTTGATGATGTTCGTGAACCTCTGCCCTTCGCACCATCAAGAAGAGGGTGATAAGTGAGATCTTTTAACGCTCTGTAGTGTGCTTTGAACCGTGAGCTTGTTCAGTTCCTACTCTCAATCATATTGGAAGTAAATACAAAAGTTGATTTTATCTCGATGTCATTCGGGATGAGATTCTCTAAGCCTTTAATCTCCTGTGCTGAATGCCTTTGCGTAAAACTAAATATTAAGATAAGACATGAAAGCGTTTGAACACTTGCAGATGAGCCCCTAGTTACAGAAAATAGGATTAACTTGCCGAGAGGCACGAGCATCAAGCTCTAGACACCACTAGCTCAACTGCTATGATATGATATTTTACAAAAACCTACCTGATGCAGACAAAGAAATCTCAGTTGGTGAGAGCAGGCTTTCCTGTGCACCATCAGCTCCTGCTTGTTTCTAATTTTGGGTCGCATGCAGCGTATACTTTTCAGCTACCTATAGGCTTGGGAATTTGTTTGACATGGTCTACAAGCTTGAGCCAATTGGAGGCAACATTTGAAAGATACTACACTGCATTTGCGTACCGCAGCTGAAAACTTACTCATACAAAGACAGGTAAGACATTGTATTGGATTTGTCCTCCTTGTCTCCCTCATCTGTCTCATTGTCGTCCCCTCCTTCGATCTCGTATATTTGTGCTTACGGCTCGCTGTTGCATTCCAATTGCAAGTGTTCCTCATGTCTCGCTTTGCTCACGACAGGAATCACTACTACTCTCCCCCATATATCCAAACGAGGCTTGACAGTCGTAAAACACGATAGAGCCACTAGTATCAACATCTTTTCTTTTCTGGTCTGATAGCTGTGTTCAATATCCACATTCATACTTCCCTCCTAGTAACGTGACTCTGTTTCCACGTGCTGTACCGGCAAGCCTTTGAGGGTGACAGACCCCGCCAGCAACATGTGACCGTTTCAGTAGATATGAAAATTTTATATCTTATGATACGAAATTGAGGTGCATCTTCTCTTCAAAAGGGTAATGTCTGCTTCAGGATATAAAGAGCGTGCTGCAAGCACACACACACACGCACAGAGAGAGAGAGAGAGAGAGAGAGAGAGAGAGAGAGAGAGAGAGAGAGAGAGAAACTCTGAGTGAGGCCAAACGGTCGTGGTTCGCTTGTGACTCGGTGTGGAACCCCAATGTCAGGGCAGTTCAGTTGCAAGAGCAATGAGAACATAAGGACGATCAAGAGAAAAGTGAAATGATATTAATAAGGACACATTCATTTGATTCATTGATGGTCACGTCCATCATCCAGTGTGATTCTTGCTGTCCCGGTGGCAACGAATATTGACGTCAGTTTCGAACAACAACAAACATGGTTGCTTGCCTGCCTCCCTCCTTGGGAGCCATTGGAAGACACAGCTCCTGGTTTCGATCATCATCTTGATCTGCCCACAATATCTGGAGAAACCTAAATGTATATCTTATTCAATGGGATTCTATTCTCACTCACTCTGTTTCTCACCTACCTACTACACTATACTAGACTACAAGTGAAGCCCAACCGTCCAGCAGCAGCTTTCAGAAACAGAGTTTCCAGCACACGTAATGCTGAAGATCGATCTCATGGCTGCGGGCTTCTATCTATCTATCTATCCATCTAACAGACGATCAATCAATCAATGCCGATCAGCAATGATCAGTTGCCAGTCAGTCATCAGCCCGTCAGTCTTTCTGCCTGCCTGCCTGCCTGCCTGCCCGCTGTCTATGTGCCTTTGTGTCCGACCTTCCGTCCTCAGTTTGGGGAACAATCCACTCTAGTGAAACCGACTCTGGCCTTGGCCGACAGATCGAATTCGATGCGAAAGCCTTGCTGCTGCACATTGCCGATGATGGACAGGTTCGCTCTGCCATCGGAGCCTGCGAATGCCAGGCAGAAGAGCTCCCCGGATTCATCCACGGGAATCAGCACATTGTCCGGGGGCAAAACCATGTCGACGTCATTGGAAAAATGCAGCGTAATGATCGGCACCTCCTCGTCCTGCTCGATCCGGAAGCACGTATCGAACAGATCCTGCCCCGGGACGTTGACGAGGTCCAGATTCTGCATTTTCGACCTGAACTCGTCCCTCATGGCCTTGTAAGCCACCGTCGGCAGCCTCGACACAGAAGTCCCAGTGTCCATAATCACCCCTCCCCGTCCCGCCGAGTCCATCTCGAACTCGGAGGTCGGAATCTGCAGCTCCTTCTTGGCCACGCTGATGCCCGTCAATTGCACATAATAGAAGGTGGGAGCTGCGGGATTATGCAGCAGAGGAGTGAATTTCATGTGACTCGTCTCCGGCTCTCCGAAATAGAGGTAGCTCTCGCTAGCCCCGCTGTCGGTGGTGAAGCGATCCGTAAGGCAGTAGGAGAATCTGGGGCTCAGAACCCTGGAGAGCTGAGACGGAAACGAGAGATCGCCCCGACCCAGGCCCAGCAGTCCAGCTGAAGCGATGAACAATCCCTCGTTGTCGTGCCCGCAGCCGAAGTAGAAGTCGTGGATCATGAAAGGCTTGCTCTTGGTGTTGTTGAGCGTCAGGGTCTCGCGGGCGAACTCGCCCGTGGTGAACGAGCCATCGCCGTAGCTCACATCGTACTGGCAAGTTACTCCCGAGCACTTGCTGTGGGCCAGATTCTCGCACGCCTCCGAGTAGCAGTGGATGGGATCGTAGGTGTCGGACTCGGCAGGGTTGAAGATTGGCCCCACCTGAACGTAGCATTTATCGCAAGGGTGGCATTGGATCCACAGCAAGTCGCTGCCGGTGTCGATGGTCACGAGAACGTCCGACGACGGGGACCCGAACGAGATTTTGGTGAAATACTCCCCCGATCCTTGGGTCAAGCCCGAGATGATGGGGCTTCTCAAGGGGGGCCCTGGGGTGCCACCATTGCCAGTAGACGACGAGGACGAAGAAGGGCTTCCGACCCTTTCGTTCAGCTCTTGCACTCGGGCTCTGTCTCTCTGCAAGCGATTGTTGGTAATGCTGGTACTACTGGGCCTGCCTTCTTCCGGGGAGGCTATGAGAGGGGAGTCCCACTCGTCTCGGTGGACGAGCTTAAGTCCCACGCCGCCTTCCGGCAGGCTCTTGCTCCACTCCACCGACTGCTCCCACGGGTACAAGTGGTGACTCCGAGTCTTCTGCTGGCCTCGTGATCCCGATGCCACCGGAGAAACGCGAAACTCTTCGTATCCTTGTTCCACCGCATCTGCCAGAAGCAGGCACCACATCGTGACCAAGCTCGTGAGGGCGACAATTCTCGCCATTGGTGGATTCTTCCTCTTCTGCCCCCGCTTTGAGTGAGACGTAGGGGAGTCGAAGAACGCAGTAATGCCAAGCCAAATAAGTCGGGAGTCTTTTCCACTGTAATCAGCTCAGAATCATATGGAAGCCATTATGACCAAAAACCAAAACCCCGAGGTCTCGCACCTCCCTCGTTGTTCGCGGGGCTGGCGTATAGAAGAAGGCGAGGAGGGAGCTGATTAAGAGAGTGGTGAGTGACGGAATGAAGAGATGGAGATCAGATTCAGATTCATTCGTGTCGCAGTCGGAGGTGGAGCACTTAAAAGCGCAGTGCAAATTGAGGCAATGTAGGGCGGTCAAAGCTGCAAGAATTTCTGGTCTGTTTCCGGAATACCGCAGTCCAGCACAACAACCTCAGCGGACAGAGCAATGGCACGGAGAATGGAAGGCTCCATCTGCTGGCGTCGTTGCAGAATAGCTGCCAGACCTTCTTCCTTCCAAAGCCTCCGAGAGTGGTACTACGTCACGCGTCGCAGACTCACCGCCGAAAACGCTCCAGGGAAAGGGCCGCAAGCACTGTCCCCGCGCACTTCAACTCAGTCACGCTGCATTTCTTTCCTCTGATTTCCTTTCCCTCTCCTTGCCCTGCTAGGCCAGGCCTGGGGATGACCTTGCCTTGCCTCGTCTTCTGGTCAATCGCAGTAGCTGGACGGATGAAGATGTTCACAATGTCGATGTCTTACAGAGAGACGGGAAGAGAGAGAGAGAGAAGGAAAAAGAGGGAGACAGAGACAGGGGGAGGATGCATCATGATGCAATGCGGTGCACGCAGAGCAGAACTCGTGTGAATGTCGGTTGACTGGATTGCTTTGCAATTAAATATTTTCTCTTAAAATACAATCCCTCTCCTGCTCTATCGCTCTGTGTTCCAATTCCGATCAGCTAGTGGGCTGCGTTCGAGTGCGATTCAATAGTTTTGTCATGCTGCGGATCAGAATTCTTCAGGGTTGTGTACGTTGCTTGATCTCATCTCCGCCACCGTCACGCAGTCCTTGATCGATCCGAGTGGGAGCCTTTCCGAGTCGAGCCGAGCCGACGAATCCCGGACTCCTACTGCCGCAGTTGCCGCTGCCTCAGCAGCTGATACTGCGCTGCAGCATGTGCATCACCCCACTGTCGGTACAATCCATCTCTCCTCTTTGCGGCGCTCTGCTCCTCCTCCACTCCACTTCACTTCTCTTCGCACATTGGATCATGTCCTCTCTGCTTCGAGCTCCCATCAGACATCACAAATCTGCCGCCAGCTGAGCTGCGCTGAACTCATAAACATACGCACACGCACACGCTCTTACACACTTGCGATTCACTAGGTTCAGTCCAGACTAGACCAGAGTTCAGAGTTCAGACCCAGGCGTAGGAGACGTGAGTCATGACATTGCTTGCTCCAATACTCCACAGTCTGCTGCTGGTGCTGCTAGTAATCAACGAGACGAAATCTGACGATGTTACTTCCCGACAGGAGGGTTAGAGACGTTAAGATTCTGCGGGTATTGTGGCCGTTAAGAGCGGGTGGGATTCACGGGTTGTACTTCTTATGTAACCCCTATAATCTTCTACTCACGTACTTCTCATGAGTACCGTTCGATCCTTTGTTATCTTTCGTCCTTTCATCAGTGTCCATGTTATTCGTGCCTATTATGCACGTCGATTACGTTCTTCTTTGCATGATTTGCACCTACTTCTTTCTTCTTGTCACGTAGCCTTCACAGCCTTATTTCTCCGGTTGATGATTTACTCTATCTCCATCATCATCTTTTCCATCAATTGAGTTGGTGTTTGGGAATTTGAAGGCTCGCTCATCTTCTTGAATTCATTCGAAAGCTGGTACTGTACGGAAGTTCAATAACTGATTGGCATTACACAATCTCACTGATTGCATGATTTTGTACACATCATAAGAAACACATTCCCTTAGACAATAAACATAGAGGTGTTTCTACTATTCACATCACATGTATGCTTTATACCTCATTTTCACCTTGATCTCGCACTATTGCTTTCCTGGACTAAGAGAGATAATATTTTCCTTGCAACAGATGGGACCATCTGAAATAATTATGGTCCCATCTGTTGCAAGGAAATTATTATCACCACTCTAAATATACAGTACATGGTAAATAATCATTTACATTTAGTCATCGGGTCCAACAGTGCCTCTTGATATTCCAAGCAATTTATATATGCACTTGAAATTAAGGTTATAGATTTGTAATTTCCATCGGAAACTATTGCATGCAAGCCAAATTTTCTTCATAATTTTAATAATTGTCAGGGTTGAAAGATAACAGGAACACTATATCGAATTTTAGGTGACTACTGGAACTTTTGATGTTTGATAAGAAACGGTGGTGGTTTGTTTCTTGGTTTTCTCCATTCAATTTATTATCTTTAAGAAATGAAAAATTATTAGTAAAATTTTAAACATTCATGTCATGTTCATAAAAATATCACCATAAAAAAACTTTAATGTAAGCTAGATGTCATATGAATTATTATGGGGATATATATATATATCCACAAAATTTAAATTTGCTTTAAAATTTAAATGAAATACTTTAAATTAAAATTAATAATTAATTGCTATGAAATTGCATTCCAATGTAATTAAATTCAAATAAAATCTTGAAATATAAAATATTTTAGAATATCATAAAATTATATCATATAATTTTAAATTTTACTGTATATCCAATAAAAATAAATATAAGATTTTTTATAACAATACTATGAAAATTTGAAATTTAATTTTAAGTTACCATAGTATTGTTTCAAATTGGATCACTAGGACACACAAGAGAGAGTTGGAGACATGTAAGTTCATTATTGATAATTATGCTTCAAAATTTGAAATCAGAAGTAGAATACCCCAATGTGAAACATGTAAATTTCATATTTCAAAGAAATCTTCAAGATGCTAAAGGGATTAAATATCATGATTAATTATGGGATATACCGCTAATAGATAGACATGACTAATGCTAGTTAATTCTATTCAACACATATATCAACATACTTTTTAAATGTAGATCTAGTTAATGCTACTGCCTTAATCATGTATATCTCGTTGGTATCTAAAATATTCAAATTTGTAATTGGAAAATATCTTTGTTGAGTCATCAAAAATTTGATTTTTAACCTTCACATACCACAAATCTATTTTAAATACAAGTGTATCTTCACAAGTAAAGTGATAGTGTAGCTCAATATGTTTAATTTATGAAACACAATGATTACTAGTTAATGAATTGCTGTATATTTTATACTTGTATAAAATAATTGACTTGTTCCAACCATATTACTTTCCATGATGTATTGATAATTCCTTTGCACCCCACCTCTATGCATGATAAAAGTAATGTAGATTACATCTTGGATATTTAATAGAGTGATATATTTTAAGTTTGAAGACATACATTTACATTGTTATGATGCATTTGAGTTCATTGTATAAAAATCACATAGAAGAACATTAAAAGTATTTTTGAAGTTAAAGTATGCTTAAAACTTGATATTTCTCAAAGTGATATGATAATATAACGTACAAAAAGACTTGATTTTAAAATTAAAATTATTAAAATAAAGAAAAATGACATTGAGAAATTGGACATATTGCTTCAGTTCCTCCAATAATTGAAGGAATGTTGAGAATAAGATGGATACATTGACTAAGAATTTCAGCAATAAAAAATGAAGACAAGAAAATAGAGTTCAAGTAAGATCTCATGATATTTAAATTCAAGATGAGTTTATTATGAGATCTTCAAATTTATCGTTGAAAGATTGAATAAGAAAGATCACATGTTAACATCAAATTGAAAAGATTAAGATTATTGAGTAGTTCAATGAGTCATTTGAGTTGAATGAAGCTGAAATTTTATACAAAGGTTGCTTAACAGTGATGAAATAATCTTGCAAAATTTTATATAGTTGCTTTGTATAAAAACTAGTGATGCTCCAGGCCAGGTAAAAAAAAATTAATAAATATAATATTCTGCTAATAAAAATTTCATCAATTGGATTAAAATTTATTATAGTATTTATTTTCAAGTCAAGGAGTCATCGTGTGAAGTTTTGTGAAGATCACATGTGATGATAGTGAGTTCACAATGTATAATAGTTGTTCATGTGATGAACAAATGATGAAAATAACTGTCATACTTACAATTAATCTCATCTCAAAATTTGCATAGATTTTATCAAACCAATTTGTAATATTAATAACTAATGAAATTAGGATTAAACATTGAATATAGATTTACAACCAAGTTTGACTAGTTGTAACTTTTGATCAAATTGTTGGATCATTGTTAAAAAAATTCAAACATATTTGTTAAAAAATTTAGTTGCAAATAAAAAAACATTGTATCAATTAAATCTATAGATTAGCTATTGAGTTCTTTAAAAGATTGATAAAATCTATGAGTAATCAAGGGTTTTTTTGAAGTTATCTTACTTGAGTTCAGTGGAATTACATCTAGTATTGATTTATTGATTTTGATTTCATAGTGTTGAGCTAAAGATGATTATTGGTAGTTGATAGTGTCACCTTAGCAATCCATATGATAAATTTTGTGTGGCATATGACATTGCAACTATGTATCAAAGAAACCTATACAAATGAGGGTTTGGACTATTTAGGGGCATCTAACTTGAAGTTTACATGAAGGGTTTCAAGAATTTTGAGCATAAAAAAGGGCTTGCATGAGCTACATAATTTATCTTTTCAGTAATCATTCTCATCAAAATAGTTTTATTAGATTGAATTCATTTTTGAGAGGTTTTTGTAACCATGTTTGGATAAATTTTTACCACTCAAGTCTAAAATTCGTTGATGGTTGTGGTATGACCTATAATAGAATACAAAGAGGAATGGATATGAATGTTACACATTCTTATTTAATAGATATTAATCTAAATCAGATACCTTCTTTTAGTTCTAGTTTTTCATGTGAAATCATGATAGTTTCTGAACCTAATGCCACATACCAAGATTTTTTTTACCATAACTATGGAGAAGCATTTTATAATAAAAATTTAGCTTTAGCTATATCTTTTGTAGCTTCTTTCATTGTGAAGACTCATAAGGCTATAGAGACAATACTGTTTTGATATTTGTTAAATGATATCACAGTCAAAATATTTGTTTTTTCTTGAAGAAGAAAACTCTTATTACAATAACTTAAAATACATGTCCTATGTCCATCCTACACAATGTGAATTTGTAAAATCATACAAACTTAAAAGCAAGTTTAATATAACATAATGTTCAAATTTATTGATGTATTTGACATATCTAAAAACCCTCATCACAACATCAAGGTCAGATTTCCTTGGAGTTTGCATAAACTAAATACCAAGCCCAACTAAATAACTTAAATCATGTCTAGTAGCTAACACATAACTCAAAACTTTATCATTTTCAGATACATTTTTGGATTTGCAAGTAATTCACTTACATTATATAGATTTTTCAAACTTTCCTTCAAAGATATAAAGAATGGCTTACAACCCATCATTTCAAACTAAATTAGTTTATCTACTGTATATTGGTATTATTCAAATATGTTTTCCAACATAAACAATCTCAATGCCAAAAAAAAATTCAAAATGTACTTCAATTTTTCATCTTGAACTTCATTTGCAATTGATCCATTACTTGTTAGAATTTCTTATCAATCTTCACTATGATGATGAAATAATCTACAAATAGAGTTATCTATATCTTGTAGATATTCTTTATGAACACATATAAAAAAATAAAGAATCATTATTACAAATCTTGAATCCAATAAAAAATATACATATACTTTTATATCATGCCTTTGATGTATGCTTGAGTCCAAAATATAACACTAAAAGTAATGATTGTGTAATGATTTTCAAAGATGACAAGTCTTCCCAAGGCCTTCCCTTGCTTTATATAATATGAGACTAAAAAAAGTTTAAAATCCAATATATGTCACATGGCTTACATGTGTAGGTCACATGATTAATTATCTTATACTAATTAATTCCCAAAGTACATCTAGCACCTTATCTATTCCACCAATGCATGGTAACCATCTCATCATGTATCCATGCAAGCTAAAGTTTAACTTTCTCTTTTGGGTCATGTACATTACGATTTTGTTTTTTAATGATTTAATTACAAATCTATGATTTAGCTATAGTAACTATGGCTAATCAACATTGATTAGAAACCTCCTCCCATTTAAGACGCAACATCTTTGTTGCAAAAAAAAATCAAAAATCTCCACAAGTACTTTGGCATTTGCAAGATTTTTCAAAGATTCTCAAGGAGCGTCATAAAGTGAGTAGTCCTTGCATTAGACTAGATATTTTATTTTTGGATTCCGCTAACCTCTATTATGTTTCTTGACTATCCTTTCCACCTCATATTTCTCTACGCCATCAATCATATTTAGTAATGCAAATGGTTGATGTGGATTTTCAAAGGAAAAAGATCGTGAAATATAATTCCAAAGGAGATACACATGAAAAACATAATATATTTTCATGAATGTAGCCAATTCTAACTTGTAGTCAACTGCTTTAATCCGTTGAACTAAAAAAATGGACCCAATAGGTTATGAACTTAACTTTTGAATGAATCAAAAGTTAAGTTCATAATATATGGATGTTCATCGACGACATGTGGAGTTTCAAGAATGATATGAGGTGTGATTTTTTACCATCAATTAGCAATGGCTAATTTTTGCTTTGTTTGATGCAATTCTCATTGAATTTATGCAAAATACTCGTGCATAACTTCAACTAGGATTGATGTTTCATGCATGTGACCCACTCTAGTCAAATTGGACGGTATGAGAGGATGTACTCAATATAAGGAAGAAAGAGTTAAATTTTGTGAATGCATTGATTGAGTTGTTATAAAAAAATTCAATCAAAAATAAAAATGCATCCCATCCTTTTAGCTCCTCCAAAGTAAAAGCTCCAAGCATGTCCTCAATATTTCTAATTGATCTTTCTATTTATCTATTCATTTGAGTGTGATAAGATGTGGAAATGGCTGATTTTGTTTTGAATAATCCTAATAAGGGTTTCCAAAATATGCTAGTAAATTGAGTTTCCATATTAATGAGTAGAATAATAACTTAATCATGTTGAGAAAAATCATATCCATATTAATGCAAGCAAGTTTTGATGTGATGATTGTCTTTGTTGTGGACCTAACATGCATTATTTTGCTCACTTTATCCAAAAAATTACTATCAAATCATATCCAATAGATGTAATTCCCAACTTACATCTTATGTCCATAATAAATTGTTCTTATCTTCTACTTGGTGTTGGTAAAGATTGTAGTAGACATGTTGGTTTTTGGTTATTAGCTTTATTTTATTGACATATTAGGCAATTGTATACATAATTGGTGATGTTATCTCTTAGTCTTGGCTAAAAATATACCCTTTGGATATCTTCTATGATCTTCTCCCCTCTTACATGACCAACAAAAATTGAATCATGTACCTATGCTAACATTATTGTATGTAAAGCAACATATGATGATATCCAAATCTTTTCTTTATAGAAAGTCATTCCACGTTCCAACTCTATTTTTGCCTTTCCAAAGGGCTTGTGCAATCTTCTTGTGCTCCTTTGTCGCTCAATTTTGATTTTCCCACCATTTATATATGTGATTTGATTAATTTTTGGCATCCATGTCAATGCATTAGGAATATGTTTCTTTTATTCCACATACATAATCTTTATACTCAAACATTGTCTCCATTTGGTCCAACAAATCTGTAGTTTTGAGAGATCCTTTTGAGTTTGTTAATAAACTAAAGGTTTTTGATCCATCTCAACGATAAATTCTTTATTTCCTAGATAGTGCTTCCAATGTTTGATAGCAAACACCATGACTAACTTCTTTTGTTCTGTGGTATGATAATTTTGCTCAACTGGTAAGATTTTTAGTAAGAAAAAATCAACTAGATGTCATTCATATTCCCATTCTTGTTATAACACTCCAACTTGATACATCCGTAACAAGTTTTGTTGATCTACTTGGGTCATAGCATTTAAGAATTGGTGCATGTAACAACACATCCTTCAAAGCTTGAAATATGATCTCTTGAACTGTACTCCATTGACGTAAAAGATTTGTAAAATCTTGAGCAATATGAGTAAAAGTTTCCACAAACCTTCTATAGAAGCTAGGTAAACCCAAGTTAAACTTAAAAGGAGTCCAATTTTGAATGACTTTCATTTTGTCATTCATGTCTTGGATGCCTTTGCACTAACTGTATAACCTCTGTAATTTACTTCACTTATATCGAAGTCATATTCAAAGACATGTAAGCGTACAAATTATTTTCTCTCATCAGTTGAAAAAATTCTCTTAGAAGTTTCTAATGATATTGTAACAATTTGTTATATATCACGTTATCATCTAAAAAAATCACTGATTTATTTAGATACTTATAAAAAAATCATTCATAAGTACCATGAATGTGGCAAAAATATTTGTTAAACCAAATGGCATAACTAATACTCAAAGTATCCATATCTAGTTCTAAAAGTTTTTTTTTTACATCTTGATTGCCTATTCTGATTTGATTGTACCCGTTTTTAAAATCAAGTTTAGTGAAAAACTTAATTTTATAAAGTAGATCAAACAAGTTATCCATTTGAGGTAATGGATACTTGTTTTTCACCGTTTATTGATTGAGAGCATGATAATTGATGCATATCCATATGAAGCTGTCATTCTTCACAAACAACACTAGAGATCCATATAGTGATATACTAGGTTGCATAAACCCTTTCTTCAACTCCTTCAACTGTGCATTGCATTCCTCCTGCTCGTTTGATGCAAGTTGATATGGATTTTTATAAGGAGTGAAATTCATGATAAAATTTCTATCTTATGACCCAATCTCCTTCTTGGTGATAGACATAAAGCTAGATCATGTGGAACATATCTTCAAATTCGTTCAAAATACAAGTTAATTCCTCGTGTCTAAAATATTGCTCTTTTGGAGTGTTTACATCTCTTATTAATCTCAAAAAATACACATCTTTGTGATTGATATCAGTCTTTTTTATCACATATAGAGGTAATTTTTTTGTTCCGATCTAAGTCTATCTCCAAAGATCCTCCAACGAGTAAATTTCACTATCTTTCTTCATCAATCCACATCATGATTATATTTTTCCATCCAAGGCATATCCAAAATAGCATCATAGCACGCTAATCTAATTAATTTCCACTCCAATGATTACTTGTATCACTCAACCTTCAATTCCACTTTTCTAGAAATAATCTCAATGCTTTTTGTTTATGAGTTTGGTAATTCTACTTCTTCATTCTCATCAAAAACTAATCCCAATGTTTTTTAAGCAATAGATATAGATATGAAGTTTTCTATAGCTCATAGATCAATCAACACTTTTACTTTCACTAATAACTTGTCATCTGTCACAATCAAACATGTTTGCTTCTTTTTCAAATCATTTATCTCATATCTTAGTTTTTTTTCTTTATCTATACTCCTTTTTATCAAACCAGTAAGTCCACGAGATAAGATTACTAGTGTTCATCATTTCTCATCTTATCATTGGTCATTTGATCTCTAACTTCAAGTTTGATGAGATTACGTTGAAATGATGATCTAGTTTCTCAAGTTGATAATCAAATTAAGCAATTCATACTAATATGACCAAATCTTATACAATTATAGCATTGTTTCATTTCTAGTCTCCCTTCCAAGTCACCTCCTCCTCTTGACTTTGTTGCTCGATGAGGTTTTAACATATGCATATTTGGATTGATCTCCTCCTTGAGAATTCACTTCTCTTGGAATGAAATCATTTCTTCTCATTATATTTCTGAACTCCATATGTTTGATCCACAGTACTGATTTGTGAAAATATATAGCTCTCCATTGATGTGATAGACGTTGGATATTCGTTGTGCACACACAATCATCTCGTTCAAGTTGCTTGGATTGTCATAAATCATCTAATGTTGAATATTTTTCTTCAATTCTCTTTTGAATAAATCAAGAGTTCTAGATCTATTCATATCTCTTATTTGAATTGGAAGATCTCTAAATTACTCAATGTACTTCTCCACACTTCCCTCATGCTCCAATTTCCATAATCTTATCCATGCATTAATAACGGGATCAATCGTTTGGAAAATCTTTAAGAAAATCTTGTTTCATTGCACTCCAAGTGACTTGTTGATCCAACTCGTTGAGTTCCATCATCCACCGTTGAAACCAAGTAGAAGCTTTTTCCAACAAAAATAAAATAAGAATAAAAAGATATGCAATGTAATCATTGTTGATGTTGAACAAAGCTAGATGGTACTATATTCGATCAATCCAACCTTTCAATACCCAATGGCTTGACTTTCTTGATAATATTCTATATTACAATCTTTTGTCATCTTGAAGATCATGGATATGAAGATCTAATTCTTATACTCATTGTGCCATTTAAGACTCAAGAGGTGGAGATCCTAATTTTATTTCACTCTTTATCATTGATGATGAGGTCTTTATCTCCTTATATGTTTTTCTCATTCTCTCATTCTACATTCCTCTTGTTTTGACTGATATCAATTCTTGAGCTAGCTATTGCATTTAACTTTAGCTTTGCTCAAATGCAACTTTAAAATTTGTTAACACATGGATATTCCATGATTTATCTTTGTCTACACTCTATTTTAATATAGGATTAAGATGATGTTGAGATATCAAGCTCAACACATGATCCACCTGGCTGATTCCCCACCGACATACATCACTGGCACATGTAGTGTATACGAGGATCCTTGCCAGTGATACTACAGCTGGACTTCATCGACGGGTCTACTTACCAAGAGTGATGGCATACCTACTCGGCCAGTCACTCACTAGCGGTTTCATATGGATCATTGTACATACTCTAGTTATGTTTGTACTTTCCCTTTATGTTTTGTAGACCTTGCTTATTGATTGGTAATGGTGAAGAAGAAGAAGAAGATTTCAGCCTTCTTTCCTTGTGTACTCTCATGTGTATGTGTGTGTGTGTGCTTGCAAGAGCTTAAGCTCTCCTTCTTGATCTTTTTACATGGTATCAGAGCGAAGTGTGGCTAAGGAGCTGTGAGCGGCAAGCAGGAGAAGCGGTTTAGAGTAAGAGCTTCTCCATCTCTTCCCCCTTGTGTCCTACTACATCTTTGGCGGTTGTGATTCGGGAGGTCTCGGCAAGAAGCTCGGATTGAGGAGCTGTCTTCGCAAGCTTGTGCGGCTTGGAGAGGTGCGCAGTACTTTGTATTAAAACTGTGCGGCCGAAACGGCATTTTGGGTTCATCTCGATCTCCAAATTTGAGATAGAGTGCGTTTGCGTGCTCCTCGGGTAATTCTCGAGTTTCTACAAGTTTGACAATTTCAAAGTGCAGAGATCAGATTTGTGCATACATATAATGCACACGCTACATAAGGATGTTGCAGGTGTTGTTAGGTGTATGTTTGCTTATTGTGGTAACTAGCAGTGACATACTGCGTATATTGGGCACCGCTGCAGACTTGTGAGTACATTGTGCAGGTTTTTGACTACTTGTAGATATGGCCAACAATGATGGCATTAGTGGACTTATCAGTGAGAAGTTGGACAAGAACAACTTCCATGCTTGGAAGTTTAGAATGACCAACTTCCTGATGGATAAGGGATGCTGGGAGTACATTGAGGGTGACCAACAAGCTCCACCCGAATTACCTGAAGTGAATCCGACTACTGCAGAGTGAAGGCAGTCAAGGATTGGAACCAAGGAGCAAGAAAGGTCATGTATTGGCTATCTATCAGTGTGCAGGATAGCATGATTGGGCATATAAAGGATGCCACTTCACCTATGGAGGCTTGGAACAAGTTAGTGTCATTTGATACTATAAATACAAAGGCAAGGAAGTTGTAGTTGAAGAATGAGCTAAACACAGTAAAGAAGGAGAATCTGTCCATCAATGATTACACCCTGAAGATCAAAGGCATATGCGAATCTCTGACCTCTATTGGTGTTACAGTAGAGGATGATGATAAGGTTGAGGCCTGCATACAAATAGTTCAAGACATCCATTAAGACTCGGGAAAACATTCCCAGTTTTGCAGATTTGATTCCTATGCTGGTTGTTGAAGAGAAGAACCTTGGTGAAGATGCATCGTCTTCACAAGGCAGAAATAGTAATTCTGAGCAAGTGTTCTACTCTAACAGAGGTAGAGGTAGAGGACATGGTGCAGGTCAAGGACGCGGTCGTGGCGTGGCGGCCGAGGAATCGAGCCGTGAGCAAAGTTAGTCAAATGATGTGCAAGGATCAAACAATCGTGGATGGGGACAATCCAGAGGTAGGGGGAGAGGTCGCAGAAATTTTCAGAGAAATCAGACAGAGAATGATAACAGAGAATGTTGGGGTTGTGGAGGAACATGTCACTTTGAGCGTGACTGTCCATCCAGAAATCAGGGTGGTAGAAGACAAAAAAACAACTATGCGTCTACCATCAGAAATACAGATGATTTAGAGAGGCTCTTTGTGATGCAACACATGATAAACACTATGTCTGCAAATGTAGCAAAGTGTGGTGAAAATGTATGGTATGTGGATTCGGTGCTTCGAATCACATGACAAGCCATGGAGAATGGTTCAAAGAACTCCAAACTTTACAAAATCTTGGTTATGTAGAAACTGGGGATGACATTGCACACCATATTGCACATAAAGGAAATGTGCCATTGTCATTACATGATGGCAATGTAAAGTACTTGGCTGATGTACTTCATGTTCCTAACATCACAAAGAACTTAGTTTTTGTTGGGCAAATGGTCGAACAGGGTTTGCAGGTACGGTTTAATGCAGACGACTTGTATGTAGAAGAATACAAGAGGGATGGAAAGCTGGTTGTGCAATGAAAGAAAGTGGGTAGAATGTTTACTCTTGATGTAAATGTGCCCGAGATGAATGCTGCAATGTTTGCACAGGGTTCATGTGTTGTTGCAGATGTTAAAATGTGGCATAAAAGAATTGGACATGTAAATGTTCAAAGGCTGAAAACAATGCAAAGTCGAGAGCTTGTAATAGGTTTGCCAATGTTCAAAGTTGCTGATATGCAGAAAGTTTGTGAAGCATGCCAGTTTGGAAAGCAAGCAAAAGGGGCTTTTCCACATGATAAGCATGTAAGCAGCAATGCATTGGAAGTGGTACATTCAAATGTGTGGGATCCAGCAAAAACTGCGTGTATGGGTGGATGCAGGTTTTATGTTACTTTCATTGATGACCATACTCGAAAAGTATGGGTATACTTCATGAAGGAGAAGAGTGAGGTGTTTACTCACTTTCAGAATTTCAAGGCCATGGTTGAAAAACAGACAGGAAAGTATGTGTAGTGCCTGAGGTCAGATGGAGGGGGAGAATACTTCTCCAATGAATTTAGCAGTTTTTTGAAAAAGCATGGAATACAAAGGCAATTTTCATGTAGGTACACTCCGCAGCAAAATGGTGTTGCTGAGCAAAAGAACAGGCACATTGCAGAAGTTGCAAGAGCACTAATGGCTGAGAAGAACATGCCTCATTGTTATTGGACTGAAGCTGTGTATATTATGAACATGACCCCTACTGCTGCAGTCCATGATGTGACACCCGAAGAGAAGTTTTCTAGCAGAAAACCAGATTTGTCACATTTCAAAGTTTTTGGATGTGTTGCTTATGTACATGTGCCGGATGAGCTACGAACAAAGCTTGATCCAAAAGCTGAAAAATGCATTTTCAATGGGTACTCACCTGAGCAAAAAGGGTATAAATGTTACAACTCTGTCACACGTCAAGTAAGAGTGAGCAGGGATGTTGTTTTTGATGAGATGGCAAGTTGGTATGCTGATGTAAAACATGAGATTGGGGCTGATGTAAAATAGAACGTGGTGACAGAAAATGCAGGTCCATCCTCACACGTTTTGAGTGGACCGCAAGGGTCAACAACTACAAGCGATGTTGAGAATCCTTGGAGTGGCAGGTTACGTGAAAGGGGAAGCCCTGCTAGCTCATCAAATGTGTCACGAAAGGGTAAAGAAAAGGTTGATGATGCCCCAATGTTGCCAAACTTGAGTGCAAGTTATGATGACATAGATGGACATTCGAGTGGTTCTGAGCATAGTCTTGATGAGGAGTTTGGAATAACCTCTTTGAAGACGTCTGGTGTAAAGAAGGCCTTGGAAGGCATGAATGAAAAGATGAGAAGATCTACAAGAGTGAAGAAGCCAGTGCAGCGTTTCATGTATGATAGCTATGTGGCTCGCCATTGTGCATACATGGCAAAGATTGTGCAGGATGTAGAACCCACTTGCTTTGATGATGCCATCGGCGATGTAAAATGGGAGAAAGCCATGGATGAGAAGATGGCTGCACTTGATGCAAGTGAGACATGGGATCTTGTCCCATTGCCAGAAAATAAAAATGTGATTGGCTGCAAATGGGTATAGAATGTTGGAGTAGGAGCGGTGGATGCCGCTAACTCGGAGGTATGCACTCAGGCTTCGAAGATTGAAGTACGCATTAATGGACGTGATGTTTCAGATAAACTAGTGGATGGTGGATCAGCGGTGAATGCCATGTCAGAACGTTTGTTGAAGAAGTTGGGGATGAAGCTTTCAAGACCTTCCAACATCATTGTTGGGATGGCCAACAAGCAAAAGGTGCGACCCATTGGAGTGGTGGACAAGGTGGTGGTAAGTGTGATGGGAGTTCAAACCTTGTTGTCCTTTCAAGTGCTTGAGGAGGCTAGCTACGACTTGTTGTTAGGAAGACCTTGGTTGAGGGCTGTGAGGACAACTGATCGGTGGCATAAGGGTTACCTTCGTATAGGGCCGAAAAAACCATCAGTGAAGGTCCCTCTCACAAGTGGCGGAGGAGCGGTCTCGGACTTCGGATAGACCTACGAGTGATTACTCGAGTCCGAGAGTGAAGAAAGTGGCAGTTTTTAGGAGGTTGACACCAACATGTCGGCCGATGAGGAGACATCATCTGAAGATACCTCGGACGATGATGTTCAAGTTCAAGTTCTTCTTTGCAATGGATTTACTTCCTAGGCCGAGGCGTGGTGAAAGATCCCGACAAGATGAAGATGAGTGAAGATGAGATAACTCGACGGCTCTCCACTCTCAAGTTTGGTCCCAAGGTTACTATGGAGGAGAAGTCAAGGTTCTTGGATATATTTCGAAAATATATCCATGTCTTTGCTTTTAGCTACAAGGATTTGAAGGAAGTAACCTTAGAAACTCATCGCATTAAGTTAGAGGAGAAGACTCGCCCGAAGACGTCGGGAAGCAACGTCGGATAAATCCACCAACGGGCCGTGGTGGTCAAGGAGGAGATCGACAAGCTAAAGGATGCGGGTTTCATCTATGAGGTAGAGAATTCTGAATGGGTTTCTCCTATTGTGATAGTCAAGAAGAAGAATGGTAAGCTACGTGTATGCGTAGATTACAAGAAGTTGAATGCTGTCACAAAGAAGGATTACTATCCTTTACCTTTCATAGATGAGATTCTAGAGGAGGTGGCAGGGCATGAGTGGTATAGTTTTGGAGATGGTTATAGTGGTTATAACCAAATTCAAATTGCTCATGAAGATCAGCTCAAAACCACTTTTACCACGCCATGGGGAACTTTGCCTTTAGGGTAAAAAACCCTTTGGTCTATGTAATGCTCCAGCAACTTTTCATAGGTTCATGAACAAGGTGTTTGAACCTTTTATTGGGAAATTTGTGCGAGATTTCATAGATGATTTTTGTGTATACGGGAAGAAGGAGGATCATTTTGATCATTTGATCAAAATTCTACAACGGTTGGAGAAAGCCAAGGCCTCGCTCAATCCAGAAAAATGCATTTTTGGATGTGAGGAAGGTTTGTTGTTAGGGCACATCATCTCCAAGGATGGAATAGCGGTGGATCCAGAAAAGGTGAAACGCATCCTCGACTTACCTTTTCCGGTGACGTTGACCAAGTTGAGGCAATTCCTTGGAATGATGGGATACTATCGACGGTTTATCTTTTCCTTCTCCAACAAAGCTTATGCCTTGACGGTTTACATGAAGAAGTGGACGGATTACGATTTAATCCTCAAGGATGGAGAGCAAATTGTATGGCGTTCGAACTTCTTAAGAAGGCGTTGGTAACGGCTCCTATTTTAGCCAAACCAAATTGGGATAAACCTTTCATTCTCTACACGGATGCATCAAACATTGCTATAGGATGCACTCTAAGCCAGTTAGATGAAGATAGCCATGATCATCCAATTGCTTATGCTAGTAGACAGATGGTGCGGTGCCGAGAGAAACTATTCGGTGGTGAAAGGAGGCTTTAGTTGTGATCTTCTCACTCAAGAAGTTTCGACACTATCTGTTGGGAGGGAAGTTTACTATCGTTACTGACCACAAGGCTTTGAAGTACATTTTCAAGAAGCCTAATGCTGAGGGTAGGATAGCCATTGGTGAAGCGATGTGAACCTTATATCATCATAGAGGACGTGTTGTTTCATCAAGGAGCAGATGGATTACTCAGAAGGGCTGTTGGAAAGGAGGAGTCAATTCAACTTATGAAGGAGTTTATGAAGGCTCGGTATGTGGAGGACACTTTGCAGGAAAGGTAACTGCATTTAAGATCCTAGATGTAGGCTATAATTGGAAGGGCATTTTCAAAGATTGTGTGGAATTTTGCAACAGTTGTGATGTGTGTCAAGCTTTTGCTAAAAAGTCCATGAAAACCCCTCCTTTGACATCAGTTCCTATTTTAGGTCCTTTTGAGAAATGGGGAATAGATTTTGTAGGACCCTTGAATCTTACTCCTTGGGGTAACAAGTTCATTGTGGTAGCTACAAATTATCTAACCAAGTGGGTAGAAGCTAGACCTCTAAAATCTACTAGTGAGGAAGAAGTGGGTAGATTTCTGTATGAGAGGATAATAACTAGATTCGGATGCCCTCTAGAAATTGTATCGATAGAGGTGGTGAGTTTGTTGGAAGCATTATACAAGCCATGCTAGGTCATTTCTCCATCAAGGCACAGTGACTACTTCCTACAAACCAAATGCTAATGGGTTGGCGGAAAGCGAACCAACTATACGCTTTGCATGATGTTGGCCAAGGATGCGGACATGGGGGGGGAGCAAACAAAAATTGGGACAAGAGGTCGCATGCTATCTTGTGGGAGTATCGAACGACTTGGAAGACATTAATAGGGCACTCACCTTTCCGTATGGTATATGGTGTCGAGTCAAAGCTTCCAATTCAATTTGATTTGACGACCTTCTTAACTATCCAACGGAAGTTAAAGAGGACGAATGGGTAGAAGCTATCAAATCAAGGCGTCAATAAGCTGTTGGAGTTGGAGGAGGCTCGATTTGTGGCCATGGTACGTGTGGAGCGGGCTCAACAATTGCAGAAGAAGTATCATGATAATCGACTTGGGACGAAGAAGATGAAGATTTTCAAAGAAGGTGATTGGGTAATGCTTTACGACTCCATTAGATATAAGAGAGCAAGAAAGAAATTTCTTCCAAAGTACTTTGGTCTTTTCATAGTTCACAAGGTGTGGGGAAACTTTACTTATGATTTGAAGGAGTTGGGAGGACGACATTTTGACCGGATGAATTAGACAAGTTGAAGCCGTTTCATCGACGATCAGATTCTTTCACTCCGAGGACGGAGTGAAATCTTGGTCCGGGGGTAAATGTAAGACCCAGGGTTGTACATATAAGATAAAATGCAAGTATATCTAAATTGTGCCTAAGTTTATCTTAATCATGACTATATTTAGTTAGTTATGGTTAAGTTGGAGGAAAATATAGAGTAACTTTTGGTGTGGTAGATGAGAACTACTATTTTGTTATTTAGTAGGAATCAAGGAATAGATTCCATCACATGGGTATCTTGACTTCCCTTGACTTGGACTAGTTTTCATTGGTTGGACTTGGTGACGACCCTTAAATCTAGAAATTAAATTGACTTGGTACACTAGAAGTCAATTAGGGAGTAGTTGGGCTTCTAGAAGATCCAAGTGGACCAATTGCATGTTGTCATGTACCCTTTTCATTGGGGTTTGTGATCTCTACCTCGTTTAAACTTGGTAAGAGGAAGTTACATGGTGATTATTTGTAGTTACTAGGGTAAGATTCTAAGTAGTATAAATAGAGAGGTTGAGAAGCACCTCTCAAGTAGTTTTTCAATGGAAGTTAGTTTTGGGAGAAGATAGTGTGGTGATCTTAGTTTTGGGGAGCTTGGTTCTTGGAGATGTCATGTTCGGAGTGGAGCCTTGATTCAATGAATACTTTGATTACCAAAGTATCCCTTTCCTTTTGAGTGATATCTTACTCATGGTGATAATGTGCATAATGGAGCTTGGAGATTGAGAGTTTGTGTAAGAGTGAGCAATAGGATCATGGTCATAGGGTGGGACTAAGTCCTTCTAGATTCATGATGAGCTTCCAAAAAGCCATCGGAGGTAAACCTGAGTGAGAGTCAACCCGGAGGTCACAAGACAGATGAGCAGGTTGCAGATATCTTCACAAAGGCCCTTGGAGCAGAGAAGCTACTGTGATTTTGAGCGATGCTTGGACTACATGAGTTGGCGTTGAGCTTGAGGGGGAGTGTTGAGATATCAAGCTCAACACATGATCCACCTGGCTGATTCCCCACCGACATACATCACTGGCACGTGTAGCATATACGAGGATCCTTGCCAGTGATACTACAGCTGGACTTCATCGACGGATCTACCTACCGAGAGTGATGGCATACCTACCCGGCCAGTCACTCACTAGCGGTTTCATATGGATCGTTGTACATACTCTAGTTATGTTTGTACTTTCCCTTTATGTTTTGTAGGCCTTGCTTATCGATTGGTAATAGTGAAGAAGAAGAAGAAGATTTCAGCCTTCTTTCCTTGTGTACTCTCATGTGTATGTGTGTGTGTGTTTGCAAGAGCTTAAGCTCTCCTTCTCGATCTTTTTACATATGAGCACTCCAATTCCTCGAGATTGATAACACAAAAGAAATAATTGATGTTATCACCTCTTGGTAATATTTCTTTCCAAAGTTTCTTACACCTTAGCTCGAAAACATAACTTTATAATGATGCACACAATAGATTTTACACCATGTGTTGAATCTCATACATGGTGATCTATAGAGATTCATCTTTAAATTAAAATATAGATAGTTAAATCCCAAGTTACATCGTAGTTCACTATAGATAAGACAATATGATCTCGAGATCTCATCACTTGGTCCATTAGGTTGCCATCAAAATTATAAACTAAATATTTAGTCAATCTTATTTTCTCAATATATAATAGTTTGATATGAAAAAAATTAAAAAAATGGATTCTTTGTATTATTCTATCTCCCCCATCTATAATGTGTACCCTTAATAACCATTTTTTCCTATTGGGAGCTTGATGATCACTACCAATCCTAAACAAAAACTCTCTACTAAAATTAAAGTATCAACCAAGATTATTCTTCCAAGAAGGATGATCCACACTCATAGAAACAATAAACCTAATGTGATACTATTGTAACAATGAAGTTAATGATTTCATAATAACTTTCAAAGATAAGATATATTCTCAAGACCTCCTCTTGCTTTATATATTGTGGGACTAGAAAGAGTCCAAAATCCAATCTATATCATATGGCTAACATGTGTAGATCACATGCTTCATTATATTCATCATTAGACTTCAATTTATTGCGATTTAACTTACATATTTATTGTATTCACAAACAGAAAAAAAAAATCTATCGAAAAAAAGGTTGATATGAATGATGAAAGCAAAAATTTTGCTAAAAAATCCATGATGATTGGTATTAATGTAAGATAATAATAAATAATTTCATATATATATATATAATGTATATTTTAGAAATAAATAACTAAATTATTAAATATAAAATTAAAATAAGATAAGTAATAACTTTTGATTTTGTTAGTATAGATCTCTACACTTTCATGCTTTCTTATTCATTCTGTGTTTTTTTTTTATTTTGTTAAAAGTTTATGAGATGATGTGTCAAAGTATTTAAATAACACATTGCATAATAAAGTAACAATTATCATATTTTTTCACTATTTCCACACCATATTTATAAAACCAATTCACAATAACTAAAAGTTTGTTTGCATGTTGTAATCAAAATACAATTGTAACAATGAATTAAAATATCTCATTCTGTAAAATAAAACTAAATGACTTACTATCATGAAACATTTCATTCATTACAAAGAAAAATAAAAAATATCTCTTGATTTAAATGCCATATAATATTTTTGTTACAAAAAATAAGACATAAATTTTTTTATTATAAAAAACTCTTTAATTAATAGCTCACACAAATTCAGCTCAATTTCATATCAAACTTTCAATAACAAGGTGTTAACAAAAATATTATATATATATATATATATATATAAAATATTTTCAATCCATATCATATAAAAAAAAAAAATTCCATTAAAAATAAATAATATTATTTTAATTATATGAATCAAAATATTTTATAATTTATTCAAATTTTTAGGCAATTTTTCTAATCCACACGATGTAAAAGCTCTCCAAACAAAAATTTCACATTCTATAGTTTATGAAAACATTATACTTAGAACATCATTAACAAAAAATCAATTGATATGATTAATAAACTAATATAAATATAATTTATAAATGATATTTAAATCAAAAATATTTATAAAAATAATAGTATTATATTTGTTAAAAATATTTTAATAATTTTAATACAAATTTATATAAAATATGAAATATAAATTTGTATGAAAATATTTTAACATTAATTAGTCACTTATCAAGGTTGCATGAAGAACATATCTTGATATTTTAGGAATTAATTTTGACAATTTTTCTTGTCCTAACAACAAATAAAAATTTCAATTACATTTTGCAAATGAAAAATAAAAGTAAAAAATATATATTTGAAAATAGGGAGGTTCAACTATCATCTATTTATTCTGAAATTTGATTTTAAAAAAATTCAATTAATCATTGATCTAAATTTGTTTAAAATCATACATTTGTATTCACATTTGTAAATAAAAAATCCAATTATTTGGATATGCATCCATTGACACAACATTATTGAAAGTCACATAAAGAATCATCAAAAATAAACTTAATTTGAAAAATACATGATTAACTTAGTAATTATTACGAACTATAGTAAAATCATTTGATAATGTGAAGTATTTTTTTTCATAGTTTGTTCATCTTTTCATAATTTAAGTAATAGGATATTAATATATAAAATATATTAAAGTCATAATCCAACTATCATATGTAATAATAAAATCCAATTAAATATTAAAAATGAAAAAATAAAATATTAAATTTTTTATATGATATTTTTATATTCTAGCAATTTATTAATTACAAACACTTATAAAATAACATAAAATTAATTATCATAAATAAATTATTTATGACACATTTAAATCCATTGCTTTAATCAATCTAATTTTACATTCCCAAAATTTACATAGCAATGTATTAAATTTCTTTTGAATTACTTTTACTCCTCATCTTATTTTAAAATAATATAGACATATTTCAAAACTTTATTAAACATACCAAAGTACCACAAAAATTGAAATTTTTTGATTTTTTTGACTCCAAATATACAATATGTAGATAAACTATTTTTAACATAACAATTATAATCCATATACTTTTACATAATTTCATCATATTACAAATTTTTATATATATATTCCACAAAAAATTACATCCATTTATCAACCACATTAGATGTTTAAATCTGCAATTGTGAAATATTAATACAACATATCACATTCATTGATGATGAAATAACAACTTCAATTTTCATAAATATAATGAATAAAAATAAAAAATATTTCTTATTTTATTTTTTTATTATCTACTTTCATAAACACATCATCACATTTAATTCATGTGAAAAATCTTCTTCTAGACTTAATAATTTGACAAGCTAAACATCATCATATATTATTTCTTCAAATTAAAAATATTTCACAAATAAATATTCTTGTTTATTATTATTGATAAGTGTATCCACACTCATCCACATCATCATATTTTTATTTTTGACATAATAACATATAATCACTAACAAATATGACTGAACTTAATAATTTTTTAATATTTTAACACATTATTATGAAACCACAACCCATATATGCACAATGAACATATTATACGTCAATTAAACTCTAATTTTACACAATATTTAAATTAAAATGAAATCAAAACATCAATATCTTTCACATGGATCATCAAAATTTTATCTTTATGTTAGTATTTAAAAATCATTTAATCATGAAAGTTTAATTATTATTAATATAATTTCAAACATAAGCTCTTTGCGAAATAATCCATCATGTCATTTTTTTCTCTCATATACAAAAGTATAATCTAATTGTCTTCATTAAAGATAATGATGATGTTTATTTTTTTAATTAAATTATCATATAATCTAAACAACAATCAAAAAAATATTTATGTTAAATTATATCACTATTTATAATAAAATAATTAAAAATAAAATAACCATAGTATTCATGGATGTATATAAAGATAAATAACAACTTTCTTCATAATATACACAACCTTATTATTAAAAATTTATATGCAATTATTTTTATAACTGCATGTTAATTTTAAAAATTTAAAATAAAAAAATTATTAAAAATTATTAATTTTGAATAATAAATTATTTTTAAATGATTTATAATTTTTGTTATATCAAAAGATTAATTTTATTACAAATATATATAATATATGAAAAATAATTTTCAAAATCACTTTAATCTTATATTATATCATTCATTTTTTTATCAATATTTACTTTATTTTATCACAAACCATACTTGTATTTGACTTGACTCCTATGCATCAAACATTGAATTCATAGTAAAAAACATAACATCATTACAAACACTTTTAAGCAAAAATATTTTTTCAACTAAAAATTGTTATAAATGAAGGTATTTCAAACAATCACACACATAACAACACAATCTTCATTTTAATTTTGATGCATTTATACTCCAAAATCACAAAATGCACAAGTTTTGTTAATCCAAATCGGATATTAGTTTTTAAAAATAGATTACACCTTGTAAACAGTATCATCCAAATTATATTACAAACTTGTACAATGTTTGAATGATAAATTTTCACTCATATGATTAAAAAGAATTTCACTTGAATTTCACTCATAGATCAAGGATCATATTAAAATCTTTTTAATTATCTCAAATCCTTACAATAACATCATCCACAAAGAGTATGCAAAATTCAAAAAAATCTATCATTTATCGCAACAAGAATCTAAAAAAATTATATCAAAGTTTCATAATAAAATTATCATATTACATCACACATAATTAAACGCCTTATTAGAGATCAATATTTTTTGCATTTAATCTGTTTTCCACATCACTTAAATATGTGTGAAAAAGTATCAAAAATTGTGTGAACCAATAAACGTTAAATTTTACATGTTAATTCAATAAAAAAAAATAATTTAAATGTGGATGTGTTCACATGGATTTTAGTTTAACAACCAAGATCACCATAGATGTAATTCAAAGAAATATTCACTTACACACATATATATATATATATATATATATATATAAAAAAAAACTACCCAATCCGAATGTACGGGCGCAAGGCACGGAAATTCTGATTACTACCAAGCGTTGTTCTGAACCTTTTTAGGCTGATCATCCCATGCCCCTCTCAACCTTTTTAGGCTGATCATTATACCATTGTTTGATATGTTGAAGTTCTTTGCGTCCATCAACTGCGGCTGGGATACAATGAATAACCGCATCTAGGACGATAATTGTTTCTATAGAAGACCTTGGTAGCTAGACTCATTAAAGCGAGGTCTGGACGAATGGGCAAACATCGTCTTGGAACCAGTTCCAAAACTTAAGCACATAAGCTGGTTCTCTTTTGGGATATAGTTCAACATTGAATGTGAATTGGGCGGATTCCTCCCTTTGAAGGCAGAAGGTCACCTGGTAGGTATCGCCATTGGCAGTATGTGGACATTGGGATTACACCAATAATCTAATTAATTGGTATTTATGATTCACATTACTTTGTAAGTTCAGATTCTTGAGTTCCAAGCAAACTAAATTGGTGTGGAAGTCCCTAAAATTTACTATAAGGGGTTGTATCACGGGCTGATTTCTTTGTTTGCCTTCACCTTGTCTCTTTCAGATTCCTGCCACTGGTAACCAGAGTGCCGGAATTGTTCTCTGTACAAAAGACTCTCTACGAGCTTCCTAAGCTTCGCTTCACTAGCAAAATTCTCTGTTTGAATCCATCATCAGCTTCCACGTACATACTATCAGCTCATTTCACTCGTGACTACTGTCCCGTAGCTTTTTCATTTTCTGTCCCGTAGCGTTGAAGCAGTCGTGCCCACGGCATCGCGCTATCTGTCACAACAAACGCAATCCAAAGACCTTGGAATACCCTGCAAGCACTGAGTTGCGGGAACTTTAGCCGCAACTTCAAATTTTACGATTGTGAACTGCAACCCAGATGCGGGCTACCTAAATTGTTCTTCGCGTACTCATGACTTCCATGCAGTGGACATGAGAGGCGCAGTTGGAGAGATAGCGATTTATTACGAGAGAGAGATCAGCTGGGTTTCCTCTGCTTTGTACTGATGTCGTCGGTTTTTCATCGCGTGTGTTATTCCATGCGCCTCACTTTTTCTGTGTAGTACATCTCAATAGCACTGAAGCAAGCAACGGTGCACAGCATTAGATTAGATGCGGGAGGGATTGGCGATCACTGCAGTAGAGTAGATCTGAATTTTCTAGCAACGTTCTTCTGTGCAGCGCGTGAAAGTTTCTGATGCCATGTGGCAAAGTATAATAACAAAACGGATGGAAACCCCATCAAAGCTGATGGAACATGGGCTAGCCCCAATAGTATGTCCTACATGCACCTAAGATATCTTAGAGCATCCGAAGTTTAGCTCTTTGGGATTGGGATGTCTTAGGAAGTTCTATTTGTATACCTTTTACTGTAATAAATGAAAAAACTGAGAAAATTGCGATTGTAGGTTAATAATGCAAGAAGGAGAATGAACAGAAAGAGGATGGCAAAAGCATGTTCCCGAGGTGGAGTAGAAGGCTTGACAATTCGGTTGTGTCTCGCTTGACATATGAGCTTCTGGAAGAGTGGGTCGATTACCATTCTCCCAAAACACTCAGGGTACAATCCATTGCAGTCTGTCTGCCTGGGCTGTACAATGTCCTATTTACCTTCGCTGGACCTATAAATTCAAGGAGTCGCAGAGTGACTCAGTATGCAAAAGCAGCAAAATGCAACATTCTGAGTCACTCTGCGACTCCTTGAAATTTGCATTTTGCTGCTTTTCGTCTTTGTTTCACTCTTTCATTGAGAATTATATTCCAATAGGTCAGGGATGATCTTTCCAGGCATGTTGCTTCCTGTGTTCCAAAAATGAAAGAAAGTTGTTTGGTCTGCATCCCACAACCTTCTTTTCATAAAGTATTAGTCGTGGTCGAATCACTATTCCACATTGAGATTATCCGTTCTGACCTATAATGCTTGTTCCGCCCACTTAAACAATAGACCTTTTATTGATACGCTCCCTTTACAAGCACATGCTGAAAGATCATATACATCTCTAATTTATGCATCATGGATCAGTTATAAAATTCCAGCATCATAAATACTGATTAAAAATAAACCTAGTGGAATAGTCATTAGATTTCATATGAGTGTACCTGACGACAGGTATGCAGTTGAAACTCCTACCAGCAAATTGTGATGAACTAATTTCTGGAAAGAAGAAAATTGTTTGAACTCATCAGTGCAATTTGTTCCGACAGTAACTAGTGTAGATATGACTTGCTAGAGACAAATGGCCATGCGAACGAGATGTTACCAAAATATGAGAAACTAATCCCGGAATGTGGTTCTTATAGAACGACCAATGCCACATGTTCAGCGCTATTAACTTTCTCAAATGAGAAAATACTTGAATTTATGAGCTCTGAGGCTCAACTTCCCCTTTCATTTCTCCCATTATTTCTCTTTGAAACCCTATTGTCTATCTCTATCTCGTTTAAGGTACAACTTTGAAACGCTGTGTACTGAAGGAGCTATGAAAAACTAATCAGTAAAACTATGTAACTGGTCCACAGTTTGGGCTCTCAGAATCGAATGATACCAATCTCCCTCATGTGACCTGACTCAGAGGAAGACTTGAGTTGAGCTCGCAAGTATATCTGAGATATACACAGCGTGCAAGTTCAGAGTAGTAGAGTATCTGTGGACTTGGATGTTTGAAATCTAGACTGTATCGCACTTCAGAACTTGAGGTACGGTAGCCTTAAGATCAGGAAGGAATCGGATGCACTTGAGGACTACATCCATCTGTATTTCTATCTCCCGGGAGAATGTACAATGTACAGTATCACACATTGAGGGCAAGTTCAGAACCAATCTAGTATCTGCTAGTTTGGCTGCACAGGGGCAACTCGTTCATCTTTTGGTTTCAGAATCTCCGTTGATGATCATCACGTCATCGATTCATGTCCTCGTCTGCAGTCTTGATAGGAAGTGAGGCCTGCTCTACATCAAGCTGACTTCGTCTAGTCTGAATGAGTTGGCAGATTAGTGATTGCCTCCTCCTGTAACGTAGTACTCTTTCGATCCTCTATCTCTCTCTTCTACATTATTCTATATGTGATGATGTGCTTCAAACTCACAAATATAAGTATCTTACAAATTACGTATTGTATAGAGTCAGTTCCAAGAAACTATTTGTGTCGAGTCTAATGAGAACATTTTTATATGTTTGGCCCCAAGGACTGAAATGTGAACAATCTTATGATGTCGGTGCAAAAAGATACCAAAGAATCAAAATTGAAAGCCAGTCAAGATTTATGGAGATTTGCATGCACACCAAAAAAAGGAAATCGTTTGTACAGGATATATAGCAAATTCTTGAATTTACTTGGCGGGAAATGTAGATGAAGATTAGATTTGCTGGTTGTGGAACAAAAATTATCAAGCCAACTCTTTTAAATATCATTTTTCTCCTTTGACGTAAAAAATGGTGGAACAAGGTTTTATTCGAGCTTGTGGGTCACTATGGTTCAAATGCGAACCAAGTTGAAAACTGGTCTTGGTCATATATCGAAATGAATAACCATGGAGTCATTGGCAAGTCCTCTACATCATTGGGCTACATGAAAATAGCATGTTGATGATAGAATCTGCATCATACATTGTCATGATCGGAGTGGAACTCAGAATTGTTTATATCCAATCTTTCTTATGTATTCCATATTTTAATTGACTTGTGTGGCTAATACGTTTCATATATACCTAAATGGAATAGGCACTTATTATGTTCCTTTCCTTGTGTATTCTTTTTATTTTTGTGCACTCGTACATTATGTACTTTTCGGCCCGTTAGTCATTTATGTTGTCACAGACATCTATTGCCCATCTAATTTGTTATATTTAATTTTCCAATGTGTTCCTTCATCACTGTCTGATCTTGTTGATGAGTCAGACCCCCAAAAATTGAAGACAATAAAGGTTAAATTGCGACACATGGGAAATAAATGGACATGAAAACTCTAACACATAGATCTCCGCTCAAATCAACGCAAACCCACGAACAAACAACGATACAGTATTCACCTTCCGCTGTCAAGACTTATGAAAACTTCTGCTGTTACAATCTAACAACCATGGAGTAGGTTACGTCTTCAATAACTTCAATCTTGTGTCTCAGTGCTGCTGTAAAATGCCTGCCAACTCCAAAGATTTACTGAACGAACATTTCTCACGTTCTCAACATGCCAACCAGAGGACAGTCCACATATTATAGTGTTTCTTAAAGCGATAGCCTCTACGTCGAGGTTCCAATTGACATAAAATTATGTCCCTGTACTTCTCCCGGGGAACCGGTAGATTCGATCCCGAAGGATCACAGTCTAAAGAAACTCCCAGATGAAGAACACAGAAATCAGAACCAGGCTTCTGAAAAGGGAAGTACCGTAGGAAGAGAACGTGTTCAGGATTTCCATGTGGAATGACCCTGGCAGGCAGACTGAGCTCGACGGACGTATTGCCAAGGTCGCCCATGGAGTGTCAGACATCTCTATGCCTTTTCCGGGTACGGTACGATGTCTTGGTGGAATTGTTGTCATGTTTTGAGTCGTCAAAGACACTGAGAGTTGGAGTGCGAAGAGCGTCATCAGGTTAAGTGCAAACTCAGTTGCTTAAGTCATGTCTGGATATCATAAGGATCGATCTGAGTTGCTGTAGATGAACGGAGGTACAAGGCTGTACACGACGTGACGTGACGTACTGAGAGGATGCTGCTCTGGAACAGCGAGCCTGAGCGGTGGAGGCTTTGATTCCGTTGTCAATATCTTATTTTTGCTTGCTCGCCCACGCAACAGCGCGGTATGAGGTGTCGCTGGAAGATTTGAACTCACGAAAGGTCTCAATTGCCTCATCGCTTCGCATGATTACTCGAGGTGGAATGGAATGCTGTGTGGGTTCCAGTGTACGATGATGCAAAGCAACAAAGCAAAAGTTTGAGGAACCAATCTCAGTCCCTATAATCTTTTCTATATTTTGATGAGATTCCGAGATTTTGAGGAGAGACCCCGACTGAACGTCTGTCACTGACATTGTTCCATCGCTGAATATAAAACCGTGCCAGTACAAATCTCTCAAGCAGCACAAGGAGTCTGTGCTGAACAAACTTTATTACCTGGAATGCAACCTGCGCACCGGAGATAGCCAAGACTTTAAAATACAAGTTCAGTATTTTTACACTTCTCCCCAGTAGAACTAACAATGCACAGAGTAATCAAACTTTGAACTTTTCGCACTTCCTATTCCTGCAGAATGTGGACCAAAAGAATCTCATCAGAGCGTAAAAAATTACAGGAGGAGCAACTCTGAATAGGATTTCATTTACCATGTTTACCTCCCCGTTTTATCCAAATCAGCTGGTTCCACTCGGAACTAAAAAAATTTCATTCTGTGCTATGAAATCGTTTGCAGTACGACCATCAAGCTGCGTGTGAGCACTATTGAACAGTTTTAGAACATACTAAGTTCTGTCGGACCCGGATCAAGCGGAGCCAGCTCCTACTACCGATTGTGATTGTGCTATGAGAGTCCGTATATGTGGACGACGTATATACTCGGACTGCACTCACAAGAAACTATCCCGATCCCGAATCAGGTTTCGGTTTCCACATGTTTGGAATCGAGAAGGCAGTGTGCGTTTACCTTCATTCTGTTTGTCAAATATAATTCACCGAGTCTTGTGTAAGAGTTTGTAATGTCGCCAAGGATTACAATATTCAGAGTTGCAAGGACGGTACAGGGGATCAAGTTGCAAGAATCACTCTTCGAGATGGAGTCGTTTAAAAGCATTCCTTAGAGGCCTTACTTAATCCAGGCAGGTACTTCATAGTGAGGACTGATTCTGGGCCTTGAGGATGTCTTGGGAGCGCAAAGGTCAGATGAGGACTCTGTTTTCAGGAACATGGGCTTCTTCTCTTTACTCCAATTTTGTCTTGAATATCATCCGTACTGTATAAGATCCGAATCTTCTGTTCGTGGAGATTTACTGTGTTCTAAGATTTTCAAAAACCTTTACTCCTCAGGGTTTAACCTCGGTGAACTCTCAGATCGCACTTATGAAAAACTGATATTTGAACTTGCAAATCCTGTCAGCATACGGAAATGCCCTTCATTCATGTTTCTCGGATTCCTACTTCTGACATTTCTGCCGGACAGATCATGAAACACCACCGATAAAATAACAACGAGCGTTCGAAACACCTAACCCCGTGCCCTTTGACCGAATAGATCGCTGCACTGGAAACTGCGAATTGATGAATGGTAACCGTTCAGTGGGTGGAGTGGTCCTAGAGTTTTGTGAACAGTTGAAAACTGTTTTCAGTGCCACCTGCAGGATCTTCCAGAATCCTAAAATTAGAAAAACCTTCCAGATAACATTTTCTGCTCGTCGGTGAGGTGAGACGATTCAACGCCTGAGACAGACGGCCTGGGTGAGGGGGTGTTCACGATTTCTGCTAACATCACTTGTACTGCATCGTGTGCCCACTCATACCCATCGTGTAAGTATGAAGGCCAGCAGCGAGGATGGGCCAAGGTCAAGTGTAGAGCGCGATCCGTTGCATGCTGCGATTGCCATTGCAACCGGATTTGGTACGACACATTCCACAGGGGCTGGTAACAGAGAATCCTACAGCAAGATGGTGGGCATGGTCAAAGCCTGAATGGAACCATGCAGGAATCTGCAGAGAGCCTCCCAGATCAGGTTGCCTCTTGTTTCGTCTTTTAGGGACCTAATCTAATGCAGTCCGAGCCATGCTTCGCTCGATCATTCCCCAGCCTCTACGTCATTGACATACGCCATCGATCGCTGGGGAGATTCCGATGCAAAGTCATCAGGCCCCTGGATTGCACTCTGCTCGAAGCCGGGGAACGAAGTGCAAGTTTTGTTGAGCTGCAGTGGTATTTATGACATCATCTGCCAGGGCTGACTGTTTTGTTAATGCTCAGAGCAGGACTGAAACGGGACAGGATTAGTTTCTCAATCATTGTACTTTTCACTGGATAGAAACATATGTGAAGAACTTTCCAAAAAATCAGTCGGTGATATATTATAAAGCCAGCAGCATCCCACTGTCCTTCATTCATTCACGACCTTCGAGAATACTACTCACTATTTCAAACATACGATTTCCCGAAGGAGTTTTTATATTCCCCGAGCCAATGGCCCTTGGTTTCTTGAAACGTTTCCCTATCTGCAACGGCCTCACGAACCTGTGCAGCTCCATCGTGTGCATGCATTGCCATCGGTGGCCCCTCTCCCTCTCGACCGAGACACGAGCTCTGAATATTTATTTAACCGCATACTGGTGAGGGCCACAGGACTAATGAGATGGTGGAAAGTGGTCGCTCAAAGCCTGCCATCCTGATACCAGGATGGAGTCGGAGAGGAGTAGCAGTTGTTTTTTGACTGATTGAGTTAAGAGAATCGGAAAATAATGGCTTGTTGCTTAATCATCAAGTGTACTTTGTCTTCTGCTTCTATTTGTTCCTTGCGGCGATGACAACGTGAGGAGGTCAAAGGATTCGAATCCTCGGTCTGAAACTTGAAGTCTGCGATACTCTTCCTTCGTCGTCCACGGCAGGTGAGGACTGATCCGAAATCTATCGCATGCTTAAAGCAACTGGGGCTCGGATGAGAAATAAACAACAATTATGCGCTCTGATTGATGCAATGATGAGCTGAAAAATTCAGACGTAATGGTGCAATTACAACATCACTGAAACGGAGATTTCTAGACCCGATGAGAACCTGGAACTGCTTTTCGCCCTGGGCTGCACTTGGTCTATCTATCTATGAGGATGACAGCATCCAGATTCGACTTAAATAATGGATTGGAGGAAGAGCGAGGAAGTCTGCTGCTGGTGCAGTGGAAGAACGACTTGGGCAGTCAAGGCAAGGGGGGCTGGGCTGAAGGGGGGCGGGGCTCCTGACTCAAAACGAGACTTGCCTGAGCTGAGCAGAGCAATACGGATGCATCTTGGTCAAAACTGCATTATCTGATGTAAACCTGGAAATATCAAGCCAGTACTGTACTCATCCAACAAGACTCGAGTGGCAGTGTGGCACCCACGCTACCTGTGTGGTGGTCCTCGATCACTCGATAGCTCTGCCACATTGCCCATCCACATCCAGCCCTGCTGTTGTACCGTCCTGTAAAGTTGTGTCAATCGGGAGTCGGGCTCCTTCTCTGAGGTTTTAGTTTTGATGGCGCTGTCTACTGTGCCTTCCATATTCAGCCTTGTCCTGTCCTCGACACTCATTGCCGCAGAATGATATAGGCATCGCTGGTACTTGTCTCTCGCTTGAGGTACCGCTCCCGTCGTAGGGCACCAGATGCAACTGATGACAAACGGTATCTGCCCCAACGTTAGAAATTGTGTACGTATCATACCTCCCCTCCTCTCCTCCCGAGTCCCGAGACCTTCATTCTCCTCCTCCCTGCCTCCTGCTGCTGCTGCCTGCCTGCACCGCTGGCCTGTCTAGCGAGAGGTCGCAATAGAACGAGGTACCATCATTGGGCTTAGCGTCATCTGCCTTCTTCTAGATTGCCTTCAGAACGTGACGAATGTCTTGCAGGGAAGTAGGCGACTCTCGGCATACGCTGTGGCCAGCTACATTTGGCGGGATGATAATTTTTCTCGCCCCGCGTCGACGATCCACCCTCTCTATCTCTTTCTCCTGAAAGAGAGGCAAAGAAGAAGGCGGCTTGACAATACCCCCACTCTCTGGAGTATTGTCAAGCCGCCTACTTCATCCTCTTTGCTTTCTCCTAAAAGAGAGGGAAAGAAGAAGGGCTTGACAATACTGCAGAGACTGGGGTATTGTGCTGTCAAGCCGCCGCCTTCTTTGCCCTGTCTCTTCTCTTATTCTAGATTTGGTCGGTGGCAACACATATTTCGATCAGTCGTGAGCCTCCAGGATTGATACGCGTCAATAAGGTATGGAATGTAGGATTTATTGCTAATTCCTTCTGAAGTCAGGGGTTTCAGTTTCAGTATGGGTTATCTCTACTCTTGGCCCGGTGAAATTCTCGTCACGCCGACAGGTCAATACGTCAGCGTACGACAGGTCCTCACAGCTGTTCATGCTTTCCACTCCTCGAGTCACAAGACCATCTGGCAATTGACGCAGATTGAGGAGCCGAGCCCAAAAAAATGAATGACACGACTTGATCGAGAACTCATGACCGCAAAATGTGTAAGCCAATCGATACGTTGACGACAAGCATACAGGTCATGGCACAGCATTGGCACATTCAAAACACGTTCAAGATTTATCGCACACTTGGCAAAAGGAAACAAGGGTTTGCATCCAGATTCGAGAGGCGGCTTTAGGGTTTATGGGGGCAAATAACAAAAGTACCAAATTGACAGACGGAAACGTCAGGAATCATCAATCAAACCCTGGGGACGTCGAAATTTGACAAAATGCAGAAGATTTTTCATTCATGTATTTCGCGACAGGTGACAATCATATCCAGAAGTTTTACTTTGACGTCTGGATCTTCTCTTTAGTCCATGCTTCACCAGCATTCCTCCTCTACGCTCGTTATGCATCGACTCCCAAGTCATTCACCTCAGCGGAACAAACGCGGGCCCGCGAACAAAAACCTTCATTCCCCAGACGTCGAAGATAAATCCTTCCCATAAAATAGGGCAATGTCCACACCTTGACCAAAAAACCCACCTCGACGGCCATGATTCAATTAAGTCGGACAAAAACGACTTTCTAGAAGGCTACCATCTTCGCCGTAATGACCGTCTCATTAGTGCCTGAACTTCTATTGCTTTAGGTAGATAAAGTTACAGCCGGCATATTCGAGATGTGCTGCAGCCTCAGGTTCCATGATAAAGCAGCAGTCGGCAGGCTGGCTGCCGAACACCTTTCACCACTGCAACACCGTACAGCACATACTTTGTCCACAGGGACCGTCACTCAGATGAGTAGCTTCTCGATTGCGTCCTGCAACGATAAAACATTCAACGGGTTTAGTAAAAGGCTTCGACACCCCTGCACGACGATGAATTCTCCTCCGAATTACAATGAATCTCCGGATTTCGCCCCTACTGCATAAAATCAGCACATCCTGACCTCATGCACGTTCGAATGCGGCATAACGACGTAAGACAAGCTCACAGAATCGCTGCAGTACCTTCAGTTGTTGTATTTGAGACTTCAATTGGCTTCCCTCATTAGAGGTGACAGAGCAGGCAATCACGGGCCGGGAGACACCACATGCACGGCCTAGAGCTTGCTTCGAAGGGACGAAGACGTAAGGGACGTTCTTATCCTCCGCCAGCAATGGCAAGTGCAGCAGTATTTCCAGAGGTTCCGTGTCTGCAGCCATGACCACGAACTCTGCAATACCCCTGTTCAGGGTCTTGGTAGCTGCAAGCACGACATGCAAGCTGATGTTAGATCGCAGCGAGCTCCGGTGATCATCGAGACAGTGGCAATTTACTCCTACAGCTAATGACAGCCCCGTTATAAGGCACATCGTACACAGATTGCATTCCTCAGCTGTTCGTAGAAAACAAAAATAAATAAAAACCGTAACCGCCTCTAGAGCAAATTCAAGATGTCGACGAGTTGGCGCGGCGTTCTTGGACGCAGCATAGATGTAGCGTTTGCAGCCGGACAACGAGACAGGAAAAAAAAAAAAAACCGGAATATATCAAAGCAAGCCTCCTGCTCAAGCACCTTCGTTAGCGCCCTTTTTGAGTTGCTTGTAGTTTGCCGCCTGCTGGACAATGTCCATAATGGTTATTGTGAGCTGTGCGTCGGCCAGGGGGTAGGCCTTCGGATTCAGCGCCTCCGATCCCTGCACGAAAAAATAGAACAGCCACGCTCACACTGCATCACTCACCCAATCGAGATTCTACAGGCAGAAAACCCACAGACGGTAACAGCTACTGCAAACCGGAACTACTAGCGTAACGTAATGCTAGGAACAGATTGAACCGAGTAGCAACTCACGAGAGCCATGCTGCTAGTCTGTGGTCCGGTGGTGGCTGGCTGCTGCTGCGAGGCTGAAAGGCAAGAAGCTACGCCGGAGAGAAGTGAAGTGAAGTGGAGTAGGGAGTGAAGTCGCTCTCCCTCTCTCTCTCTCTCGGTCTCTTTCTCCCTCTATCTCTCTCTCGGCGAGTGCCTTCCCTTTCCTTCCTTCCTGTGTGCCTTCCCTTCGTCCGAAGATCCCCAGCACACGAAATGAAACTGTAAAATCACGAAGAAGAGAACCCTTGCCTCCTCTAGTCACTGTCTCCCCCCTCGCTCTCTTTCTCCTTCGCCCTCCCCTCCTTCTCGGTCTTCCCCTTGCCCTTGCCTTGGCCCTTCCCTGTCCCCTTCTCGCACTCACAGAAGCACCAGCCCCAGCCACTCTGTTTCCACCAGTCAGTCGCGCTCCCAACTACCGGAGTCTCAAGTCCGCCTCCCTCCCTCTCTCTCGCGAAACCCTGGACGCTCTACTCCAAAGATCTCAGGGCTTGCCCTAAGATCTTCGTGGTCCACGTCAGCCCGTACAGTCGACCCAGGCTATTTTTAGGCGCTCCAAAATGTGCGAAATAGTCTACCCCTGTCCGAGTTCTGCTTACCCCCTCGGGGGGATTCTTATGATCTTATATGATTTGTATTATGATTACTCATTAAGGTACAAGAGTTGCTCGAATTCTTCTGGACCCTTGCCACCACCCGAGTCTACATTCGTGCCTACGATGTAGTTCGTTCAACGTGCTCTAGCGCTCTGACCTTGCGAATTGTGTGCAGTTGAAGGTGCCATACATGCTTCCCGGGTGAGGGGAACCCATCCTTCTTCGTCTCAACTCGGTCAATTACCGAGAGGTAGTACGTTTGTTGGTGTCATTCCATCGTGAGAGCACATGTCTGCCACTTTACCTATGTTTGTCGACCAGCATCCCGTGGCGGCCAAGCTTTGCCCGACACGGTGTGATGATGGATACATAGCTCCTTCGAAACTTGGTGGCGTTCACGGTTTCGAACTTGAAGTTGTGATGTTGATGGATTAAGCTATAACCAAGCTTTGACCGTTTGTTCCTATATTTACGCATTTGGCCACCGGATTCCCTCAGTTCTGCCCTCGTATTGAATGCTGCCGTTTGAATGCAAAGACGCGAGAGGAATGTATTTCGAAGCTAGGGTAGATAATTCCGACGGAAAATTGTAGCTCCAGACTTTCTTTCTTGAGGTAAGTGTAGAAAATCTTGAAGGAACTTACCGCACGATGATAATTATTCTCCCAGCCATGTTTATGATGTCATGGACACAAAATTGCTTGTAAACCCATAGAAATTCGCCCAATGTTATTACGGAAAAAGGTGGAGTTGCATGATAAAGGTTGGGCGGGGAGCATAGGAAGGTACTTGCAATCAATCACTTCAGTAAGTGTTCTCAACAGAATTTCCACCTTCTGGCAGAAAAGAGAAGGAAAAAAACAGGTTTTCTTTTACTATGGAGGTTTAACTGTAGCCCACAAATCTGTACGAAATCATATCTGGGAAAAGTTGCACAGTTCAAGCTAGCAGAATCAAAACGAATCTTCCTCACACGGAAAAAGATTCATCCAACTTTTGTCAGGGATCTCTAGTTACCTATATTACGCATGGCAATGTAATCATGTGAAAACCCCGACTCAAAAAAGTACTCTACTCACCAAACAGATTTCCGACTACGACTGTAAATAATGTTTAGTGAAGTGGTAGTAAGTACTTGGAACCTACTGTGGTCATGATTCTTGGACATGCATGATTTAAACGATATTCTCGTGTAAAACTTCACATGAGGGTGGTAACCAGAAATTTCAGTAATTAACACAAATTTGAGACCACTTAATTGAAGTTTGAATGATGGTAGGAGCATAATTCACAATTTGTTTTGGTGAAGACCAACATCATCGCTTTTCCTTTTTTCACTTAATTAATCATCAAAGCAACATGCTAGGGAGGGGAGATAGATCGATAACAAAAACATATGAGAAACCTATATCATGGTGGAAACCCAGCTTCATCGCACAATCTTTCACTACTCATCGGTAAAAAACGGTTATCAGCAAAAGACTATATATTCTTAGTTAGTATGTTATTTATCTGTTTGTATCCAAATCTAATAATTCCTCGCTCCTTGTCAGAGTCTTTTTAGGATTTACCCTTCTCAACATTGTATCTAATTTGACGAAATGGCTAGTGAAAGGTAGAGTGCAATATGCATTGCTAAGGCAAATCGGAATTGAGATTTAATGGTGAAAGAAGGGACCCATCGTTTCGTCATGAAACTGAAGCCAATGAGCTCTATCCCAAAATGCATTGCAGAAGTGCGGTCAGAATTCGCTACAGACGGTCATCAGATAAAACGGGATGAACATGAAATAGAATGGCATTGGTTAGAACTTGTGAAAGGTATGAGAGATATTTTCTGGCCTCTTTCGTGTCTAATTCGTAGACGGAGTCAATGAGGTGGAAGAGGCTGACATTGAATCCATTGTGTGAACCCATGCTTCAATTATTCTAATGATACACTATTATTGTAGGCTGCAGTATATTCCACCCATTCGATTTAGTTGAAGTGTCATTTTACTGCGGGGATCTGAGCTGCGGCACGAACGCTTAACTGCGCTTCTTTAGACTATTTTGACATTTGGATGTTTTCCATTTGGTTTAAAGTTCCATTCTTTGCGGGATTTCTTTTTCTCCAATATACCCTCGCACAACATGTATCTTTAGGGCCCGTTATTATCCTATTTCACCGCTGCTCTACCCATTAGTGGTTCGTGACGCCAGTTGACTTGTTGCCGGTGCCAAACGAGGCAAAGCTTGAGAAATGAGATCGGAGCTCTTGATCTTGAATGAAATCTTTCTCCCAATCATAGAATATCATACGTGATCTAGATGAAAAAGACACAGTAAAATAACAAAAGGGATGGAAGACCCCATCAAGTCCTACAAGGATGTAACAAAACAGTTGGCACCAAAATGATAAACCAAACACTGAGTCAACCTTGCTCTCTCAATGTATAACAGTTTGACATGAAAATGATTAAGAAATGGGAATCTCAGTACTATTCTATCTCCCCCATCCATAACCTACACCCACAATAACCCCCTTCCACTACTTGCAGTTCAATGGCCACTGCCAGCCTCTAACAAACACTCTCTCTCCTCAAATAATTGTACCAACCCATACTATTCTTCCAAGAGGGGTGATCCACACTCATAGGAACAATAAGCCTGCTCCGATACCATTGTAACACTGAAGGCAATGACTCCGGAATGACTTCCAAGATGAGAGATGGTCTTCTCAAGACCTCTCCTTGCTTTATATACTATGGACTAGAGGAGTCCGAAATCCAAACTATGCCACATGGCTAACATGCGTAGGTTGCATGTTTTGTTATCATATCCTAACCAATTCCTAACGGGACGCCTAGCACACAATCTCATCCACCAATGCATGGTAGCCACCTCGTCATTTACCCTTTTACTTTTTGGATAGTGCACACCATTATCTTGTCTTTTTGTGATCTAGTGACCACTCTACGCTTTGGCTAAACTAACTATGACTAACCAAGATTGGTTACAGTAGGGAGAGTCTTCGAGAGACGTATACTCAAATGCGTGGATTGATTAGTGTTACCCATGGGGTGACAAAGACACAATCTGTCCAATATTGGTATGGGATATTGGATAAGAAGTTGAGACGTAGAATGAGAGATGTCACCTTACTACATGAGACATCATATATACATCATATACAGCTTACTATATTGGTCATTGTGTTTTGTCTTGTTAAGCGTATTGAGCTCAACATGCACGAGGAGAGAGTGGTGATTGTTGGATTCATCAAGGATCCATCAACTTCATCAACTCTTTCACGTTACTGGTCCACAACACAACCCTAGAGTGGTAACGGTAGACATGTGTGACACTCTCAACCATCCAGACTTAGTGGTGAAGTTGCCGGATTGAAAGCATTGCCATCCTTTTCAGGTCAACAATCAATTGTTGGGATGGTGTGTTTGATATGTGGTGGACCACATCACAAGAAGGATTGTCTTCAAGGTCAAAGTGTGGATCATGTTGGATCAAAATCATGTGAGCATTGTCAATATTTTGATCTACATCTAGAATTATGATCAACGAGATTTTCCATTGTAATCCCTAGAACAAAACAAGGAGTTCAAGGTGGCATAGGTCATGGTAGAGGATTCACTTTAAGTAAAATATTAGCCCATGAGGCTAGTCATGAGGTGAACATGACATCTCGACTAGAGCAGTTGGAGCTGAAGATAGCAAATTTGGCTATAGCCTATGAAGGTCATATTCTGGAGCTGATGCCTCTACATCATATGATAAAGATGTTGTAGAATACATGTTTGCATCAGCACAACCATGTGCAGTTTTTGTGACTCGTAGTGCAATAGACTATTGAGTCTAGAGGAGCGTCCGTGGAGTTGGATCCACAAAAAGAGGAGGCTAGCCATAAAGTTAGACTTCCTTAGTTGTTCACATTCTTTAGACACCTAATACTCCATCCATGACTCCTAGACAACCTAATGGAGAGATGAGGGTCCAAGCCAATGTTGAAATACTTGGACATGAAGCAAGTAGGGTCCAATCATAAATATCGTTTGAGAAATCATCTAGCGTAATTTATGGCGGAAAAGACTCTTGTTCATTCTCATGTTTTCTCAGCCATGGATTTATTGACATTGGGGGTGTCATCATCCCATGTATTATGATTGGCATCTACACTTTATGAAAGTAAAGATGATGTGTTGGTTGTTTCTGGTATTGACATCACTAGTAGTGTTGATCTTGGAATCATGACATCTACTAGTGGAACTTGGCAAGTTGTTGCCGCTTGAATGATGGAGTTACTAGTGAGGCTGACATACGAGCATATCAAAGTATCATCAAGTGCAATGATGTTGGATAACATGACTGGTGTTTTCTGTTTGGTCGGACCTTCATGTGAGGTTTATTGACCTTAACAAGTGTTGTTGGATTCTAGTGCACAATTCCTTATGTAAGCTAAGTATGAACAGCTTTGTCTTGGTTTGCAAAAGATCAATATGGAAAGATGTTCATTTCATATTTAAACATTTCTTGGAGATTCTAGTGATGCAATGCCACCATACATCACGTTGATGGAGTTAAAGTATGCAAGTGCAACCAAATCATGTTAATAATACCTATACAACGCGAGCACGTGTTGTAATTACACTTGCATAGTTCTATGATGTTTTAATGGGTGTGGCAATGTTATACATGATAGGGTTTAGCATAGTTATTGGGAGGAGATAGCCTCTTATTGGCAAGATTAGCAATCTAGTGAGGGCCGAATGAATTGATTTCTGATGCAGTTCATTACCAATTCTAGCCCTTAACTAAGTGGAGGTTTGGCATATGTTGCAATCTTCAGTACTTGTGTCACTTGGCCTGGTGATTTGTTGGAGGCAAACATGGATGCACATGATAGTTCCTCTCTAGAGAATGTTTTTATCATGCAAAGTCTTAGTGTAGTAGTGTCATCCACGCTGGATGAATCACTATGTACTTAATGTATGCAGCTACAACAGATGGCATAAAAGCTCATACATCATGCTTGGAGTGAGTCTTTTACTCATGAGATGGAGGAAACAAAGGAAGTTATTTCCACTTTCGCAATGTTGTTAGCTTTAGATACAACGCATATTGTTCGGCAATATTCAAAGGAGTGCATACATGTGCTGGATCTATTTGGTTGGATTAGCATAGGTTTGGATGTTGTTTTGCACTGTGGCATAAGAGTACATTGATCTTTGTATGTGGAGCGAGATGAGATTGTGAGTTTTGTTTCATTACGCCATGTGACATAGTAAGTATGACGATACCCATATCTTCTACCATTATTGGCGGTTCAAGAATATCAACAAGCCTTGATGTCAAATCTTTTGTTGATGGGAACTCAAGACCTTGCTTGGCATGACATCATACATTTGGTTATTGATGGATGGCCATGTCAGGGATACACAAAGGCTAGTAATGGTCATGGGCTATAAGATTCACGCGTTGGTATGTTTTGGAAATTGTTATGTGTGTTATTATCTCCAATCACAACAAAGCTATTCATCTACATACATTTTGGAGAATGTTTTAGAAAACATTCTCCAAAAGAGTATGATCTCATGCACATCATCAACATCTATGATGAACAAACCATCTTTGAAGGGAGGTTTTTTAACGAGCATATAACAGAGTGTAGAGGCCCTCACATCTCACAATAAAGAAAAACTTTGAATGTGGGTAGACACTCCCATGCTATGGTCTTTGCCGACAGGTTACCAATGGCAATTATGAATCTTGTGAGACAGCCAAGAGTTGCATTACCCACATTGTTGAGTTATTTAGTTTCCCATGCATATAGAGAAGGAGAACCTAGACTTGTATGGGATTCTCGCTTGCAGTGGTTAGTGGAACCCAATGTTGAAGAGAGAGAGTGTGAGCTTTGGGATTTTGTACTAGTACTACAACATTAGCTACATTATCGGAGGCATCATGACATTAGATGATGAGTCATGCTATGGACCTAAATTATTTAACATGGATTGTGAATCTCGAATTGGCTGAGTAGAGACGCATCTAATCCACATGCGTGACTGCAAGATCATTGGTAAGCTTTTTGCCTATCAAGACAGTGGAGGCAAAAACTGGGGACAAGAAGTGCTCAAGATCTCATCCTTGATCTTATGAGCATGTTAGAGAAGAAGCGGTTAAGTCTTCTTGAAATATGATTTGAGTTTTTTGCGTAGAGCAAGCAATGGTTACCACTATAAACCTTTATGATACAACTCAAAATGTTACAACTAGTTTAGCTATAGTTGTTCATACTGAGCTAGTGGAGCATGATATGAGAGCTCATTAAAAGCTTTTTGCTCAAAAAGTTGTCGTTTAGCAATCAAATAATACGGCTTCTATTTCTAGTGTCAATAGACAGAAGATTTGGGATATTGAGATTGGTTATAAAGTGACAGGAGGAGAAAGACATAGGGTGTGGAGGTTCATGAGAAGTCTCAAAAATTGATTTGCCTTTAGTATGAAATTGTAATTGCTTTCAGTTTTGACTTTAGCATGCGAGCTACTTTGACTATTATTGTAGTCGGTAATTGTATACCGTTCAAGAAATTGTAATTGCCTTTCGCATGCAAGTTGGTTTGACCGTAACATGATATGGATTGCAGAACATACGATTAATGATGTAACATTGTAGCACCCGGCTTCTTGATCTTAGCCCCATGAAGGTCATATCATGTTAATGGACTAAATGGCTACATGATGTTAAAGGGACCTAACCGTTAGTTAGGAGGGGAATTGTGGTACACTTGTGTTGGTGTAAGATGATCTATGTATTGTGATGTTTGATGTGACAACAATGTATGTTGGGATGCGTTATATATACACATGCATGATAATTGTCACAACTTATGTAGTTGCATCCCTAATTAGGTAGATGTGCGCATTCATGAGTAGATATACAAGTTAGAGCCGATAGTGCAATTAGCGCCTTTTGTAATGGAACTGTCATTCGGACCAAATTCGCCTTTAGGAGACCTAGGGCTCAAGGGATAGAGTTGAAATTAGGGTTTCTTGGAAAAATAGTTTTTGAAGTTGAAACTTTGAGAATGAAGTTATGATGGATGGTAGCTAGTGCATGAACATAAAGTCATTAAAGCACAAAGTGGATTTGGCTCGAATGTAATTTATCTTTTATGCTATGGTTATGAACGGAATATCTTGTGGACGTTTTGAGAGTAGAAAAAAAACCGTATTGTGATACATTTGTGTTGGTGTATGACAATCTATGTATTGCTATCATAAATACATAAATTGTCATGCATCAATACAAACAATAATATTTTCTACTCTCAAAACGTTTGTAAGGAAACTCCGCTCATAATCATAGCATAAAAGAGAGATTACATTCAAGCCAAACTCACTTTGTGCTTCAAATACTCCAAGTTCCCACACTATCTACTATCCATCATAGCCACACTCTCAAAAACTTAGTACCATGATCAGTCAACATCTCTGTTGATGCCCAAAATCGGCTAAGCATCGAAGCTAAAAACCCATAAGTTGTTCCCTCACTTGACTTGTATGGCAATGTGTAACACTGAAGGCAATGACTCCGGAATGACTTCCAAGATGAGAGATGTCTTCTCAAGACCTCTCCTTGCTTTATATCTTGTGTGGGACTAGAGGAGTCCGAAATCCAAACTATGCCACATGGCTAACATGCGTAGGTTGCATGTTTTGTTATCTTATCCTAACCAATTCCTAACAGACGTCTAGCACACAATCTGATCCACCAATGCATGGTAACCACCTTGTCATTTACCATTTTGCTTTTTGGATAGTGCACACCATTATCTTGTCTTTTTGTGATCTAGTGACCACTCTACGCTTTGGCTAAACTAACTATGACTAACCAAGATTGGTTACAAACCTCCCTTTAACGTCCTCGTTGCAAGAAGACTCAAAAGTCTCTACAAGTATCTTGGCATTTGTAAGATTTCCCAAGTAGCTTCATAAAGTGGATAACCTTTCCATTGGACTAGATATTCCACTTTGGGGTTACACTGACCTCTTGTCCGTTTCTTGAGGATTCTCTCAACCTCATATTCCTCTACACCATCAATCATGTCTGGTAAGGGAGGAGGTTGATGTGGGTTGCCAAAGGAAGGAGATCGTGGGGTATACTTCCTCAAGAGAGACACATGAAAAACGAGATGTATTTTCATGTGTGTTGGCAACTCTAACTTGTATGCAACTTCTCCAATCCGTTGGACAATCAAAAAAGGTCCAATAAACCGTGGACTTAACTTTTGAACCCCTATTAATGACAACTTGATAGTAGACAACCACACTTGATCGCCTTTTTGAAACTCCATATGTTGTCGATGAGCATCAACATATTATTTTTGCCGATTTTGGGCAATGGTTAATTTTTGCTTTGCCTAATGCATTCCTCGTTGGAATCGTGTCACAAACTCGTTCACTGCTTCAACTTGGGTTGATGGTTCATGCATGTGACCTACACTCACCAAGCTAGATGGTGTGATAGGGTGTTCTCCATACATCAAGAAGAAAGGGTTGGTTTTTGTGGATGCATTGATTGAGTTATTATAAGCAAACTCAATCAAGGGTAAAAGTGCATCCCAACCTTCTTGCTCTTCCAAAGTGAAAGCTCTAAGCATCTCCTCAATAGTTCTATTTGCTCTTTTAGTTTGCCCATTTGTTTGAGGATGATAAGCTGTGGACATGGCTAGTTTTGTTTTGAATAGCCCAAATAGGGTTTTCCAAAACATACTAGTAAATTGAATGCCCCGATCGGTGATGAGCACTGTAGCTAAACCATGTTGAGCAAAAACTGCATCCATACAAATTCGAGCAAGTTCAGGTGCAGTAACTTTCTTTGTTGTGGGCCTAATATGGATCATCTTGCTCAATTTATCCACAAAAATGACTATCGAATCATAAACCGTAAACGTCATTGGCAACTCACATAAAATGTCCATATTGACGTGCTCCCATCTTCTAGTCGGTGTTGGTAGAGGCTGTAGTAGACATGCTGGTTTCTGATTGCTAGCCTTATTTTGTTGACAAGCCTCACAACTTTGAACATAGCTGGTGATGTCCTCTCTTAGTTTTGGCCAAAAGTATACCCTTTGGACGCCTCCAATGGTCTTCTCCACTCCTACATGGCCCGCAATAGCTGAATCATGTACCTCCTCTAACATTGTTGTACGGAGAGCAACATCTCAGGGTATCCAAATCTTTCCCTTATAGAACGCCAATCCCCGTTCTAAATGTGCTCGACCTTGCTGAAGGGCTTGTGCAATCTCCTCATCCTCCTTGGTAGCGCGATTCAGGTTCTCCCACCATTTAGAGTGAATCTTCACCTCCGTGGTGTGATTAATGCACGGTATTCGTGTCAGTGCATCGGCAAGCTGCTTCTTCCCCTCCACATACACGATCTTCATGTTGAAACGTTGTCGCCATTCAGCCCAACGAATCCGTCGCTTTGAGAGGTCCTTTTGAGTTTCTAAATAAACCAAAGGCTTGTGGTCTGTCTCAACTACAAACTCCTTATCTCCGAGATAGTGCTTCCAATGTTTAGTAGCCAAGACAATGGCCAACTCCTCCCTCTCTGTGGTATGATAATTTTGCTATGCTGGCAAAAGTTTCCGTGAAAAGAAAGCAATTGGGTGCCATCCATCTTTCCATTCATGTTGTAACACTCCTCCAACTGCCACACCTGATGCATCCGTAGCAAGTTTTGTTGGTCTACCGGATTCGTACCATTTAAGGATCGGTGCATGTAAGAGCGCATCCTTCAAACCCTGAAATGCAATCTCTTGAGCTGTACCCCATTGCCATTTCTACCCTTGGCCTAAGAGACTTGTTAAAGCTTGAGCAATATGAGCAAAAGCTTCCACAAACCTTCTATAGAAGCCGGTTAAACCCAAGAAACTACGTAGTTGAGTCTGATTCTCTGTGGCAGTCCAATTTTGAATGGCTTCCACTTTGTCACTCATGACTTGGATGCCATCAGCACTAACTCTATGGCCTAAGTAATCTACTTCGCTTTTGCCAAACTCACATTTTGACATCTTAGCATACAGTTTATTTTCTCTCAACACTTGGAGTACTTCTCGTAGATGTTTCTGATGATCTTGTAAGGACTTGCTATATATCAAGATATCATCTAAAAACACAATCACTGATTTATCTAGATATTTACGGAAATTATCATTCATCAGTCCCATGAATGTGGCAGGGGCATTGGTTAAACCAAATGGCATAACTAGATACTCAAAATGACCATATCTAGTTCTAAACGAATGACGAAGTAAAATAACAAAAAGGATGGGAATACCCCATCAAATCGTAGAAGGAAGGAACCAAACCGGTAACATGGGGCTAGGCCCCAAATAGTATCCTGGCGGGAACTATGTCTACACAACACCTGGGATATCCGAACTATCCAAGTCAAAGGTCTACAAACAACGGGGAGCATCCGAAGAAGCATCGGCCTAACGTGATTGCTCTCCTATGGATTGCCCGACTAGTCTTCTCTCAGAGAGCAATGGAAACACGTTGCCTAAAATAGGCTATACAAGTAAAGCTAAAGAAAGTGATACCCCCATGTCGCCTAGTATGGTAGGCTCTCGACGCACTCCCTCACAAACATGTCAAAGTCGGTGTCCATAGCTCCATATAACTCCAAAGCTAGAGGAACAAAGAGGTGACCTCTCCGCATGGCCTCTATACTTGGAGACCTTTAGGCTGCATTTCCACTCGCCCGCCCATCTCGGAGGATGGGTGATCACCCCTCGAACCGGTGTCTCTAGTAGGATCGGTAACCACCACATCGATACGGTGACCCGGTCCTCCAGAACAAATGCAGTCCGCCTTAACCCTAGTCGTCGCAAGGCATACCAACGCTCTCTCTCCATGTGAGGTATCCACCTCCCCGCCATAGCAAACACCACATCCCTAATGGCATCATGGGTAGCTATCCTCGCCCTCCGAATGGACAACGAAGTCATATGAACACTGCTTTGCATCTAAAGTGATACCACACTCACATGTGAGTAATGAAGATGTAGATGGATGGATCAAGCCAAGACGGAACCTCATCATTTGTGTGGAGAAAGTAGTTGGTGCGAGTCGGGAAAGCCCCGATGCATGGTCGAGCCAAGATCCACGAGCATGCATCCTTGCCCGAGCAAGAGCGTAGACGAGCTCTAGTAGTACGAGGGATGGTCGGATCCACTAAGAGTGAATGTAGAGCCTCCTAAAACTGTCGGTCCATCAAGATAGACTGTAGACCCCTAGTCCAATCGGTAGCCAAAGAGGAAAAAGATGGGAACTCATGTCGTACCTCCCGTGGTAAAGCGTCTCTCGTATGTCGTAATAATACTTGTAAGGGAAATGATCCCGTATCGACATCCCTCGTATATATCTCCAAAATAGGTCTATCTGCGATCACAAATCGAGAAGATAACAAAGGTGCAACAAGTGTCCAACTCGTCAAGAATGCAGCAGGTGCCGTCTCCTCCATCGATAATAAGCCTACCCCTCCACACGAGATTGGCAAAGATGTCTGTCTCCTTGCCAAATCTCCGGTCACACACGAATGTCCCCGGGTCCGATGATGTGTCTAAAAGGCCCATGATCCTCCTATCAAAAGTACGTCAAAGCGTGATATGAATGTAGGTGAAGGAGGAACGATCTTGAAAGAAGATAGGTGGGTCGACGAGCAATACTAGATGATAGTATACCAAATGCCACCTGCGGATCCCCTAGTAGAGGAAGGTCGTCTACATGCAAAACATCCTCGGCCAATGCAACGTCAAGGTAGTGTGAAACAAAATCCTCGGACCCTCTACGGCACTCCTAGAATACGTAAGCCATCCGTCGATATCATACATCCCTCTAGAAATTTGAAGATGAGGCGGAATGCCCAAAGGGAGACCAAGCCTACACTTTGACACCTTGACTCTCAAGCCTACAAGATGAAGCTCGGTAGTCAAGTAATCAAAGGCCCGCTAATGCTGTCTACATGGCCCACAATGTGTGTATCATCCGCCAAGGAGGGGAACACACAACCGGCACGGACAAAGCATTGAGACACAAGAGCTCAGAATGAGCCATGGCAAATAAGGATCTCCCCTGCCGAGTGCAAGCAAGGATTTGAGAACGGTGACTCCCTCCTCAGAAAAGCCATGCTGATAAAATAAAGAAGAATGAGAACCATAGAAAGATCGTACAAAAGGAATGAGGCTTGATAGGGGTCCACCAGCCTCTCTAAGCTCTCTAAAAATGGATGCACGCGAGACAGTTGTTAAAAGCGTTCTCAACGTTACTCCGCAAGACAACCCAATACGGATGGATATCTAGAAGTGCTCTAATGCCCAACGATATTGCCTCACAGCCTCCTGGTGTGGCGACTCCAAACTGATGTGGACAAAGATGCTCCTGGAAGTGTGAGCGATGCTGCAAGACAATGGTACGGCTGACTAATCGCAATAAGACCTCTCCAATAGCAATCGGTCGAATGCCCCCAGTGTCCTTCTCCATCGCAAGAAGCCGACTAGCACCCGAGGCGACTAGCGACAACGGAATCTCCCCTCTCTTTGGCTCGGCTGCGACCCACGCGGAACAACTCAGGTGAAACCACTAGAGGGATCGTCCGCCTGAAAGCAATCTCGAAGATGCTCATATATCATCCCCGACAAATCCCCAGAGGATAAATGTGGGACTGTGCATAGAGAATGAGCAAATAATGATATGTCAAGACATAATGGCTCCTTTGGCTGATACTCCAAGACCTCTAATGGTTTCTCCTCGCCCATGGGTGGATGTAGAAGGCGTAAAGAGGAAATCGTCTCCTTAGTAGGACTAGCCATGGACAAAGGATGAAGGGCCCGTGCAGCCCTGCTATACTCCCCGGACTGCCCCAAGATCCTACACCGTCGCAATCTCGCCGAATCAGAAGTATCATGTGAGTGAACTCGACTCCTAACTTTGTGTGGCGAGCAGACTCCTCCTGCAATGTAGCCCAATCCTCTGCTCGGAATCTCCAAAATCTAGCTGCCACCTCTCTATGTCCAGCACGTCCTCCTCTAGTATAACGTAGACACCATCGCGGAAGTAATAAAAACAAAAACCATGCTAACTCGTCCATGGGATCGCGCGCCAACCGATCGAGCGAAAAGCACGTCTTGTCTCGTCATGCAATGCCCAAGGAAGCCTATGGAATAAACGAGGACATGGAAATCTAGTCTCAAAAAGCCCTAGAATCGAACCTGCATGGGAAGCTAACCACTCCCACGACCCCGACGGTATACCCGGAATGCTCAACGAAGGAGTCGATGTAATATGCGTGTTCCCCGAAGTGACAAAAACCGATGTCGATGTGACCGTCCTCCTCACATGCGCATCCCAAGTGGTCCAATCATAATCTTTGTGCATCTTTCCCACGTGGGTCTTTACCCCTTGCGAGGTAAAGAGACAATGACACACCGGACATGGTGTATCACGCACCGCTTTTGGCGGTCCCATGAGAGAAAGTCAAGCTAAAGCTAAAGCTAGCACAAAGGGAACGATAAAGAAACCTAGCACTCCATCATGTATCTCCTGCAGAACCACAACCCCCCTAACACACCACCTCACATTGGAAAATGCTAACTATGGAAACCCTAAAATCTAAAAATACTCATAACTTTTTATTCAGGTCTCCATAATTTTCCAACTAGGTTCCAATAGAACCAATGCATGAAAAGGAAGAGATGGGAACAAAAAAAACCCGACCCATATGTCTAGTATAAGAAAAATCACTCAAAATGCACTCAAAACCCTAAAAAAATAAAAACACTCATATCTCACAATATCATTCTCCATAGTCTTCAATTTAGGTACCAATGGAACCCAAATTGAAAGACGAAGAGAATGAACTATTCACTCTCCATATTTGCCAAAGTATGGCCACAGAAACTACAAATCAGTTCCCGCACCCTCTCGACCTCTCAACACTCGGCTCTCCATGCGCTCCCAATCCAATGGTCTTATGGTCGGAATCTAGTTCTATCTAGTTCTAAAAGCTGTCTTTTGTATGTCTTCATCCGCCACTCTGATCTGATTGTATCCGCTTCTAAGATCAAGTTTGGTGAAATACTTAGCTCCATGAAGTTGATCAAACAAGTCATCCATTCGCGGTAATGGATACTTGTTTTTCAACGTTTGTTGATTTAGAGCACGATAGTCCATGCACATCCGCATGGAGCCGTCCTTCTTCTTCACAACAACACTAGAGCTCCATATGGTAACACACTAGGTTGGATAAACCCTTTCTCCAACAACTCTTCCAATTGTGCCTTGCATTCCTCCATCTTGTTGGGTGCAAGTCGATAGGGACTTTTACAAGGAGAAGAACTTCCAGGTAAAATCTCTATCTTGTGATTTAGCCATGTGGCATTAAATCTTATCCTAACCAATTCCTAACAGACGTCTAGCACACAATCTGATCCACCAATGCATGGTAGCCACCTCGTCATTTACCCTTTTGCTTTTTGGATAGTGCACACCATTATCTTGTCTTTTTGCGATCTAGTGACCACTCTACGCTTTGGCTAAACTAACTATGACTAACCAATATTGGTTACACAATGCCACCAACTCCATCCACTTGGAAAAATGCTTCATCATGACTAATACATATCGATGATGTCGTATAGTCAATGGTTGAGGTCCTGTAAAATCTAATCTCTAACGACAATTTAGTCACATAATCTATAGAGGATGTAAATGTGGTGTAGGGGCATTAAATGATGCTCAAACATGATCACATACCATACATCTGGCCACAAACTATTGCACCTTAGTTTGCATACCTCTTCACCAATAATGACTTTGAAGTAAGCTATGAGTAGGATTCTAGTTAGAGAATTTGAGCTTGTTTTTTTGTTTTTGGAATAAAAATGCGTGATATTCAGATGAAGTCTGGTCTGCCGAATATAAATATGTGGAGTAAGTACGAATATGACAAAGACGAATAGATCCTTGGTGCCAAAGCCTGACTAGATAGCGGAAGAATTGCTATGATTGAAGAACTTAGGAGGAGTTTTCCTAGTATGGCAATGGAACTATGTGTGTCTAGAGTTGTATGAGGAAGTTCGAGCAAAAAAGAAAACAAATTCGATAGGATGGAGAGGGCATCCGGATTCGTGGGATGCGCTTTTGTGGACTGAAGCGTTAGGTCGAGATTACTTGAAGGAGAAAAACGGCATCTATTGGGAGGGATCGGCATTATATACAGGATTAAACTTTGATGAATCGAAGTGGTTTGATCCTTGAGGAAGGAAAGGCACGAATGGATTTAATATCGATCTTATTTGTGATGACTTTAGAAGGAAGATCATGTATATCTTGAATCAATTATTCCCCCCGCAAAGAATTATATATGTAAATATGCACAAAGTGAGAATATTAGAGGGATTCGTGGGAGTATCGATTAAGGTGAATTGGGGAGAGATCTTTGCCCGGAATGTGCAACCGATGGGCTAGAAGCTAAGAGCAGGAGAGAAGGGAGTGGTTTATATCTCCTCGTTCTTGGTCCACATGTATTCAAAAATGGAGTGGTTAACAACACTAGAAAGGAAGAGATATCAACTGAACGTTGCAGATGCTTTAAGTGGTTTAGGGTTTAGGGTTATAGTTTAGGGTTTAGTTTTAGTAAACCCTAAACCCTAAACTCAGAGGAGAATGACGGAAGCAGTGGTTTGACCAGTGGAGGAGAGAGCTTGCAGTCATGTGTAGAGGAGAACAAGGATGAGATGCCTTTGGAGGAGCTAGATAAAGTAATGCGGGATATTGAGGATACCATATTCGGATGGGAAGACTCAGTGGAGACCACAAAGAGGAGAAGTCCCAGTGTGGAAGTAGTTCAGGAACCCATTAGCAAGAAGAGCGAGCTGAAGGAGATCATTCAACCAAGAAGTCTAGTACCAAAGGCATTGCGGCCTAAGGTTGAAGCGTTAAAGATAAATGGTGAAGAACCGACTTCTTCTGTGTAATAGTTAGCGCAAAAACTAGAGAACGTGATAGTTCCAATTCCAATGAAATTGAATGAGATGGGGACCAATTACATCCAAAGGTGGAATCTGTAGGAAGACGGTTATATGGACTTGACTCAGGTAATGAACCGCACAGCTCAAGGAAGGAAGGACCAGACGTAGACAATCAAATAGTTGACATAGTCAGTGGAACAGCAGCAGAAACAGAAGATAGAGGCAAAGAAGGAAGCCACAATAGCGAAGGAGGCCTACAGTGAAATTTGCAAGATCAGAGGCGCAGAGATGAAGTTTGTGGAGAGGGAGAATGAGAAGCTTCAACAACAACGTGTGTGAAGCAGCAATTGCATGAAGTTGATGTTGAGAGACTAGCTAGATTAGAAGTTTTGGCGAGTAAATGCTCGCAATATCTTTTTGCTTGATGTGACAAGATGGAGACTGAACTGTTGGAACGATTGACTTTGACAATAAACACTCCTTGCGATTCAAAGGAGAAACAAAAGGAAATGTACAAGGCCAAGGGTCGCGAATGCCATGAAGCAATGCGTGTCCATCAAAAGGAGATCGTAGAAGACATCAAAGAGTTAAAGATGAGTGTATATGCTTTTTCTTGGAGAGAAGAGACATCATCGAAGGGAGCATCAACTTTCCAAAAAAGTAGTCGAACGTGATCCGTGTAGGCAACGGTTAGGAATATGTGCAAGAAATTGTATAAATAGGAGTAGAGTTAGAGTAGGATTATCTTTCTCTTTGCAAGCCTTCATTGAGAATTGCAAGTGTAGTTAGGGTAGAACGATGTGCTAAAGAAGCTGAAGGGTGTTGCATTTGATTGACCTAGATTGATGTGATATACCTATGATAATCCAATCATGAGCCATGGTCGGATTCACCTCAACAGTAGAACTTTATGAAGAACATCGCCTTGACTTTGGCTTGTAAAGGAGAGATCAATCTCCCATCCGTAAATGAGGATTGGAATTTCATTTAGATGTGTAATTGCGTATAATTGTAACCAATCTTGGTTAGTCATAGTTAGTTTAGCCAAAGCGTAGAGTGGTCACTAGATCACAAAAAGACAAGATAGTGGTGTGCACTATCCAAAAAGTAAAAGGGTAAATGACGAGGTGGCTACCATGCATTGGTGGATGAGATTGTGTGCTAGACGTATGTTAGGAATTGGTTAGGATATGATAACAAAACATGCAACCTACGCATGTTAGCCATGTGGCATAGTTTGGATTTTGGACTCCTCTAGTCCACAGTATATAAAGCAAGGAGAGGTCTTGAGAAGACCATCTCTCATCTTGGAAGTCATTCCGGAGTCATTGCCTTGAGTGTTACAATGGTATTAGAGCTAGTTCTTTCTTCCTATGAGTGTGGAGCACCCCTCTTGGAAGAATAGTCCAGGTTGGTACAATTATTTGAGGAGAGAGAGTGTTTATTAGAGGTCGGGCAAAGGGCCATTGAGCCGCAAGTAGTGGAAGGGGGTTATTGTGGGTGCGGGTTATGGATGGGGAGATAGAATAGTCCCGAGATTCCCATTTCTTAATCCTTTTCATGTCAAATTGTTATACATTGAGAGAGCAAGGTTGACTCAAGATTTGGTTTATCATTTTGGTGCCAACTTCATGGACCAAGTGATGAGATCTCGAGATCCCGTTATCTTACCTATTGTCACCTACGATGTTACTTGGGATCTCACGATTTACATTTTAGTTTAGAGATGGACCTCAATAGACCACCACCGGTGAGATTCAACACACGGTGTGAAATCTATTGTGTGTATCATCCTAAAGCTATGTTTTGAGCCTAGTTATTAGAAACTTTGGTGAGGAGTATTACCATGAGGTGATAGCATCACCTATTCCTTTTGTGTTGCCAATCTTGAGAAATTGGAGAGTGTTCATCTTAACCCTATAACGAGAGAGAGTGGACGGAGACGAATCATGGAGGACACTTTGAGAGAAATGATTCAGAGTTGAGAGATTTAAGAAACGCATTTGAGCAAAGTCGGACTCAAGTACAAGAGTTAGCTCAAGAATTAACAAAGATCCAAAGCGAGAGGAATGGAAAATGAGAGAATGAGAGAAACTCCAATGGAGATGGAGACGCCACCATCCATGGTGGAAAGTGAAGAAACAAGGAGAGCCCGTGCTCTTGAAGCCCAAGCAAAGACAACGAGCAAGAGAGCTAGATCTTCGACATCCATGATTCTCAAGATGACAAAAGCTTGTAAGATAGAACCTTACCGGTAGTAGTAGTCGAACCATGGGAATTTTGGAAGGTTGGATTGAGAGAATGGAGTATCATCTTGCTTTGTTCAATATCAATGATCACATTGCAGGTCTTTTTGTTCGTACTTTGTTGTTGGAGAAAGAATCTACTTGGTTTCAGGGTTGGATGATGGAGCTCAATGAGTCAGGCCAACAGGTTACTTGGAGTGCAATGAAGCGAGGTCTTCTTCAGAATTTTCAAGAAGTTGATCCCATCATCACGTCACGGATGAGGTTGTGGAAACTTGAACAGAATGGAAGTGTGGAGGAGTACATTGAGGAATTTCGAGATCTTCGAATTCAGATACGAGATATGAGTGGAGCTGAAGCCCTTGATTTATTCAAGAGAGGGTTGAAGAAAAAGATTCAACATGAGGTGATTCGGGACAATCCAAGCAACTTGAACGAGGCTATTGCTTGTGCACAACGAATGTCCAACGCTTATCACAACGGTGGAGAGGTATCGATTCCCTCAAATCAATACTATGGACCCATGCCTATGGAGTTGGGCAACATAAGGAGGAGAGAAGATTTCATTCCAAGGGGAGTGAACGCACAAGGAGGAGATCGTCGTAACTCGAATCCTCATCGAGAAGCAAATTCAAGAGGAGGAGACGGAGTGGAGGGAAGACGAGAAATGAGGCAGTGCTATAATTGTGGAAGATTTGGTCACATTGCCATGAATTGCCGCACTCGAAGTTCTCGCAAGAGGAGCTAGACCCCCCTATCGACGAGCTCTCAACAATCTTGAAGGTGGAGACGCAAGTGACCGATGGAAACCACGGGAAACGACGAGCAGCACCAAGAACCTTGCCTCGCGGGCTTATCGGGTTCGATGAAAAGGAGGAAGGGCGAGGGAAGGAAGCACAAACATGAGGTAAATGGTTTGAGAAAGAAGGAAACATGTTTGATTGTGACGGATGGGGAGATAGAAGGAGTAAAAGTGAGAGTATTGATTGATCCTGGAGCTACAAAAAATTTCCTATCTCGATCTATTGCTATAAAGTTGGGATTAGCTTTAGAGAAAGATGAGAGTGAAAAGGTAGAGTTGCCAAACGGGCAAACAGAGAGCATTGAGAGCATTCCTAGGAAAGTGGAGTTGAAGATTGGGCAATACAAGGAATCGTTGGAGTGGAGAGTAATTCGATTAGCTCGCTATGATGCTATTTTGGGTATGCCTTGATGGAAAAAATATAATCTTGAGGTAGATTGGCGAAGGAAGATAGTAAAACTATGAGTTGGAGGATCTTTTGGAGATAGACGTAGATCAGACACAAAAACTTACCTCTCTATGTGATAGGAAGAACCGCTATCACCACAAAGATGTATGTTTTTGGGCCTAATAAGAGATGTAAGCGCCCAAAAGAGCAATCTTTTATACATGAGGAGTTAACTTGTATCTTGAACGAGTTTCAAGATGTTTTTCCAGATGATTTGCCTCCGTGTTTACCACCAAGAAGGAGAGTGGATCACAAGATAGAGATCTTACCAGAAGTTCACCTCCTTGTAAAAGTCCCTATCGACTTGCACCGAACGAGCTAGAGGAATGCAAGGCACAATTGGAAGAGTTGTTGGAGAAAGGGTTTATCCAACCTAGTGTGTCACCATATGGAGCTCCAAGATTGTTCATGAAGAAGAAGGACGGCTCCATGCGGATGTGCATGGACTATCGTGTTTCTAAATCAACAAACGTTGAAAAACAAGTATCCATTACCGCAAATGGATGACTTGTTTGATCAACTTCATGGAGCTAAGTATTTCACCAAACTTGATCTTAGAAGCGGATACAATCAGATCAGAGTGGCAGATAAAGACATACAAAAGACAGCTTTTAGAACTAGATATGGTCATTTTGAGTATCTAGTTATGTCATTTGGTTTAACCAATGCCCCTGCCACATTCATGGGACTGATGAATGATATTTTTCGTAAATATCTAGATAAATCAGTGATTGTGTTTTTAGATGATATCTTGATATATAGCAAGTCCTTACAAGATCATCAAAAACATCTACGAGAAGTACTCCAAGTGTTGAGAGAAAATAAGTTCTATGCTTAGATGTCAAAATGTGAGTTTGGCAAAAACGAAGTAGAATACTTAGGCCATAGAGTTAGCGTTGATGGCATCCAAGTCATGAGTGACAAAGTGGAAGCCATTCAAAATTGGACTGCCTTAGAGAATCAGACTCAACTACGTAGTTTCTTGGGTTTAACCGACTTTTATAGAAGGTTTGTGGAAGTTTTTGCTCGTATTGCTCAAGCTTTAACAAGTCTCTTAGGCCAAGGGCAGAAATGGCAATGGGGTACAACTCAAGAGATTGCATTTCATGCTTTGAAAGATGCGCTCTTACATGCACCAATCCTTAAATGGTACGAACCTGGTAGACCAACAAAACTTGCTACGTATGCATCAGGTGTGACAGTTGGAGGAGTGTTACAACAGGAGTGGAAAGATGGATGGCACCCAATCGCTTTCTTTTCACGGAAACTTTTGCGTCGGCGGAGCAAAATTATCATACCACGTAGAGGGAGGAGTTAGCCATTGTCTTATTTACTAAACATTGGAAGCACTATCTCGGAGATAAGGAGTTTGTGGTTGAGACAGACCACAAGCCTTTGGTTTATTTAGAAACTCAAAAGGACCTCTCCAAGCGGCAGATTAATAAATGAATGGCGACAAAGTTTCAACATGAAGATCATGTATGTGGAGGGGAAGAAGAAGCTTGCCGATGCATTGACACGAATGCCATGCATTAATCACATCACGGAGGTGAAGATTCACTCAATGGTGGGAGAACCCGAATCGAGCTACCAAGGAGGATGAGGAGATTGCACAAGCTCTTCTTCACAGGTCGAACACATTTGGAACGGGATTGGCGTTCTACAAGGGAAAGATCCGGATACCTCGGATGTTGCCCTTCGCATAACAACAGTGTTAGAGGAGGCACATGATTCACCTATTGCGGGCCATGTAGGAGTGGAGAAGACCATTGAAGGCGTCCAGGGTATACTTTTGGCCAAAACTAAGAGAGGACATCACCGCCTATGTTCAAGTTGTGTGGCTTGTCAACAAAATAAGGCTAGCAATCGAAACTAAAGCAGTGTCTACTACAACCTCTACCAACACCGACTAGAAGATGGGAGCACGTCAAGATGGACATTGTATGTGAGTTACCAATGACGCGTCTACGGGTTATGATTCAATAGTCGTTTTGTGGATAAATTGAGCAAGATGATCCATATTAGGCCCACAACAAAAAGACATTCATCGCAGACCGAACTTGCTCGAATTTGTATGGATGCAGTTTTTGCTCAACATGGCTTAGCTAGAGTGCTCATCACTGATAGAGGCACTCAATTTACTAGCATGTTTTGGAAAACCCTATTTGGGCTATTCAAAACAAAACTAGCCATGTCCACAGCTTATCATCCTCAAACAGATGGGCAAACTGAAAGAGCAAATAGGACTATTGAGGACATGCTTAGAGCTTTCACTTTGGAAGAGCAATACGGTTGGGATGCACTTTTACCCTTGATTGAGTTTGCTTATAATAACTCAATCAATGCATCCACAAAAGTCAGCCCTTTCTTCTTGATGTATGGAGAATACCCTATCACACCATCTAGCTTGGTGAGTGTAGGTCACATGCAAGAAGCATCAACCCAAGTTGAAGCAGTGAACGAGTTTGTGGCGCGAGTCCAACGAGGAGTACATCAAGCAAAGCACAAATTAGCCATTGCCCAAAATCGGCAAAAACAATATGCTGATGCTCATCGACGACATGTGGAGTTTCAAAAAGGCGATCAGGTGTGGTTGTCTACTACCAATTTGTCATTAATAGAGGTTCGAAAGTTCATTCCACGTTTTATTGGACCTTTCTTGATTGTCCAACGGATTGGAGAAGTTGCCTACAAATTAGAGTTGCCAACACACATGAAAATACATCCCGTTTTTCATGTGTCTCTCTTGAGGAAGTATACCCCACGATCTCCTTCCTTTGGCAACCCACATCAACCTCCTCCTTTACCAGCCATGATTGATGGCGTAGAGGAATATGAGGTTGAGAGAATCCTCAAGAAACGGACAAGAGGGCAGCGGAACACCAAAGTGGAATATCTAGTCCAATGGAAAGGTTATCCACTTTATGAAGCTACTTGGGAACCATTGGCAAATCTTACAAATGCCAAGATACTTGTAGAGACTTTTGAGTCTTCTTGCAACGAGGACGTTGCGACTTAAATGGGGGGAGGTTTGTAACCAATCTTGGTTAGTCATAGTTAGTTTAGCCAAAGCGTAGAGTGGTCACTAGATCACAAAAAGACAAGATAGTGGTGTGCACTATCCAAAAAGTAAAAGGGTAAATGACGAGGTGGCTACCATGCATTGGTGGATGAGATTGTGTGCTAGACGTATGTTAGGAATTGGTTAGGATATGATAACAAAACATGCAACCTACGCATGTTAGCCATGTGGCATAGTTTGGATTTTGGACTCCTCTAGTCCACAGTATATAAAGCAAGGAGAGGTCTTGAGAAGACCATCTCTCATCTTGGAAGTCATTCCGGAGTCATTGCCTTCAGTGTTACACTAGTCTTTCGTTGTAACTCATGCAAGCTTTGTAGCTTGTAAGTCCTCGTCCCTTGGTAGTCTCTCCTCAACCGTGCAAAGAACTCCTAAATAGGGTGAAAGGTTGGGACCTCTAAACTCTTCCCAACTTGACTAGTTCCAACCGTATCATTAGTGGTAGGTATAGAGGATGAACTTGCACCACCAAACACTATACATAAGTATTAGAGATGTAGTTTGGAGACCATTATTGTCGCTAGATCTCAATCTCCTCATGGTGTTCACACTGGAACTCATGTTAATCATCCATCTGCTGATCCTTCAAATATTGAAACAATCCCTTCTAAGCCATAAACAGACTAAACAACGTAGAATTGCATATCTCTCGTAAATTACACCAGGAGTCAAACTCTTATATGAAGTTATCCAACTCAATAATACCAACTATATCCAAATATCATCTGGGACCTTTGATGGCCCCATAGATATCGTCCATTTCCCACAATAACGGTGTGGGGACACATTCCAAGATATCACAAAGTTAAGCTCTGTCACTCTTTAACATTAAATCAGAGTCTTGTGTGAACGTCAAAGGCCAAGGTTGGTACCACACTCCACTATGGGTGCACCCATTGCGAAGATGAGCAATCTCTCCTTTAGAACCTCCAGAGAACTCAACTATGATACAAATGTATCATAGTACAAATGTAACTTGTCTGTTACACTATGTGTCCGCTTCACTCCAAAATGTCCTAACTTCTCATGTGCATGTTTGATCAACTGGGCTCTTTAAGATGGAAGTGGCACAATCTCTAAATTCCATCTCCCCGTATTCAAAAAATGTATCTACCTTCCCATCTATACCGCCAAGCTCTTTGTAAACTTCATTCCACTTCTTGACCCTCAAAATTTCCCCCGAAGTAATTGAACAAAGATACTTCAACACCATCATGTCATCATGTATGTATTGGCTTACCACCAAACGTCTTCAATCTCAACGTCCAAGAATAACATATCCACTTTTTTATCCAATAGAGATATCACATATCTCTCAAGCATCATCATATTCAAAAAGGGAGATGCATGTCAACTTGATACCATCTCCTCATCACTATCATTGTGCCATCAAGTCCTTGTTTTGTCAACTTGACTTGTACATGGGTTTTGACTTAACCCATCTACATCACGGTTCACCACTTTAGGTCTGTGTACAACCGTGAGTTTAGACATTGCTCATGGCCTTAAGTTGTGTAAAGTACTTGTGTCATATCATATACCCATGAGGATTGGAGGTTCAACAAACCAAGGTGGAGACAATCTTGTGTATTCCACAACCCTCACATGTGAGTAGTATGCGAGCCTTCCTTGGACTTGCAAACTTTTATCATCGATATGTGCGAGGATTCTTTGAGTATAGTTGGAGTTTTTTGCGTGGAGCAAGTGGTGATTGTAAATACAAACCTTTACAATACAACTCAAGAGTTTACAATTAGAACAATTGGAGTTATTCATTATGAGCTAGTGGAGCATGATATGAGAACGCATAAAAAGTTTTGTGCTATGGAGGAGATTTTTGATGCGGTTGGGCACGCAAAGATTTTCAATACATTGGATTTACAAGAAGTATATCATCAATTGCAGATTCAAGATAAGGATAATGCCAAGACCACCTTTTAGACAATTGATTTGCATGGCAGTGATGTGATATGTATCAATGAAAGTTCTTATCATTTGGTTTGAAAAATGCACATGTTGAGTTCTAAAAAGTGATAAATATGATCTTAGTCATACTTGATTGTACTTGAGCCTACATTGATGGCATGCTAGTATATAATACTACAATGTCTCTCATGCTTCACAATTGTAGTATTATATACATATCCATTTGTTGACCCAAGAGATATATCATTTTTTAAGTAATATTTGTGAAATAAATGTAAAAAATTTAATCAAATGATAAATATTTATATTTCGTCGGACATTTGTTTATGTAGAATGCATAAGTGATCATAATATATCATTTCAATGTACAAGAAACATATCAAATTTAAGACTCAAATATGTATTACATTCAATAATTATATAGAATCGTACATTATATAGTAATTACTTTGACACATATTTTATAATTTCTTTTAATCAACAAATTGTCAAATAATATACGATTTCGATATATATATATAAACCATTAGTTTATCTTTTTTCTAAGCCATAAATTAATGAAGACGACTCTTCCTTATGTTTGATATTGTTCTTGTGAATTCCAATAAATCTTTTTTTTCAAGCATATTAATTTGTAGACCACATAGATATTAATAACTTTTTTGGATATATTATCAAATGAATCATTTATCTCTATGTGCTCTACTAGTTCTAATCTTTCACAATATTATTTTTTAAAATATCTGATGATGTAACTTTAAAATTCAAGATGAATTTTATAAAAAATATATATATATATATACAATTTTGGATATACTCATATCAATGATACAATCATTGATCCATATTATTGTAATATCAATTTTTATACTTTTGATATGTGATCAAAGCGGCCTAATGCATCTTCAAAACTATATGAATGTAGTTAAAGCATGTCAAGAATGAAGGGCTCGTTGATATTGTAGTATAATTTTTTAACAATATTTTGTTGCACATTTTTTATGCTAAAATATTTGAATAGATAAGTTATTTGTTTTAGTATTCAATGATAAAAATATTAGTTAACAATGAGATTGTGCTAAAGTTTGTTTGATAGGTTTTCATAATGGTTGGAATGTCATGTTCTAAATTTTCACAAAGAATAAGATATCATTCAAAAATAAGAGATTTTTTAATGTTATTTTAAAAATAATTTTTTGCTTTGAAAAAATTAAAATTAATAATTTAATAATTATATAGTTAAAAAATTATTTTAATAAAGATATAGTATGAAACTTTTGGTTTCAAATTAAAATGTTAGTTCAATGTTAATACACATATTTATTTGGGTAGAAATCCGTAATAGATATTGCAAAATGTTTTCTATTTTCTTAAATTTAATTTTGATCTAGGTATAAACTATGATTTGCATATTTTGTAATTACTGAATTCTTTATGGAAATTTTGTTTTAGAAATAAAAATAAAAATAAATAATTGAAATATTACTTTCGTTAATACTAAATGGTGTTTCAAATCAGTTTGAATTTCATTTACTTACAATCGGTTGTATTTCTTGATTGATTTAAAAAAAAAATCTATACAACGATTATCAGAAATTGGAATAGTAATTCTACACATATTTACATGTTTATATCTTTCATGGATAACGGCATTTGCTCGAAAAAGAAACTTTATCGTTTTAAATAAGTTGTTAAAGATAGTTCGTCTTATTGCTAGTATTGGAAAAGCCACTCTCGATACTGCATTTTCTAGAAGAATGAGACAACACACAGACACTGACCTTCGTGATTGGAAAGACTAATTGCATGGAGTAATGTACGCGAACAGCGTGGAAATGCAGGTGAGGGACATACTCGAACAAAGTATTTCAAAAGTCCTGTTCGTTCTCCCACTCACTCTGTCTCTGGTCTTGTACGTCACGGACGGAGCGCTATTTGGATCCCACTACGTCCGCCAATGATGGATCACGGACAGCGAGAGAGATGGAAGTAGGCTTGAAAAACAAGCAAGGAAGAGAAAATTGGGAGGAGATCGACGGAAGGTCAAAGCAGCGGGAAGACGAGTTGACGACGTTGGTTGGATGATCGTGGGGAGCGGGGGTCCTTTTTCCATCCAATAAATAAAAGCAGGCGTGCTTGCACGATCGCGATCACGAGGAAAAAACGAAGAAAGCAGCAACGAGCTGAGAAAGACTCCTCATCTGCTCGCCTGAAGCACTTTGTAGGTCGCCTTCTGTTTCAGATCGATCGCTCAGTCGATCTGCAAGTAGAACCAAATTAAGTGGCAGATCGGACCAGCAGAGGGTGAAGATCGAACTCACCAGGGTGCAGCTGCAACCCTAGCAGCGAGTTGAGGAAGCTACAGAGAGCGAGAGGGAGGGGGAGGGAGGAGGAGGAGCAACAGGAGAAGTTGGAGGAATTGAAGGTGTGAGCGGGCGAATTGTAGTTGTAGAGCAGCAGGGAGGAAGAGGAACTGCAGATAGGGATAGTAGGTACAGTCCACAGTCGAGATATGAGCATTTGAAACGACGAGGTGTGGATGATCTGGCAGCGTGGATTTCCTGGTGCTGCCAAGAAGGCATCCTGGAAATTGAGGTTTCTGTGGTTGGGGGTGGTCCATATGAGTGCCTAACTGGTCCTTGTGGTCATTGTTGCATATGTTGAAAGGTCGGAAGATCGGACGCGAGATCTGTTATTGCAAGGACCAATTTGGAAACAAGATGAGGAGATAGCAGTGCAAGATGATGCTGAGGAGCTGAACAGCAGCTTTTAAAAGTCATATGAGTTTTTAACGCAATGGCGGAGGCGGGAGGGGGATTTGTGACGCGCTCTTTTGAGCGCATGCTCAAGGATGCACCAGGGAAAAAGTACCAGAATCTTCAGCAGGCTCTAAAAGCCTATCTAGGTCAGTAACCAGGACTTGCATTGTAGCTGTCCAGGCGTGATCTGGTCATGTACAAGGCATTAGGCATGCACGGGAGCATATACAAATCTGCCCAGGAACTGGCATTTGCATCTGGATCCTATCATCTAGTGTACCTCTCATGTGAGCGCATTGTTCGATTAACAATGCTGGAAGTTGCGTTTTTCCCGTCCGTGTGAACGATCATAACGCCCGCATACTGATCCAGTGAAGTCCACAGGAGATGCACATTTTGCCATTTGGAGTCATAATTTTTTCTCACTATATTCACTGTTCTATTGATCAGGACTCTTGAACCTTATCTCCAATCAGAATAGTAGATCGCCCATCCTCAACTCCGACTGCATCATACCCAATTTTTCTGACATGTCCTTTTGAGCTAAGCTTGAAATAGTCGAGAGCTTCAAAGCTGCCTAGTCGGTTTTATAGCGCACCAGATGCTCAATCTATTTCATGAAGTGCCAATTATGTTGAAGTCTCAGCCAGAAGAAGGCAGCCTGAAGCAAAGTTGACATATCTCTCTCCTCTGTTGCGATCATCATCGTTTCATTCCATAATCGCCGGCTGTCAAGCCTAATGAATAGACTCTAAGCGGAATTGAGAAACCTCCGTCCAGGCTTTGGGGGCTTATTATCTAGCATAGGTTGCGTGGAAGAATGGTCTATGTCTTGGTTAGAAGTCAAAACTGTCCTATGCTACCTCTACTTTGATGATTCTGTCTCAGGGTTAAAGTGTCAAATTTCACAGTTAGATTTGGTCTTCTTGGAAGTTGATGGATACACTGGGAAATTGAATTTACGGGTTTAGTCATCAGGAAAAAAGTGCCTTGTGTTCTTCCTACAATAATATGCAGGTTTCGTGCTCAGCTGTTCCACATAGCCCATGATAAGCTGCGATGGTTTGTTGTTTTTGGTAACCAGACGCTTCGCTTCCAGTTGACATTTAAAACTTTTGTTCTTGAGTATAGACCGTGAGAAAGTCGGGGCGATTCAGCCAGCTCAGCCAGCGCAGACTCTCGCCCCAGTGCTAGAGGACCAAACAGGAACCGCTGCGGCACCCGATGTGGAGTGAGTGCATGCCTTCAATTCCCTCACGTAGTATGACTTGTCTTCCATGAACAGGCCCGAGTCACACCTTGATCATAGCAAAACGTTAGAAGTGCAGCACACTTGCACGTTTGTGGTTTCTTCACCTTAAACTCTCATAGGAGAGTTGTTTGCATTGTTGTTCATTTATGTTCAGTACGTTTTGAAGTCCAGCAAGCTTCACCAGATTATGCATTCGAGAATGCTGTCTTAAGTTTCGTTGTTTAAATCAACTGAGTTGAGCTTCTATCGTACAGATCTCCACCCAAAGAAAATGGGGGTGATTCTGCCGTCTCGGCTCCTAGCGGAGCTGAAAGTGATGCCCCTGAAACTAAGCCATCGCAAGCCCAACGGAGGCCAAGTACAGGGGAAGGAGCTGCTGCAACCATGGCAGAGGCAGGACACTCATTGGAGGGATCGGAGGCAGATTTAGTGCTTCTGCCTTTGAGACTGGCATTCGAAACAAAGCAACCCAAGCTTGTGGAATCTGCACTCGATTGTCTACATGTAAGATGAGTGTAATGTAATAGAAGGGCATGGTTTATAGCAATGCTGGCTTTTGTCTCTACTATGCAGTGAATCAAGGCCATCTTTCTTCAATATTGTTTGTTCTTTGCTGAATTTGCGCTTGTAAAATTCAGAAACTTATCAGCTACGGACATTTGGAGGGTGAGGCCGGTTTGGAAGGCGGGAAGAATGGGGTCACAGTCACTGAGATTTTCAACATGGTTTGTTCTGCTGCAGATAATACTGCTTCTGATAGGTAATTTGATATAAGCTGCTTGTCTTATAATCCTTTCCCATTCTGTTGTGTGAATTCCTCTATATTGAAGGCGAATACTCTTTTAGCTTGTTTGGATTACAAGCTCCTGTCTTGTATAATTACACTTTCAGTTTTGCGTTTATTTATTTACTACCGGCTCAAATGTTTGTTTTTACTGAGGGGACTGCTGGTTCTACAAGCATGTTCTTTATACGCGTATCTGCTCATTTTTCGAAGAAATGCTATGGTGGATACATATATTCTCATTTATGTTTGTTTTGCTGCAGTGTTGTTTTACAAGTCATCAAAGTTCTATTGACTGCAGTGGCATCACCATCTTTTCAAGGTAAAGATATCGCCACGTCTTCAACTAAGTTTTCGGGTTACTGATCATTGCCTTGAGATGTTTTCAATAGCAAAGTGTAATTCCCTGGAGCTGTTTAACGACTTATCCGTTCTTGCAGTCCATGGTGAATGTTTGCTCACCTCTATACGGACGTGCTACAACATCGTCGTGAGCAGGTAACATATGCCAGTACTCAAAACTTTAGTTATGGTGTCTACAGCAAGAAAATGCAATTTTGTTGACTTCGCTTCAATTTCAAACAGGGCTTACAAGTGGCAAATGAGTTAAGCTCAATTGAATGGTAGTCCCTTCTTAGAAGGTCTATGGTACGGCGTCCGGAAGCATTTAATTGAAAGTATTTGTAACTTTCCAGCTCCATATTGGACCTAGCAGTTTGAGCTCAGAATATGTAGCGTTGGTGTATTTTTGATTGATTTTTCTCTTCCATGTTACAGCAAGAGCGTGGTCAATCAAGCGACAGCAAAGGCCACACTTACACAGATGATCAACATCGTGTTCAAAAGAATGGAGTCTGAGACACAGGTGCCACCTTTGACCTGCTCTCATGTAGGAATAATTCTTCAGTGATGTTTATCGATCACAGCGATTCTGTATATTTCTAGATTAAATTGCTTGACCTGTGCAAACTTGGTGGATACACGCTTAACACTGGTCATCCGAAGCAGACTCCGGCGATCCCTTCAACCAGTGAGTCTTCTCATCCTGATGCTGATTCTGATAAAACCACAAGTCAGCCCGTTGAAGACAGTCAACATGCAGAGAAACGCGGGGAAGAGAATACCTCCCCAGAGAATCCAGCACCTGCGGTTTCGGTGGAGGAACTTCAACATCTCGCAGGGGATGCCGACATAAAGGTAGAACTATGAGTTCAGATTCGTTATGCTACAGGTCTAGTGCAATATTGTCCTGCTTGAAACATTCAGTTTAGGCTTTAGTTTGTTTTTTACTTCTTCTATGTCTATCATTCAAGATTTCCTGCAATCTCAGTTCCCTTTTTCTTCTTCTTTTTCTTGTCGGTTTGTAATCACATTAAAGTAGAGCTATTTTAAAGTCTATTAGGTGAAGATCTACACGACTCGTTCAGTTTGCTTGCAAGAAATGTCATATATTATCCAGTTATTAAGTACACTGTAAGGTAACGGTTGAAAATGTTTCTGCGTTCCAGTTTTCAGGACTTATACTATGTGTATTGGCCTTGCTGGCTTTTAGGGTTTGGAGGCCGCTCTTGACAAGGCAGTTCATTCTGAGGGTGGGGTTAAGACAAATGAGTAAGTCACTCTCCTGCCTGAAGGTGTATTGACAGCGCCGCACAGACTGTGGAATACGGAATTTCACCCGTTCCAAGTCTGTGGACGAATGTTTTGTTATGTATGTATGACATGTGAACTAACAATATGTTCTGTGTGTCTTGTAGAGGTATGGATCTAGAGTCTTTGACTATCGGTGAAAGGGATGCTCTCCTCGTGTTTCGAACCCTTTGCAAGGTAAGCTAAAAGAACACAATCATATTTGGTTTTAGCGCCGTTTTTCTTCGTGCTTGGTCCCTGTTGAAGCTCGTCGTTGTTGGTGCCAGTTATACTTAAGTCCTTGCTGGCATGTCCTATGCCCTTGACTGTCTCTTTCACCTGCTTTTAGCGTTCAAATGTCAGATTGGCTAATCCCAGCTGCCTCCCTCCGGTGCAGATCTCCATGAAAGAAGGCACGGAGGAAATCATCCCAAAAATGAAGTTGTTGTCTCTTGAGCTGCTTCAGGTGAGAGCTGTTTTCGCGTTTAGTGTCAGACTTATCTGACTTGATTACATGGGTTTGAGGCTAAGTATTCTATTTTTTGCGGTCATAAACTTGGTTTTCGACGGGAAGTCAATTATTTACTTGTTGTATTCTTCAGCTTCCATCTATAGAGTCAAAGCTTATCACGGGACATTTTTAATACGATTACCGAATTTGGAGGTGCTTGAGCTGAAGTTGGAGGGTGTAATTGTCGTGATTTGATTCGTGCAGAGCCTGCTGGAATCTGTTGGCCTTGCTTTTACCGTCAATTTTGCTTTCATCGACTCTGTGAAAGCTTATCTGTGTTATGCTCTTCTCAGAGCATGTGTCTCAGTAGATGCAACTACTTATCAGGTTCGTAACTTCCAGTAATTTGTTGGGCAGCAATTTCCTGGCTGTATATTCTGTACTAGTAACTTTGGCCAGTTTGATTCTGCGGGGCCTGATTTAGATTGCTTTTTTGGAGGCCTACAAAATCTGCTTCATTATGATGGTCTAAGGAATGTAACACATACAATCTTAGCAGCAGCGGACATCTTCTAACGTTAACATGTGGCGTGCTTTTGCAGTTTGCGTGTGGCATCTTCACCACATTGTTGATCCGTTTTAGGGAGAGCCTTAAGGTATCGATGATTGAAGCTTACATGTTCTCTTACTGCACGCCTTAGGCCTGGTCCTTATTCGTCATCTACATGACGTAAATAGGTGAATTTATATCGAGCGGGGAGCCGGTGGCACTGCTTACCATATTTGTCCCTCGAGAGAGATCTTTCCCAACATGGTTCACTTAGTTTCGTTGATTCTTTCAGGGGGAGATCGGGATTTTTTTTCCTCTTATCGTCTTGCGGTCTCTCGATACGCCTGATACTCCTGTGCACCAGCGAAATACAGTTCTCAAGTAAGTGAGAAAATTGTGCTGAGTTGATGTGTTCCAAAATGTCTTGCAATATTGCTGCTATGAACCTTCTATGATCGATATATGTTCTATCCATGATTCACTCACTTCTTAGCTTTCTTGATACTTTCTCAATTTTTACCCACACTCGACCTCTGTCTTCCTGTGCATGCAATAGGATGCTGGAAAAAATCTGCAAGGAACCTCAGATGCTGGCAGATGTTTTTGTAAATTACGATTGTGACCTGGGAGCTACCAACCTGTTTGAACGAATGGTGCGTTTTGAGTCATGCTTATTTCCTCACAGATATAAGTAGAAGTTTTTGCTGCGCTTCAAGATTTTACTTTTCTGATTTAGGATGTAGGTTGTTTTCAGCAGATTTTCTAAAATTGGCGTTTAGGATTGCACACGTGCTTTTCAGATTTTGTAATGAACCACAATTGATGTGAATGACAGGCAAGCTTGTTATGTAGTGCATTTTACTAACTGATAGCTCGGGTATTTGCAGGTGAATTCTTTGTCAAAGCTCGCACAAGGAACACCAACGCAGGATCCGAACACGGTTGTTTTAGCTCAGAACATTGCTCTTAAAGCTTCATCACTACAGGTGGAGATGACCACAACATTCAGCCAGTAGTGTCAAACTCTTTTGTGCTGATTTGCTGTCGTCACGTTGTTGAGTTGCGCTTGGTTTTGGAAGAAACAAATCGCATTTAGTTTTCTCTAGGGCGATGTAAATGTGGCGATGGTTTTGTTGTGCTGACGTTTTTCGAACACTCTCGTCCAGTGCCTCGTAAGTGTGCTGAAGTCACTCATGGAGTATACCGCAAAGCATCAACAAACTCCTGCAGTTGCAGTTTCTGAAGTTTCATTCACTGACGACCCAAGTCCAGGGGAAACTTCTTATCCTGATAATACTGAATCGGACTCGAAGGAAGCAAAGGTTGAGACTCAAGCTGATCAAGTTGAAAAGGCTAAAGATTTCAAATCGAAGATGGAGGTCGCTATAACCGAGGTACCTTGGGACTTGAGAAATTTGCTGGTAAACCGAAAAGATTCTGCAGTATCTTAAATAAATCTAATGTGCTCGATGTGTTTGAATTTGGTTAAATGGAGGATGATGCAGTGTGGGGCTGCTTATATGTTATTTTGCTGGTGTGCTTATATTTTGTTCAGAGCTGACCATATTAGAGATTATTGCTGTAGCCCGCATTTTCGAGCACATCTTTCGTGCGAACAGAATGAAAATATATGGAATAAGGTAAGAAGAAGACGAAAGTCTAAAGAGGTCTAGAAGACTATAGAACAGATAAGAACCAATCTGCAAGATCAAGATTGAAATACACAACTACTTTTAGTCCAGAATTCCTATAGCAATCAGTGATATGGGCTTTTGTACTTACGAGTGGGTATCTTGGTCTGTTGTACAGTTCAATCAAAAGCCCTCGAAAGGAGTTAACGTTCTCATTGAAAATAAGTTGGTCCCCCGGGAGCCGGCCGCTGTAGCTCAGTTCCTACGAACAACGCCGGGATTGGACAAGGTACGAAAATACTTATTTTCTTTGAAATAGACTCTACTCTTTGCTTTAGAGTTTTGATACGTACTTTTGACATTACCATGGGTCCTGTGTCCAAATTAGAGAATTATCTTTGGCATCTTATTGTCACTTCTAAACGTTGATATTTGAATCTTCAATCAGTGAATCCATAATTGTGACTGCATGTATGGAGGCTGAAGTCAAGATGAACTAAATGTGTTGTGTTGGGAGTCCTCAACAAACCTTTTAACCTTGATGACTAAGGGATAGTTTGGCATGAAGAGGCATTTACGATTCCGGTTGTTGCGCTGCAGACTATGATTGGGGACTACCTGGGCCAGCATGAGGAGTTTCAGCTGAGTGTTATGCATGCATACGTCGATGACATGAAATTTGTGAACATGAAGTTTGACCAGGCCATTCGAGAATTTTTAAAAGGATTCCGACTTCCTGGAGAGGCACAAAAGATTGACCGCATTATGGAGAAGTTTGCGGAGAGGTACGGTCGCATCAGATTGGATGATTGTAAAGTTATTCAACCTTACTTTTTGAAGGAGTTCTCCCCATATTAGTGAACCCATCGATGTCCGACGATTTCTTACTTAACTAGTTGACTGCGGACACAATATACATAATCAGTTGACGTTTTCATTCGCATTTATCTGCTAGTGCTGTATTGGTACTTCTGTTCAAAACATGCTGACAAGTTCTGCTATTTGCAGGTACTGTCGAGATAATCCATCTCTATTTACAAATGCAGACACAGCATATGTATTGGCCTACGCAGTCATTATGCTCAACACCGATGCCCACAATCCCATGGTTTGGCCAAAAATGTCTAAAGCTGATTTTGTTCGGATAAATTCATCAGGTGACACAGAAGAACATGCTTCTCAAGAAATGTTAGAAGAGATTTATGACTCAATTGTCAAGGATGAGATCAAGTTGAAGGATGAGAACTCAACGTTGAGCAAGAGCCTCAAGCATAAGCGAGACGAGGAAGAGAAAAATCGTCTGATCAACATTCTCAATTTGAACTTTGCCAAGTTCAAAGCTGCGACTGACACCAAAATGGAAAGCGAGGAGATTGTGAAGCGCACACAGGCTTTATTCAAAGGAGGTGTAAAGAGGAGTGTGTTTCACAAGGCTAATCACTTGGAAATAGCACGTCCAATGCTAGAGGCTGTGGGGTGGCCTCTTCTGGCTGCTTTTTCGGTCACCATGGAAGATAGTGATAATAAACCTCGGGTCATCTTATGTATGGAGGGGTTCCGGATGGGTATTCATCTGACTAAAGTTCTCGGCATGGAAACGATGCGATATGCTTTTCTCACTTCTCTTGTCAGGTATAAACTTCTTCTTTGTGGCATCAAGCTCTGCTTGCCTATGGAAGAAAGCCGACTTAACGGTTCTTCCGTTTAGATTTAGGCTTTTAGTTGCAGCACGGCACATGTTTATTTCTGTTGAAAGGAATCGCTGAATCACCTGAATTCTGCTGTCGGAGCAGGTTCACCTTCTTACATGCACCAAAGGAGATGCGGAGCAAGAATGTGGAAGCCTTGAGAACCTTACTGGCGTTGTGTCAAGCTGAACCAGATGCTTTGCAAGACACGTGGAATGCCGTTTTGGAATGTGTTTCAAGACTGGAATTCATAACTACTTCTCCAAATATAACAGTCACTCTAATGTTAGGCTCTAATCAGATTTCAAGAGATTCTCTTCTTCAGTCTCTTGTAGAACTCACTGGAAAACCTACAGAGCAGGTGTTTGTTAATAGCGTGAAACTACCCAGCGAAGCTATTGTGGAATTTTTCACAGCGTTGTGTGGTGTTTCCGCTGAAGAATTGAAGCAAGTTCCCGCACGAGTTTTTAGTCTGACAAAGCTTGTGGAGATCAGCTACTATAACATGGCCCGTATCCGTATGGTGAGTGAACCTCGCTCATCCGTTTGTCTCATTAATAGTGCAATTATATTTGTTTGTAAAGGATCTTAGAGGTGAAGCTGCTGGATTGCAGTGTTTAAGGTTACTTCAACTTTTTAAGTGGCAATTTCCTTATTCTTGTTGCAGGTATGGGCGAGGATATGGTCTGTATTGTCCGTGCACTTCGTCGCGGCCGGGAGTCATCAAGATGAGAAGATTGCTATGTATGCCATAGATTCATTGAGACAGCTTGGGATCAAGTATCTTGAGCGGGCAGAGCTTGCCAATTTCACGTTTCAAAATGACATTTTGAAACCTTTTGTCATTCTTGTACGAAATAGTAAGAGTGCTACGATACGTGCTCTGATAGTGGATTGCATTGTTCAGGTGGGTTGTCCGAGTATGTAGTTCTTTGAACTTGTTGAGAAGATGGAACGACAGTATCTAAGACTTTGATGATGAAAGCAAAAGTAGCATCTATAGTTTTCGTTTAGATTTGATTGACGATTGTTATTGTCACGATGTTAGAGTCCCAGATAACTGTGTAATTTGTCGGAGCATCTTGTTTACGATTACCTGAACGTGTTACAGATGATCAAGTCCAAGGTCGGAAGCATCAAATCCGGTTGGAGAAGCGTTTTCATGGTGTTTACCACAGCTGCACATGATGACACGGAATCTATTGCGGACATCGCATTCGAAAACGTTGAACAAGGTAAACGCTGATGACTAGAACTTTCATGCGCTCTTGTACATACATCCCATTTTCGTCTACAACAGTTCAGCTTGAGGTGTTATTGACTTCGTTTCGGTTTGCAAGATCCCTCTTGTACTATTTGACCGCACAAAAATTAAACGATTTTGTTGCTTGCAGTTATACTGGAGCACTTTGATCAGGTAGTCGGAGATTGTTTCATGGATTGTGTCAACTGCTTGATTGCATTTGCGAATAACAAGTCGAGTCCCCGGACAAGCTTAAAAGCTATCGCTCTTCTGCGAATCTGTGAAGATCGACTTGCTGAGGTAAATCAAGTCATAGATTGATTCCAACGATTGTCTTCAAGGCCTTTTTTACGAATGTAAATACAGAGGTAAAAGGAGATCCTTTATAATGACGTCCTTTGTGGTTTGTGTTTGAACATGTGTGTCATATCCAGGGCCAGATTCCGGGCGGTATCTCTCGACCAATAGACGAATCGGGGAAGGGAGACTTAGAAGTGGCTGAATACTACTGGTTCCCTATGCTTGCTGGTCTTTCTGACCTAACTTCTGATCCACGGGTGGAGGTCCGGAACTGTGCCTTGGAGGTTCTTTTTGATCTACTTAAGGAGAGAGGACACCAGTTTTCGTCTACGTTTTGGGAAAGTGTGTTCCATCGTGTATTGTTTCCAATCTTTGATTATGTAAGGCATGCCGGGAAGGATGGAGAAAAACCTGCTGCTTCTTCAGATCAATGGCTGCGAGAAACTTGCATTCATTCTCTGCAGCTACTTTGCGATTTGTTCTCCAGTTTTTACAAGGTATATGATCCATTTTCTGATATTTGCTCAGTTCTATATATGCTCTATTTACAAGATAGTTCGTTGTACAAGTGTGACTTTGTTTTCTCTGTTCTTTCGTTCCGACAATCGAAAGCATTTGAAAGTGTTCCAAAATGGAGTTTCATTTGTAACGTTTTCTGCTATCTGTTGACCAATCCTAGTTTAATGTGCTGTGTTTTAGCAACCGCTTCAACTTTTGATTCTATACGATCAATTGCCTTGTGCTGAAATCCGTCGCCATGTGGATTTGCTCTTCAGGATGTGTCCTTTTTGCTTCCTGCGTTGTTGGGATTGTTGTTGGACTGCGCCACTCGGCCTGACCAAACGTTGGCCTCTATATCCGTCGGTGCTTTGGTGCGCCTCATGGAAGTTGGAGGACATCAATTTGATGACAAGGACTGGACTACGCTTTTGGATAGCATAAGGTTCGTGCTCAGAGCTCACCTCGCAGTCACTTTCTGAAGTATGCTGACCTTGTCGAAGATCGCTAACCATTAGTGCATCAATTTGCATTGCATAATCCAGAGATGCTTGCTACACTACCCAGCCCGTCGAGCTGTTGAACCCGGAGAATGTGCTTAGCTTTGGACTAGATTACAGATCTGGATCGAAAAAGGTGGGCAACATCACTCCGACATATGGTTTCACCGGCGAACAGACTCCCACTGGAACACCTTCTGAGGCTGGCATGTCTGACGGTGAAAGCTTGGACAATCAAGAAAATGGACAATACTATTCTGGGACGCCTAACAGTCATAGCAATGGTGACTTAGCTGGCAAGTTCAGTCGAAGATCGCCTTTCGAAGATGTTGAAGGACATAGTTTAGGTCTTGAAGGTAGTACGTATTCTCTTAATTTTTTCGTCGTTTACTTCTCGTTCGACCTGGGGATTATTGAAAGCTGTCAAATTCTTTTCTGCTATTTCAGTTTTCATCGTTTAAACTCCTGGATTCTCTCGAGAGCATTCAGGACGGCTTTTAGAGAATCAAGGAATGTAGGTGTCATTTGCAAATCTGGGCATTACTAGGACTACTATTCCCTTGAAATCATTGTAGAGTGCGAGTTGAACATTTAAGTTGGCGTGTAGTGAGTACTGTTTGCCTCCATTCCAGCTATTTAAGCTGCACTACTGACGTTCATATGGAACTTGATTGTTTTGTCTTGGCAAGGTCCTGAAGCAACGCCACCTCCTGATACTCCTAAGGAGGCAAAAAGTCTTGTCGGAGGCTTTTTTGGTGGACAAGCAGGGAGAAAGTTCATGGGCAATTTCATGGACACTCTGATGCTGAAGAACCTACCCACATTCAAGGGAAAGAATAGAACAACCGACTCCCCAAACCTAAACTCTTCTCCGCAGGTGAGGACCATACTTGGAGCAGGTTGCTGAGGACGATCAAACGGAACTGACTTTGATACTGATGTTGCCTATGCTTATGTTGTATGTAGGTTACTGACGTTGAAGATCAGGGGCTTACTGATGGAGAGGAGGAAGGGCCCTTGCTTCATAGTGTGAGATCCAAATGTGTTATCCAACTACTTTTGCTCGGAGCTCTGGATAGTCTTCAGGTAACTTGTTTGCCTCCTTTAATGTTGGTCTTCCTTTTCAAATCGATCCTTGCGATTTACGTAGAGAAGTATTACACTGGGGCCTAACCTTTCCTAATTATTCTTTCACACCTGGACCTCAAGTTGATCATTATTTTGTTCATCTTCATAAAACTGGACCTTCAATTTTCTTAAATATTTCAAAATTAAAAAGATTGTTTGTGGGAAGTTGGCGCACTTACTTCATAGAATGTGTGTTTTGACTCATGATATTCCCCCTTTGCAGAAGAAGCATTGGGATCGACTGCAACCTTCACACCAGATTGTTATCATGGATATTCTTCTGTCCATGGTGGACTTCGCTGCTTCATACGACTCCGATGCCAACCTACGGTTGAGAATGCAACAAGTTTCCGGCGACAGGTACATCTACAGGTTGGGCCAATTTTGGAATCGTTTGTTTTTTGCATGTATTTCAGTGAACATTTTCTGAGGTCGTAGACGCAATTTTATTCTTCTGCTTGTATGTCCATGCAGGCCGCCACCCAACTTATTACGGCAGGAGGTGGAAGGTACTCAATTGTATTTAACAGTTCTACAGAGGGCATGTTCGAAACTCTTGACAGCCAACGACCAGGAAACAGAACTTGGTCAGAAAAGCGAGGAGGAGAAGCTTCACGAAGAAGCTGAACGCCGCCTTGTTACGTTTTACGGGCACATTTTAAAGGAGGCTGCTAGCTTGCAACCGGGGCCTGGTGAGGCTGTTCAAGCCGATGCCCACCGAGCGCTGTCGTTGCGTTCTCCTGTGACTGTGAAGGTAACTTTCCTAGACGCAGGTGGGAACTAATGTATGTTGCCGTGTTCTTCTAGCGGTTAAGTTGTATTACTTGTGGCTATTACTTTCGAAAAAATGGCCTGGTCGAGCAAGATACGAGGAAGTTACTGTAGCATCTACCTTGGTTAATTATTTACTCCTTCGCATGATGTTTGCCTGCTTAATGTCTATAGAAAACGGAAGATCCCCTAATACTTGGTTCTGCTAGGTTTTGGAGTCAATGAGCCAAATGGAGATGACAATGTTCAAGAAGCACCTACCGGAGTTTTATCCTTATTTTACTAAGCTTATCTGCAGCGATCAGGTACGCACCCGGAAAGATCACTTAATAACGTTGGAAATCACGTAGAATTGTGAAAGTCATTGATCATTGCGGCCATCTCACGCAAGTTAATCTGAAGGTCCGTATTTTAAGTGCTGTGATATCAAATACTATTGTAAATTATGTAGAGTAATTTGATATGAATTTATCTAATTATTATTTGCTTGTTATGTCATTGTAGATGGACGTCCGCAGGGCTTTGGGAAATCTGTTCAAAGCTCGACTCGTGGTCCTCTTAGCGTAGATCTTTTGTGTTTGCGAACTTGAAGAATCTAGGCTGTGAAGGGGGTATATTCTTCTCAATTCTGTTGTAGGCCAACCCCTTTGTAGATACACATCATCTGAGTTGAAAATTGATTTGTCTCATGCACTTAGTTCCAAAGAGTACTAAAAAGTTTTGCTCCTACTACCAAATTCTTAGTCCCACTGGCACAGTCCTTCTGTACCTTAAGCTCTCGTTGAATCCAAAAATTTGACATTAGGGAATAAAGCAGTAATTCTTCCGTCCCATTCCCTTGTGCTCGTTTTGGCCTCAACTCAGTAAGTGGATCCATGTGTGTTTGGCCATGTTACGTATATGTTTTGGACAAGGCGCGTCACGTACCTTTGCTCTCAGCCTTTTTTTTGGCATGCGAAATATACCTTCAGGCTGTTATCTATGTCATGCACGTGATTCTAGTCAACCACGTATTTCCAGCATTCGAAGTTTTTAAACTGATTCCGAGGGCATTGGATTCGACCGTCTGTATTTCTTCGACCCTGTTCCTGTATGTCGTTACTCGATCTACTCTAGTACGTCACCTCTCATTACTCTCCTGGGAAAGCTCCATGATCAGACAACGCCCCGGAGTGGGCAGCTTTGTAACGTGTTTTTATCTATTCTTACTACATCTGGTAAGTTGCAGTTAAATCTGTCTCGTGATTTCAGATGACTTTAATCAAAAAAATCCCGTACTGCACACTGTATCTTGAAGTCGTCGTCAGAAGTTTCAACACCAATCGTGCAAGGGATAGCCTGTATCGTCCCATTATTGACTTATGTACCATTAAAGTTATGAACGTTGGGTGAGCTAAAATTAGCGATATTTCATTTTGTTCTGTTAGTAGGTAGTTAAGAACAACCTATCAATCTAATTAGTACATAATCAGTGTTTTGAGATGTTTTGGCCTGATTTCCATCTGCGTGGCGCAAAAGCTGAAGCCTCGTTCCTCAACTTCTTTATATTTGATGTGGTGAGAGACGCAGATTTAGTCTGGATGGGGACTTTACGTATGAGTTACGTAACTTCCCGTCCCAAACTTAGGTTGTGGCTGTGACGACGAGGTCATTCACATGCATTCATTCCAAGTTTTTTGTGGGGAATAGTGGGCTACAACTTTTTGCATGTTAGGCTCTCTCGTGTGGGAACTTTTTCACTTCGTCACGTCAAAACCAGTGAGCTTCATGCGCAGAGGAAGGGAAAGCATAGAGGCAAGAGAAACCTCCAGTCGCGAAATTCTACGGGCATAGTTCACCCTGCCTGTTCTCAGCTGACTCCCCCACATGGTCACAAACATGAGCCAACTTGTGCCAGTCGCACAAAGTGTGATCGACTGGTACCTTCGTGTACAGGTCTACCTCTGTACCCCCTCTTCAGTCTTTGTTTAAATTTCGCGCCGGGGCAATCACATGGAACGTACGATCATCTCAGAAAGCGCACCCGATCAGCTCTTGGAAGGGTTACTCAGTTGCTGTCTGGCATTCTGGCCAGGGTGTTGAGTTATCAAGGGAGGACGTTACTGACAGGAGTTTTGTTTCACTTGCGGGTGGAAGGCCATGGTTGCAGCGAAGCACACTGATGTCACCGAAAACTTACGGCGTAGATCCACGGTCAGTACGGTGGCAGTAATGAGCACTGAATCTGCCCGAGTGGCAGTGAGGGAACTCAGACCATGTACATCTTCTCTGGTTCACTTTCTAGAAACAGCATTGGTCACATTAGAATACTTGAAATGCTGCGGTTCGCCATCAGCAAATAAGGAGGAGCTTTTGTACTTGAAGCATGTCTGAACTGTAGAAACTGAACAGCTTCAAGTACTTCTAAAACAGGACATGGGCCGGGGCCTAAGGTCCGAGGTCAGGAGAGGACTGCCATAGGGCGTGATCTAACTTACACCAGCATTCAATCATGGAGAGAGGCGGGCGCAAGGCCTAGCCTCCTTCTACCTAGTTCTCTGAGTCAAGTTATAGACTGTCACAAACAAAGATCTGTCCCTCAATCACGTCCGAAAGCGACAGCAGTACCTTAATGTCCCATGTGGATTCGAGGCATTAACTGTGTGCGTTATCTTCAGCGTTTTTCACGATGTCTTTGTCCGAGGGATGGTATTTTCAAACGTAATTTCTGACAAATTGTTAGGTCCAAAGCTTTCATATCAATTGGGATCCCAGGGCATGAAATCGGTGTGGATCTCAAGTGGCCTTTTGACATAGCTAGAGACACGCTGATTTGAATATTCCATCTAAATAAAATTCCAAGCTAGCCAAGAGTTAGGGGGCTTAGGCTAATAGCCCTCTCACCCTTTTCTTGTGTCACCTTTTTGTGTTTTCCTAGCCTCTCGCCATGTTGGGTGTTGAAGACTATGACGATGTGCTTACAAGAGCTCGTGTGGAAGTTGCTAAGCCTGTGCAACTGAGGAAAGTTGAGGTACCTTCCTCTGCATGTTAACGTTCCTGTCGGTGGTAGAAACAGCGAGCAGTAAAAGATAAAACATCGACCTTCATGTCAATGCCAAGTTTTGTGATCATTTGAAACTTCGAGCCATGGATTGCTTAAGAGCAGGGCTTGCTTGACATGTAAACCTCAGTTGCGTGAAGAACCAGTGACGAACGTGGAAACGCGCAAGATTCTTCCTCTTCGGATTCAAAGCCCCATGTTACCCGTTTGGTTTCATCCATGTATGACTTGATGGGGTCTTCCCATCCTTTTCGTTATTTTACTTGGCCTTGTGCTTTCCGGATTTAAAGTTCCGATGATGACTAAAAAGAGGGGGCACCGCCACGAAGAGGAAGTAAGCTGTTCCGTGAGCTCGGAACTTGGCACATCGACAGCCTCGGCAACGTCGCGAAACAAACCAAACCGAATGCATATGAGCAGAAAGTTGCGGGATCCGACAGTTGTCATCCATCTACCACAGTACCCCTCGATTCGATATGGCATTGGCAGATTGACGACCGTGAGAAGGCTCAGAATATTGGATTGAGTATTCATCAGCAGCAGCAGCAGCAGCATGACCAGCCAGCGGCAGTCCAGCCAGGGCTACTATTACTTCTACTACTACCACTACTCCAAACACTCATCAGCTCAACGATGGAATGATTCATCTTCACACGCGCGAGAAAGTAGACACGCCATTGGAGTGAATAATCCATCAATCAATCAAGGCCGGGCGAGTGAGTGATTGCTGCCGGATACTTCTGGATGCCCAAGAATAGACACTATTTGTGAGAAGAAGATTGGACGATCTTCGACGCGAAAGAAAACATTTAAGAAGTGGTTCCAAGACTGCCGAGTCACATGCGCACGGACGTAGACCCCAAAAGAGTTTCCATCATCCTCGTCCTTGCGTGTGAGCAACTGACTGGTTTGTCTGCAAGGACTTTTTCTAATCAAAGAGAGAAAATTTCAGACTCCCTGTGTTATGACACTCTCTCTCAAATCGACTCTACCAGACTCCAGTGCTGCTGTACTGTGGGTACTTGGGGGAGTTGATTCGACCACACATCGTGAAATATTATGTCCAAGTCCCTCGTTCCCTGAATCATGTGTTTCGAACGTGTAAAGTCACTTTTCAAGATTTGTGGATCAGGAAAAAGCAACGGAACCTTGAAACACACTCTCATCTTTACTGGAATCCCTGAGGAGCTGTCCTCTCATCGTTCCCTTACAGAAAACATACTCCTGGCCATCAAAGCGCCTTGACAAATTGAGGGTGGGAGGGAAAGGATTGATTGCATCATCTGGGTGGGGAAGCTTTAGACGAAAATGTGTTGGATCTAGTTCACCATTGACAACAACAATACGACAGACAGACAAACAGAGGCTGTTGGTAATGATGATCATGAGGAGCAGCAGCAGCAACAGCAGCAACTCTTTACGATAATAAGAGAAATTCCTGGTCGGATGGATGTATGTTGTACGTATATATGTGTCGATGGAATCGACATCTAAAGCGTAGGTTGTTGTCATCATTGTTTACAAATCTGCATGATTCCCTCCGTCCCCTTCCTGCACACCCATTTCCAGCTCTGGATGCAATACACGTATGGTGTATTGCACCCAGATGATTGGTTTATCGTTTGCTTTGCGCAGTGGCTCGCTTCTTTTTCTTCTCATTCTAGTGGCCGAGACAGATGTTCTTGATTTGCTTACGTGATCCATGACGACAAATCCAACTTGATGCCCCAGTTCAGAATCCATAACCGAGCAGCAAAAACGCTTTACAAATTGCAAATATTCTATTTGCAGAAAGATGGTGTATCGGAAAAAGGGAGTCTCCAGGAGGGAGAAAAGAGATTGCTGGACTCTGGCCCTCTAGTCTAGTCTAAGGATTTGTTGTTTACCTGAAGCATAATTACATTCATGTCAACAAGGAACAAAATCCTATGGAAGCACGAAATAATAATCCAACTTTGGGACAGAATCATCCGATGCACTAGCAGAATTTCTTGGAGACGTAACGTGAGGATGGTTTGTCCCCTCTTTAGGATCCAAGTTATTAAAATATTTAGGATGATTGTACTTATTCACATCGTGAGGATTTGTCAATGATTTCATCAATTAACATTTTGCAGCTAATATCACCCTCGTTTTTCATAATTTATTCATGTACAGATTGTCCCCGTGTAAAGTCAATGTGAACTTCCAAATAGGTGTCAACTGACCCATAAAATAATATTCTCCACCGTTTGGAATCTGTTAAAGTAAGGCCTGGCTCCCAAATACCACAAAAGCATGTGGGGCCTCCTTGATAGCCATCATTTCAAAGATTATTATAGTATCCCCTCTTTTTTTCTTCCCTTTGGAGACCCATCTTGCTTCGCAAACGTTCCTGCTTCCACTCCATTTGGAACTGAGGTGAGCTGGTCTTCAGAGTGTTCTCGTATTCGATGCAGTTCCATGGCCCATGGGATCCTCGCTGCTAGGGCACGTCTAGTTGGAAGATGTTGTGCTCATGTTGCCAGAGTTAGGTATGAGTACTTTGGCTTTCGGGGCTTTGCATATTCGTCCTTGTATCCCACGTTATCATCATACTCATCAACTTAGCTCATAGATCATCCCAATGATTTAATATGACAACGACTTGACCAAACGTCTCATTTTCTGGTCCATTCCTAGTATCCTACTCGTATAGACTTTCTAGTCAAGTGCAGCATATATTAGGGCCACATAGAACAACGAGATACGTATATGGAGTAGAATCTACACGAAATTCTCCTGAAGAATGGATACGGAAAACCGTCAGTCCAAACAAAGGTCCATGGGCTTTTTTAGGAAGGATTTCTTCGGTATTCAAAGGTTTTAGCACAGCCAAGCTCAAGGTCAGACAAGCAATAACTAAAAGGAAATATTCTACTTGTCTTGCTCTCCTCCACGACCCTTCAAATTTTATATATCCTTCTTGACACTGAGGAACTTGAGCTAACACTAAAAGGAGACTCGTAAAGTTGCCGGTGTAGTCGGCCGGCCCCCTGGGATTCAATGATTTCATCAGATTTCATCAGATTTCATTGTGGTTGCAAAGATATCTCCATTCGGTTCGAAATGGACTGCACACAATAACTTTACTCGTATGTCTTGGGCTTTCACCTTTTATATCATCCATGGACGACATAATGCCTTATTTTTTAATACAATATGACACATTGCATGTGAAAGAGCTCACCATCAGTATCATTAGAATAAAATATTTCCCGAGAAAATCATTTGACAGTGCACACGCAGTTGGAAGATAACTGGGACTCCATAAAATAACCAAATTCTTGCAGCACAAAAAGACCTTGTCAAGGTGATTTAACCTCCCATCTCAAAAGCATCCGCAACAAGTGAAACGAACCAAGTCCTACAAGTCAAATGAAAGTGCGACTTTGAAGTCACAGATTTTCTGGAAAATCACAATGGTCCATCGCAAATGAAGTACATTTGAAGCTATTACATGATGTGAAATCCTCCTCCTCATATGATCTTGTGGAGTGAAGCAAGTACTATGTTTGGATGATTTGAGAGAACTGGGAAAAATGATTAAAAAACTTAATATCTGGTATACTTGCCCATTGTCATTTGAACACTTCATTGAATTTGTGACTTGTTCCGCAGATTCAATTCTCTCCATAACTTACTATTGTTGTTAATTTTGTCTTAAGGTTACCGTTCTCTTCTATATTGCACCTCACATGCCTTTTATCCCAATAGTCTCAGTTTCCATTAGAAGCATAGCACCCCAAGGAAGCTTGCACCAAAATTTCTCTCTATTTTCTAGGAAATGGTCATCAGACCGTTTCAATGCTGGAGCAACCTCAAATGTTATGAAATCATTCAATTGTATCAAAATTTCATATCACATCAGCGTTTAGTCAAAGTGAATGGAGTCCAAAGCTCACAAGGACCTCTTGGTAACTATCAACTGCTAATTTCGAGGGTGAACTAGTAGATTAAACGCACGGCTAAAGAAGTCAATACTAGAATTTTGAGGTTGGTAAATAACAAACAAAGTAGTAAACATTTTAGTTGAGATAATTACCCTAAAGTGACACTAGTTTCTGTTATGAAATAAATTTACTTATTATACTTAAAAATATGTATTTCTTGGAAATCAATCATTTAAGAATGAGTAATCTTGATGAATGTGCATCAAAATTATTTTTATTCCAAATTTTGCGCATTTTGTGAATTTTTCTTTCCATTCATTACCGTGCGCATGTTGAGGGGTGGATACTGTAATATGGGAGAGCCATTAATATTTATGAAATTGCACATGCAAACGTCCACCCCTAATGGTTGGGAAGAATCGAGGGACCAGAAGGCACGCCCAGCAAGAATCCACCTATTTCGGGACTAATCTTTGGCCCTATTTGTCCATTAGAGTAGGGCACGGTCAAGCCGCGAGAAATTGCCTCCCAAGGATCATCCATTCGCTATCCTAGATGCCCGATTGTTCAGAGTCCAGACCCGACTTTTGTGTATCGAGACATCTCCCCGTGAGAGAAGGACGTGGACGTTTTCGCTATATTTGCGGCTTGATTTTCTTTTTCTCGCCTTTTGCTTTGTACTAATGGATGGGGTAGCTCCCATCTTCTGTGTTCTGCCTCCTCATTCGCTCATGGAATAAGAATTTTACGAAGCCGCAGCACCAGGTCGGGAGAAACACACACAAGAATCATGAGTTACCGTTTCCTGCTCATGGTCCTCTCATGTTCCCTCTTTTGAATGTTTCCTGACAATTTTCTTTGTTTGCGGCTTGTTCTTGTAATGCTTTTGGTCACAAAGGGAACTGCGAGAGCCCATAAGTTTATAAAAGTGAGACGGAAAAGTATATTTTCGTCACGCTTTTCTCCGTTGACGGGACTAAAAGGTGAAACAAGTGTCGGTGACTGGTTTTCGTGCGTAGAGCTCAAAGTTGATAAAATCATGTGCTGAAGAACAAAAGAACGGTACATTCACCGGAACAGGTTTTTCAATCCTCGATTTTCTTAGTTAAAAAAAAATAAAAAAAATAAAAATTTCTTAGCTATTAGTGTGAAGAAAATTAGGTTTGTAATATTCGCTTAAGATTTTGATATACAGGTGCATGTACGACAAAGGACGCTAATCGAAGGTACTGCTGAGAGTAGGCATACTTAAATCTCATATTCAGTCGTTGAATGATTACCAACAATTTGGAGCCAACTTGTTGTGTAAAATGCACAAGAACCTTTATTTCGGTTGACGGTTGCTTTTAAGTAGAATTTTAGATGATTAACCTTACTGGATACAAAAGTATAGATGTGATTTGTTTGGAATTAAGATGATTACTAGATGATTTGATTTGGATCAGTTGAAAGCATTGCTAAATATGATATCTGGAAATTTTAGCTACGATGGTCATGTTCATGGATATAAAACATATCGCTTTGATCTCAAAGTGCAAAAAGCCTCTCGCATACTTCCCTCTATTTTCGAAAAACAGAAATTCACTTAGATTCAAATCAATTTTGGATTGTACTTTAGAGAGATGAACATATTCATGAATACAAACTACAATCAGTTCCGTAATTAGTGTGAACCACACTAATTGATGTAGACAGTTTTAGGGTCACAATCCTTAATTAGTGTGAACCACAATGGTCCAAACTAATTAACGGTTCAAGATAATAACACTAGTTGGTGTACATTTGACATAAATAGGTGTAGCAAAGAATCGCGAAGGATGAAGTGTTAGGTCTAAGTCCCTTAATCTTACTTTTGCAATTGTAACTTGGACTTATAAAAGTGTTGGATATTGAACGAAAACCCCCAAAAAATGTGAGACACACTAAAATAAAAAAAGTGATGGGAAGACTCCATCAAATCATACAAGGATAAAACCAAAATAGTAACTTGTGGTTAGGCCCCAATAGCATCACACTCGAAAATATTTCTTACAGCACATAAAATATTCTTACTATATAGATCAAATGGTGTACAAATATACTCAAAAAACCCCCAAAATGCTTGGAGTAACTCACTCCCAATATCACTTGAACACATGGGAAGGTGGACGACGGATTGTGCGTATGTTTAGAAGACTCACAATCTGGCGAAAACCTACCTTCATTAAAGGCAAATAAATTGCATCTGCGTATATCTAATATGGTACACCGTGGGCATACGAGACGCATAGAAGTAAACAATTTGAAACAGCCGTTTGAATCCTAATTAGAGTTTAGCCCCGACATCCACTTCTAAGCCATAGTTAGTGTGAACCACACTAGTCCACAACTCAATGAGGTTACACACTGAACTAAATAAGGGGTGAGTGTATTGAAGTTTTGTATATTCACACACGTTCCTCGAGAGTACACGGCTGTCTTTCAGGCGAAAGGGATTGTACTAAAAGGTGACTGGAATAATATTGAATATAAAAACTTTAGAGCCACAAATCTCCACTCCATAATTATTACTATAATTATTATAAAGTTTCAAGGTAGCTCTTATCAGCGAAGTCTACAACAATAGATGATTGTAATCTGACGCCGAATGCTACTTGTCGTCTTTCCTCTATGAGCGTCAACATTTTACGTGCAGTTTTTGGTTGAGTAGGCAGAAGGTTTATTCTTATCATATTATTTTATGAGTGATTTATGTCTAGTCCCTTTTTGGCATTGTAATAAAAATTTCAAAATTAATAGTGTTGGTAGTATAAGTGTGACGCATGTGATCAATCATGATAAGGGTTCAGAAGTATTTCGGATACGTAAGCAGAATATTTAATTTCTCAACACGAATCAAAAGAGATGAAGTATCTCTTTTGAATGTATTAACTAAAGAATTCTTACATTTGCATAAATATATTAACATGCATAAATCAATCATGGATATTGAGAAGAGAATAAAATTTGGATTTAAATTTCTGGGATCAGGTAATAATTTATATTCAACAGAATTAGACCTTGCAGTTGATTGTGAACAAACAAATATTTTAAATTGCGGTGTTATCTGGCCAATCTGGCTATAGGATTGTTATTATATATCTTTTAAATTGACGTAGGAATGGCTGTATATCAAAATGAAATGAAATGAAGCTAGAAAAGTCTTCCACACGTAGACATAAAGCACTTATTAATATGTGTATGCAGCAAACACAGTCACACACATGAACTTGTTTTGCTGTGAGCATGAAAAAAGTGGACACTGAATAAAGAAAACACTAGCAATTTGAGGCTATATATCAAAAGAAATAAGCAACTTCGAGCCTTTGAAAATTGCAGTGTAACGCGCATCATTTTCAGAGTCCATTGTTGGCCCCCAAGTTCATGAGATTCCCAATCATATCCAGCCAGCCTGCCTGCCTGCCTGCCTGCCTTCTTTATCCCAGATCTGTTAGCCCTCAATTTGGCCACTTGGGCAAGTCGGAGGAAGAACTCAAGTAAAGTAGAACCAGTACCTTGGGGAAGTTTGCGGTTGGGCTTGCGTCGTCCTTGTACTTGACGTGAGTCCCATTTCTGCACGGGGCGGGCATTTTCTAATCACGTCGGGAATGAGGCAAATTGACGTCTTACAGCTGGTTCACACCGGCTCTCCGAATCTCTGGAGAGGTGGTTCCGTGGCGTTCAGATCTCTCCCTTTCATGCGATGTGCACAGAATTAGCGTGTCAAGATTGGAGTTTAGGTCCCGATTCTCGAAGATTTCTCTCTCTCACTTGTCATGATGGTGATGGAGGAGCACGGGCATGGTGGATGGAGGAGAACTCGAGTGCTCGAGAGCTTTATGAGCTGATGAAACCTCGAGAGGTGTCGGGACTGGGGACTCGGGTTTCTGAGACGCCACCTACATATCTCTCACCGCCTTCCACCATTTCGTTTGGCTTCTCTTCCGTATGGTTGGAGATGATTGCTCGCTCTTCGGTTTATCATGTTTCCAAACCGGAGAGCTTTTGACTCTGGTGCAACTCTCTGATTCTGATTTTATTCGAAAACGGTTGTTGTTCCTGGATCGAGACTCTCTCTCTCTCTCTCTCTCTCTCTCTCTCTCTCTCTTACGCTGCAAGGCTTATTCAGCACGGCAGCCTGCCACCTATGAAGAGATTGGAGTGCATTCCCCCGCAAAATTCAGCGCAAGAATCAACTTCAATGGTTTTAATGGCTAATGAACTGCATACTCGCATCAGTATCACACACACCTCCTGACCATAATATTTGATGCTAATCCTGTAATGAGAAGTCATGGATGACCCCCATCGTGGTGTACATGAATGATTAAGAAGTTTATAATCCACGGCAAGAACTGCTTCGGCTGTCTCTTAATCTGATTTATGCCTTCAACCTGATTACTGTATGTAACTGCGCCATCTTATTTGGCGGATAAAACATTCACAGCTAGAGCACGCCGTCCGTGAGAAACTTGTTGGGCTTTCTAGAATGCGATACTTACCTACCGCAAGCCAAATGTCATCGATCATAAAGTCAAGTGGGTGAGCAAAATATCGTTATGAGTGTGCGAAAACTATCGATGTGATTACGGTAATATTCCCACTGGATTCAGGGGTAAGTTCAGGGGAAGGCGCACTGGGTTCTGTCAGAGGTGTCCCGCGGGTTGCAAAGGGAGGCTGTAATGATCATTGGCATCATGATACCGGAAAAGCCTGTAAGCTTCGATCGACTTTGTGTTGCCATAGGCGGATCTTTAACGAGTGTTTTGAAGAGCATGTTTGTCTCTTTTCCCGTAGATGCATGCACTCACATCGGGTCCCGTGTTGTGGTTTCCTTTCTTTCCCATTACTCAGCTTCACCCTCGAGAGCCCTCGCCTTGCACAGCTTTTTTGGCCCCGTTGCTTCTCCTCCTGTTTCTGCTAAGACGTCTCTAGCGAGAGAGACGATATGTCACAAGCATGAGAATATCGTCCACTGCAGTATAGCTGAAGGGACCATTCCTAGGCTCTGAGTACTGACCAGGGTTGCAGTCTGATCGGTTTGTTCCTTACTGGAGAGTGTTCTGTTATCGTTTGACACCTTTTGTAAGTTTTCTAATTATCCCATCCATTTAAATTTGCTTGTTTTATTTGGGCGTCTCTCATCAGAATGTCTGTAGTGAAGCAGGGGCTGACGACCAATCGTTGACTTTGCACATTTGATTTGAATACTTTTTCCTGGAACGGATCCAGCCCCAGGAAGAGAATGATAGAGGCAAACCACTTTCTTGTTGCAGAGAAAACGTACTCGGAACTCAAGAAGAGAGATGGAAGAGTTGCTCCAGCTATTTCTTTTGTTTATCTTCAGATCTTCTCTGGGTTTCTCTTTTGTGCCAGGAGACCAGAGTTAGCAGGAGACACCAACAAACAATACGAGTCATCCAACCTAACCCACATGTCTTCAGCTTTTTCCAAGGCTCTACACTCATGTGACAACCGTCTTCAACTTCCTGAATACATGAACTTCGATCGACAGAAACAAAGAGAATTTTATTGATTGCATGATGAGCTCTACGGCGCTGTTTCCTTAGGCACCATGATCTGCACAACAGCACTGATCTCCCGTGTCAATGAATAAATAAAGTTGACGTCATTGGCATCTAAGTTTCCCAACGTAGGAAGAGGAGAAAGAGAAGAGCGCAGCGGAGCATGAATCACACCATAGGCATGTCAAGGCCACGGCCAAGTACGTAGGGACAGCGGGAGCAAGTGGGGATATTTTGGTGCGTTCTTGAAAACGCAATCCGAACCAGTAAATTACGAAAAAAAGGGGTTGTTGTCCCTTGCAATGTGTCCAGCATCTACTTGTACCGCAGGGATTGCTTCCTTGTAAGAACAAAATTTGGGAAGATGCACAGAACAAGTTGTCCATGCGATCGAGCGACCGAGCGAGCGAAACCATGGTCCCGAGAATCCCCGACCTTTTGGAACCAAAAGAAAATTGAAAGCGGAAGCCTACACTTAGCAATCAATGTCCTACCGCCAAGCTACCGCTAGCCCTGCCTCCCCCCAGGGCTACGGTGCTAAGTAACTGTAGACGAGTTAAGGGCCCCCAGGCCACCACCGCTGGCCCCACTTGTCCACAACCTCAACAAGAACGAAAGAAAGCCCGAAAGGAAGGAAGTACAGAATGTAAGAAAGAACGCGAAACCCTCGGTCAGACTCCGAAGATGTCTTCGGGTAGTGCACCTGTTTAAAATCTCTGACGGTCCGTCGGATCGGGTCGGGGGTGACTCTAGAGACCACCGGGTACATAGGTCTAAATCACCCGTGATGTAGACCTGCCTCCTGTTTTGCTGCCGGTAACCGAGTGCAGTACAGTAGAGGCTAGCTAAGCAATTTCGTCGTATAAGAACAGTGCGTATTAAGCATATATCCTCAGCTCATCCAGTGTACACTACAATTGGGGGCTGCAATCTGGAAGTTTTGGACCTTAATAACATAGTTCTAAACTGCTGACAATGAATATGCGGTACACAGACCTTTACTATAATTGAGGCTTCCAATTTATAGATGGGTAGGGCTAGAGCTGCACATGTGCACTGCCATATTTGGCTTTGCGGCTGGAGTCCAAATACGCAGCCCATCCGAGGCCGTTAAAGATTTTTCGATCGCTGGAATCCATCCGGTATTCGCGTGCTTTAGATTAATTTGGTTTGGCCTCTGAGGAGGCGGAGCAGCAGCTCCGCCAAGTGTGGTGGACTGTCCACTGTCTCTCCTGCTAAAATAGAGGGGAATGTCGGGGAAGGAGCGGCGGCCGAACGCTGGGGTGCCCGAAGAGGAACTCGGCCCGAGAAATCGGAGATTTGGAAAGAGAAACCCCGTGACGGGATCCAAACTAACCAGCACGCCGAATTTGTTAATGACCATCACGGTGCCGGGAACAGCAGGCAGGCGGCCTGTCGTACAACGGCCTCCCCCGTTCAAAGAAGAATCGAGTCCATGACTCCATGTAATGGAGCGATATCAGATCCACCGAAGAAAAAGCTGACAGAAAGTATGACAGTTTCAATAATGAGTAAACCCCATTACAGAGGGTGTAAGAAGGGCCGGGCGGGGGGAAGGTCGCGAGGGACGGGACGGGACAGGAGTCACAGGGACGTAAATTGGTGTGGCGGTTGCCGAAATAAGCCGAGGTGGGGACTAGGGGGCGTTGGCATGGACTTTAATTGGAAGCAGCAGAGAGAGCAGGAAAGGTGGGTCGTAAAAGTCGCGGCAATTTCGCTTGAGATCGAAAAGCGATCCATCCGACAGACAGAGGCTCGAAGCGCCGGAATGCAAACAGCCAACTGCGTTACAGCAATTGCCCTCTGGAGAGCCTGCAAAAGCTTTTGACGCGGACCTCCACTCAATACCCTCCCGTGGGAAATTTCGCCCGCAAAGACCGAAAACAGAGCAGGATTTAGCTGACATTCCTCGACCTGCAGCGCTGCCGAGAGCGGACAGAAAGAAGGCGCGGGCGAGGGAGAATTACAAAACTTGAACGCCCGCAGCCAAAGACCGAGGAGCACAATTTTTCGCGAATATATGGAGAATAGGCTGAAAACGGTGGACTAGAGGAGAGGGTCTCGGCGGCATGGAATCAGAGGAATCGACAGAGAGGTTTCACAGAAGTTAGAGAATAAGAGGGGGGAAGCGAAGCGAAGGTGCATTAAGGATCGGTCAATCGATTGCTAATGAGCGAGCTTGAAGCGAAGGTGCTTCGTTAGAGAACGACGGATTAAGTGCAACACCAACCGACAAACCAAAGCAGTGGAGACTGGAGTGGCAGGAGATTGTCAGGTGTGCAGACTTTCCATCTTCAATCTTTTGCAGTAAAGTACTAGAATTGGCCCCACGTGAGTGATCTATGCTCTCCTTCAGGCACTTGTCATCTAATCACGAGAGAATGTGACGTGTATCCTAATCTCCACTTAATTATCTTCGCAGACGTGGTCCCACGTCTATATGTTCTGACGGTCCATCGGCCTAGCCTACACCGTACTCCAACTCTTTCTCTCTCTGTCGCGCTCCTCTGTCTCTCTTGCTCTCTCTTACTCTTTCTCACACTCGCCGTCCTGTCCTGGGACGCCGATTTCAACTGAGCTCTTCTTTGCATCCTCCACTTGCATGTGAAAGAAAGAGAAGCAGCACTTTGATTGTATATTAAATTTTGTAGACACCACTTCTTCTGACGCAACACCGTACGCAGATTTCAAATGTATCATTTGATTCGACATCTGATCTTCCACTGAATAAAGCTGCCTTCACATGGGGGATGGGAGGGACGGAGTGAGTGAGAGAAAGAGTGTGTTTGTGTTTCCTAACTGCCATCAATTTTCGCAGCTTTGAATGTAGCATGACGCCGTTTTTTTTTCATGCCCGAGTCTTGATTCTCTTGTTCCTAATTCTCGGTTTTTGCTCGGTTATAGGTCCTACATTTCCCTTCTCACTTTCATTGATTGGAAATCCTAGTTTTCCTGTTCAGCTCAGTTCTAGGTCCTACGTTTTCTTTCTTTTTTTGTCACTTTCATCAGTTGTCATACTTCTCGGTCCATTTATGATTTATCACAGGACCTCACATGAAATATAAGTTTGGTCTAGTCCGACGACAATGCTCGATAAGAGCGAACCAAAAGATGAATTTCTCCCTGTCGAACCTTGTTATTCGTCATCGGACACATTTCAATGCTCGTATCTATCCTTAAGATTCCAAACCTAGATATTTAGAAACTCAAGGCACTTGATCAGAAGGTTAGTCACAAAATCCAGCGACCATCATATGTATCCGATGCAGTCTTCACCTGTATAACTCTTGGATGCCTAATTGTGAACCTCAAGACTTTCTTTCAAAAAAGCAGAAAACAGTTAGTAGATTCCCGCGGTTAACACAACACCTATATAAATCCAAAAATCTCTATATATATATATATGATAATATCTGAAGATGATCGTAGGGACCAGTCACACAGTGACACTCCCACCCATCATTAGAACCTAAGATGTTTCACTTTCTTTTTTCCTCATAGAGTTGACAAACAATACCTGTAATTATTCTCGGTCCCTACTGCAGCGTGTAGTTCTTCGTCAGGATTTTTCTCGGACCCAACGAGGTCGCTCAACGAATCCGTACTCGTTCAGGTAGCGGTCCTTACCTTGAACTTCAGCTTCTGCTTTACATGTAGAGTCTGAGGTTCACTCGAAACCGTGCACATCTTTTCTGCAACACTTATTACCACAAATCAATTTCATCATTTCCAACTACATTAACATGCCAACTTTTGATCTCTTTTTTATCTTCGTACACTTATCCATCACAATGTTATACGCACAAAAACATTTCAAATATGTACTAAGCTTACGAGCCCATGGCTTCATTTTAACCGCAGCGTCGTCTTTTTAACCTCCTGTAGAGAATGTTTTGAATATTGCACTCAACCTTTTTCCTTTCTGTAAAGGGGTACATACTTCTCATCATGAGTGGCGAAGTTCGTAGCTCAGAAAAGAGTATTCTAATCTTATATTGCATTCTCACTATAAAACACATGATGCTTTGACTTGAAAAGCTATAAGGTCTTTCAAGTTGTTTGCGTAAAAGAAAAAAGTGAAAATGAAAAAGATAAAGCTAATATTAATATTGTAATCAATGAAAATGGATCATAAGGTTTGGAGTTTTGACTATCTATCTGACATGATTTAAATTTTACAAGGTTCCCCTCATTCGTTGTCATCGTGATGATGCCAAATAATATGTAAGATCGCATGATATACTCACTACTGATTATTCTATTTGTCAATCATTTTTTGTGTAAAGTCCTATTGTTCAAAACGAAAATCTGGTTTACTCAAATATGCTATCGCAATGAATTGTATCTGGGATTTTTCCAGGAGGATTGCTACTGCCATAGTCCTATCCAATCATTAACATCGGCAAGGGGATGTTTTTATTCTGATAGATATTATACATCTCCTTGCAACTGCAAACGCAATATCTTGTTTCGGTAGTGACTTCATTGTCCAGTTTCTAAAAGCTGGCAGAGAGAATGATAATTATTATTTATATTCAATAGAATATTATTAAGGTATTCATATTATGTCAAAAATATGTCTATATATATTAAATTTTATTTTAATAAATTAAAATATTAACATTACATTTTTTTAATAATTTTTCTTTGTTTTGAATAAAATCTTGGTAAATTTATGGCACGGAGGAAGAAATCAGCCAATGATTTCTCCATCCAAAGTTTGGCTTGCATGCTAGATGAGTAGAAGTGTCCATTGAAACATCTTCACCCATGCAAAAAGCGCTGAAGCTCATAAGGACCCCTGCCCCGACCATATTCAAGAATTTTTAGTGAGTTATTTGTTGAATTGAAACCTTAGAATTCAGCAGGTACTGAAACACACTTTTCACTGAAAAGTAGAAACGTGATTTGATCATTCCCTTTCTTCCTACTATTCTTTTGATTTGGTGAAATATAATTATGTATATTTCTAGATATATTTCAAGTTTTAGGTTTGACATTTTTTATTCTTCTCATGTGTTTGGAGGTGGCTGTATTGGGTAGTTATAAATCTATTGGCTTTACTCCCCAATGTTTTGGAACAAGTTTTAAAGAAAATTCGATAAATCTTTCTTCATTCGGCCGATTTCCGGAAGAAAAGAAAAGCAAAAGGGTTTTAAGTTCTCTGAACAAGTTCCAACGATTTACCATAACTTTTTCGAATACAAAAAAATTGACCTTGTTCTGATTAGGGCATGTCATTAAATATGTTCTTCGAGAAACAACCAGTGGCAATATTTGGAATTTAGGATTTTCCAACCGATGTGATTTAATATTATATTCTGCTCACGGCCATCGCAGGAGTTATTCAGGAGTGTTCAAGCTGTGAAGATACCGCCTAGTTTGTATTGGGTAGCCTCGACATTAAATATAATTGCATAGCGTGAAGGACTTGCTACACTTTTCTTGTGTTTTTTTGGGCTGGGCTCAAGGGATGTGTTTGTCGAGGTCTTTGTTGGCCATTTTTGCCCTCTTAAATTTAAAACAATCTCCTCTTTTCTTAACTTCTGCATGTCTGGGGAGCACTTTTATAACCTTCTTCATTGACTCAGATGATTGCAAATCCTGGACTGAAGAAACAAAAGGAACATACTGTGTGCCGTTAGGTGTAGATATTTGTTCTCAGAACTCTGACGCGCATTCTCATTTGAAGGTTCAAACTTCTGCAGATGACAAAAACTAATTCTTTGCGAGACTCTTAAAAGTCAGAGAGAGGTCTACCAAAAAAAATCAATCACTGCAGTTTTTGCGTACCTGACCTAAAGAACGGTAAATTTCTCAGACCACATCCTATACTGCGGTGGCCCAAGATAGGGTCTAGCTGACTCTAGCACTCTGTGGGAAAGTACCAATCACCCAGCAGTTCTCGGTTGAGCCATGTCCTTGGAGAAGGGAATCTGAGGCCAAGCTATAGGGTTCAGTGTCAGACCTACGCCTTGGTTCACTTTCTTTCTTCCTGTGTCTAAGTCTAGCTCTTGTCTCGGAGTCTTGGAGATTGATCGGCAGTGTTTAGCACCGATAAACCTACCAGTCCCAACTACGTCCTTTCGGGTCCTTTTTGGGGAATCTGCGGCTGGGGATTATGACATGTAGTGTACGTTGAGAGTGAGAAAAATAATCTTTGTTTATTGTCTCCCTACACTTTCTTCTTCTCACCTTTAAAGATGTAGAAAGTCGTCTTAGGCAAACCACAGCGAGAATATAAAAAGCTGAGAGTTCTCATGCCTTTTCGAATGAACTCAAGTAGAATTGACTGGGCTTATAAACCTTCCCCATCCACAGATATAACGTAACGGCAATAAATTGTACTGTTGTAGGTGGGCCTGTCTCATCTTAAGAATTTTCCCAGCAACGGCAAGGCAAGTACCAGTGTACATTGGTGGAAGTAAGAAACCTCCCCTGGCCTGCCCTTCCTTTACGTCCCTTCAAGAGACCTAGAGTGGTGTTAGGCTGTTGCTATGAACAATCTACTATCCCATCGACAAGTCTCTTGCTGGCATGTGTCCTCATAGGGTGGGAACTTTCGCAACACGTAATCAATCATACAACTGATTTTATCGTTCACTTATCGGAGGAAGTTGAATCTTTTGGAACAGCTATGCCATGCCGACACCTGTTTCACTTGATGTTCAATGTGAACCTCCAGCTTTCGATGTTGATCAATCCTAGGCCGACATCTGTTGTTTGTTAGTGTAGTGATAACAAATAAGAGATTTTGCCATGTCACAATGACAATGAACACGTGAAACGAGATGAAGAGGTGTGCCACAAGCACAAAGATAATGTACTCGTGAATCGAACTTGTTCCAGGAGTTTTTTAGAATATTCATTTTTTTATTCAAGTTCATCCATCTGCTTCTTTGAGAAGCAAAGTACAGTTCCAATGCGATGACCTGCGAACAGCACCTCTCACGCCACAGATTGATATTGGGACGTTCACACTTCCCCTAATCGATTTCTTATGACTTAGATGTCAGGTTTCTTTCACTCATCTATATTTTATGAACTAAGGCTACGTATTGAAAAAGCACCAGCAAAAGTGATTTATGTCCAGGAAATGAATATGCCATAGTAAAGAAGAAAATTGTTGGTAACATGATCATCACTCTTACTGGATGTATGGTTTATTCACAAGCGTGTTTTCTTCAACCATAGATATCGATGTTATAATTTGATGATACTATACATGATAAATATTTATAAATGAAATTGAGCACATGATTTTAAAGTGTGGTGATCTTGCAATTACACTCTTGGGGGTCATATGATATGAAAACCATTGTAAATTTGATGAGCCTCACCAAACGAGGATTGAACAAAACAGTAGCACGCGATTTAAAAGTATATGGGAATTAACTTTTAGCTAGGAAGATACCAAGTCAGCCAACTGAACATTTAAGGAGAATTTCAAAATAAAACAAACAGCCAGAAGGTTTATTCAACTCAACATGCATATGAAATGCATAATATTAAGTTAATTATATCAAAGTTCACTTGTTACAGATATTAGGCTTCCGTAGTTGAATGAGCTATGCACTTCTGCGAGGTAGATCTCCAACTAATGCATCCACCTCCAAGTGTAAACACGTACCCAGTTGTAGACTTTCCCTTGTCCATAGTGAGCATCAACGTAACCCAACAAGGATTTGGCATTGTCCAATAAACCATCAAACAAAAGACCATAATCCTTAGTACTCTTGAGGTACCTAAGAATCCACTTCACAGCTTCCGAATGCACCTTTCCTGGATTTGACATGTACCTGCTCACCTTGCCCATAGGTAGAGCAATATCAGGTCTAATGCACACCATCAAATACATGAGGCTGCCCACTGCCTTGTCATAGGGAATTGACGGCATCTTTCATCTCTAAGTTTGGTGTGGAAATTGCTCTCCCTACACCATAAACCTCCAAAAATCGTTTCCAATTGAACAAGATTTGGGTTATGTTAGTTTTTCATCCCAAAGTGACCCTTACAACAAAAATATAGCAATAAAAAAAAATTCTATATTTTTTTACTAAATTTTGATTTTTGAATTTTTAAAAATTATCTTAATAAATTTTTAAAAATTGAGCCAAATAAACAAAGTTTTGCAAAATCTACATCAATCAAAACATTTATCCTTAGATCGAACGATACATTAGATTTAAACAAATGTATGAATTATGATATATTTATTATTATATCTAAATATAAAATTCATAATAAAAATATATCAAGTTTAAAATTTTAAATCTTTTTTTGAAATGATGTTTTTTTAATTTAAATGATATAATTAAAAATATTAATTAAGCTAAAGATATCAATAATATTTTTTAACTAAAATATAAATTAAAAACATTATGATTGATAATAAAATTTTAAAAAATTACAATTTTTATGCATTTGATTGTAAAATAAGATATTAAAATATGATACATAAAAATACAATAAATATTAAATATTTGTAAAAAAAGTAAAAATACGAATATTTTTTCATTCAAGTTGATATAAAAATTATATTTAAACAATAATTTTTGTAATTTTTGTAAATTTTAATGTTTTAAAATGGAATTTATATCTTTACAAAAATATTTGTATATGCTACCAACACATAATAAAAAATAAAAATAAAAATTATTGTTACTTCAGTCATTATGTTGCAAAACTTGACATAACATTTTGCAAAGTTGAAAATATTGCGACCAAAAAATATATTTTGTATTTTTTTAAATAAAATATTGAGAAAAAATCATTTGAATCTTTAAAATTATGATAAATTTAAATCGGTATTGAACTTATTTCAGTTTTTAAATTGGCTTTAGTTTGTCTATGTTATCTCAAACTAGCTATGTAACTCATCTTACAATTTTTTGATCTAGCATCATTTTATAATTCATACAAATTCATACATGGGAGAAAAAGAGACATAGAGAGACATGAAGGCTTGTTGGAGATTAACATGAGGTAAATTCAAAATTTGAGGAGAAAGAGGTCCAATAAAACATATTAATGCTTGAAGTCATTCAATTTAAATGTGCTAAAGGTCCTAAATAGTCTATGTGTCATACCACCACAATATATTTGACTATTCTAATTCATTTTTGTTATGTACAAAAAATACATCAATATATATAAAATATCTTAAACATCAAATAGATTGTGTAGATAACATAACATTAATGATCTCTATCTATTACAATCTACTTAAAAATTTGTAACTTCAGAATAAAATTTATCAAGTTATTATCTTATGTTGCTCAAATATTGAAAAAATTGAGTTCAAAATCTCTTTGACATACTAATGAAAATAAATTTGTAGTACTTAAATCTTTCATAGATAAATTGAAAAAAACTCTAATTTGTACAACCTAACTCAATTTAAACGCATCTTGACTCACAAATTAAATCACTGAAAATAAAAAATAGATAAAAATATCACAAATATAAAATTAATAAAATATGAATTTTTTCCACAAATATATATATAATTTTAATAAATTTTAATTTAATTTAAAATATACAATTCAAATCAAATATCAATATTTTTATCATCATTTTTTATATTTAATTAATAATTTAATTTTTATGTTCAAAATTTTAATTTTAAGATTTAGATTTATTTTTTATTCATAATTTAGATTTTAAATTTACAATAGAAGATATTTTTTATTTGGTAAGGTTTACATAAAAACAAAACAAATCAAAATGTGATGAATGAGTGGTATGTTTTTTAATTTGACATGATGTATGTCACTTTTGTATCTTCTGCTCTTGTTGAAAATTTAAGATGAGTTCCATTTTTTTCTACAAGTGTTCAAGAATTCAGGTTGCTAAACTATTATGCAAGAAATTAACTATTGAATTGCTTGTTTAGTAAAAAATTTATGATTCCAATTGAGTAACAATTGGAATCATGTATAAACACTGCAATATTGTGTTCAGTTTAATATAACTCAGTTTATGATTTTGCATTATATATGGTTAGGTTGAAATTTGAATATGAGATGCAACAAATGGCAATTATAGTGACAAACATGTGTATGTCTTATCATAAGTTGAATGCAGTGGTAATAAGCGTGCGTTAAATCTTATTCAGCCTTCTTGAACTATCACAAACGGTGTTACATTTAAGAGATTTGATCTGAGTTTTCAACTGCAAAATAATTTGTTTCCCGGTGATTTTTAGAATCAATAATATTCAATTTTCAGTTTCTTTGACTCCTTAAAATGAACTAGTCACAGCAGATTGGTTTGTCTATGGAAGTTCACATTTATAAGATATCTATGAGTATTTTGAATTTTATGAATAGAAAAATAGTGGTTATATATTTTTAAAATTTAGTCATCTGTTCACGAAGAGATTGTCAAAGAACTTCTCGGATGTTGAAGTACCATTTTCGATTCGAAAATGCTCAAACTTTTCTTTCGATTCTCTCTGCCACTTCCAAAGTTCAGTCCCTGAACTCTGCTGGGGTAATTGTTGTCATCAAAATATTTCAATGTCGCGAAATGCTACTTGAAGTTCCGGAGCCAAAGTTTGGGCTACTTTTAAGCACGTCAAAGGTTTCTTTCCTTGTGTCTTGGGCATAGGAATTTAGTTGTTTCAGGCTTGAGGATTTAGAATTTGATTCGGCCTTGGAACGCTTGTCATCTCTTAGATCGGGCTCTCTGTCCCACCTGTAGATGGCATTGTTCCTTTCCATTCGAGCTTGCTCTTTTCTCTCCTCGAAAAGTTGTAGAATGTTTCTTGCGTTTCTCAATGTCAACATTTTTTGCTCCCCAAAGGGTATTTTCCCCTCAGATAACTGGCCTCATCAGGGCTTTTGATGACATGATGGGACGAAAAATTGTGAGCTGCGCCTACGCTGCCTGCCTACGGCGCCCGTTGGCAACGGATGTCCGATGGCTGGCTGGCTGGGGCTGCCTTTCGCCTTGCGTGGATGGCCTCGTCGCCATTTGAATGGGCGCCCTGCCTGATGAGGAAAGGTTCTTATAACGTGTGTTGACGTCGATCTTGAAGGTTTTCGAGAACGACGCCAACCGTTCTTCTTAATAAGAGAGCCGGGAAAAGTACATCTGTCATCGAAACTTGCACTGTCGTCGTCATTTAGCACACGGAAGCAATCCCTATCTGAGAACACCTCTAGTGATTGTCTATTCCCGAACAACAACGCGTACAAGCATCATCCCGGCATTAAAATATGGTGTATAAGTAGGTTGTTATGAGCTGATAAATGTATTGAGATCAAATCACAAGCGTGTACACGAGGACGGGGATCAGAACATGACGGGCCAGTGAAGTGGGCAAGATTTCAAAAGGAATAAAATACCGGAGAAGTCAAGCCTAGTCAAGAAATCAGCACTGATCCAACTACGTACAACAGCAGAGAACGGGCTACAGGTCCACGAAGACGATTGTCAGATCACGGTATGGCAGTTTCTTTTGTAGTGTGTATTTAAGATACACTCCACGAAGTTCTTGATGGCCAAAGGGGTATGATTATAGTTCCCGCGATGCTGACAAAGTGATTCGCTCTCAGCGTCTCCAAAGTATTCTACAACAGGCTTGAAGTCAATTATTTCTGTACACATTTCGACAAGAAAAAACAATTCCAGGATCAGCTGTAGAGCGCTTAGAGACTTTCAAATGTGAAGATTGTTTGATGCGTCCGGTGAGAGGTATTGCGATGTGGAGGAATAGTAGGTTTGCATTTGAAATGGGATTTGAAACATGGTTGTTGGTATGACATTTAGTGAGCATTTACCAGTCACGAGGAGAAGATAAATATCCTTTCTTTAGTTTGGAGATGCCACTCGTCAAAATACGTGATCCTGGACCTTAAGTTACGTTGCATTTCTTGAACGTCATCCTCCTTCGCGGGTACAATTCTGTACCATACTGCCCACTAGATGAGATGAGGAGGACAGATGATTGCCAAATACACAAGGAATTAAAGTGGATGCAAATATCCGCTGAAAGGCCATGATCTGCTAGCAGTGTGTGCAGGAAATCAAATTGTAGCAGTCAGTCAATACCGAAAAATAAAGACAAATGGAAAGAATATACTATCCTTTGCATCATGTTCACGTCTTATCCTATGCCGGCTTGAGACATTTCATAAGAATAATGTGTGAGGGAAAATATTGCGGAGGGGACGGGAGGTGGCGGGGCGGACAAAGAATGGCTTACGCGGTACGAAGTCGGTTCATGGCTCGTGAGTATGAGACGTTGAGGTGCCATTGACGTGATTTATGATGTATACGCTAACTTGTAAAGTCTGGAAAATCTTGTGGATTGGTGGAAGGAGATTATACTATGAAAAATAGTAAATACCGGTATGTAAAGGATTGAAGTGCGACAATACCGAAACTACTCGAAGTTCGAAGAAAGCTCCAGGTTAGACGGGAAACCGGTACATGTATTATTCAGATGGACCCGACATAATACGACAGTAACTTCTTCCGTACAGGAAGGCCGCGCCAGCTTCAGTTGCATGTCGCGATGGCAGCGAAAGGTTCTTAGCCCCGAATGCAATCTTCATCAGAACTCCAGAAGTCAAAGTGAGCATCAAGAGGACGTGCCGTGTTGCATAAGGTCTCTACGGTACGTATGTGGAGGGACTTGACCCGAACACGTATAGATAAGGCATTGAGGGGTTCAGACCAGACCAGGGTGTTATCGCAACTGAAAAAAATAAAATATTTGTGGTCTGGGCAATTTGGAACAGTACAAGAAAGATACGAAGAATTTCTTCCTTCCTTTGTGGTCCATTTCTGATTTCTAGGGTTTGCTTTACACCATTATATCCCAGATCTTATGACAACAGTGCTGCTGGTTTAAACCATATGAGACGAGGATGCACTGAAGGTACAGATTGATCGGGATTTCTTTTCCAACCCAGCGAGTGCCCTACCCTAGACTTTTTGGCCCTAGGGTTGCACTTTCACCGCTCGCTCGCCTCTCCATTGGGTGTTTGTGGTTGTTTTCCACGGAGGTTGCCTCGTTGAAAAGCTCGACATGGTGGGCCACATTAACTGCGGGGAGATCTTGGAAATATGATGGAAGCGATGCCTTCTTCAACTTATTCGAAGGGGAAGTTATTGATCTCAGTGCACCCGGGGAGGTGAAGTAGACGGCGCATAAGCTTGGTGAAATCGGCACGTAAAGAAATGTAAGAAAGGGTGAATTGATTTACTTGCCGGTCACCCGATTGCCAAATTCTTAGATAACAATGCCTTTGTTTGTGCGTTTTGGGTCACAGAAGCCGGGAGTCTCAGTTTACCAAATCACCTGGCTTTGTGCTTAGGTCATGTCGTAGGTTTAGAGCTAGTAATTTGAGACTTGGCCGCACATTCTTGATGCCTTTTGCATTCAAAGGTATCATATATCAGGTCCTCTCTCTCTCTCTCTCTTCATATCCTCTCCTTTACTGTGAGAGTTGGAGCTTTAACTTCACCCAAATCATCTAAGTCATGACCTCGGAACACTCCAACCTAATTCAGAGCAGATAAGAGTTACGCAGATGGGGATTTGAAAATGGGCCACGATAAAGCTACGTCTACTGGGGGATCATCCAAAGTGAAAAGCTTGGCCCGATGGGGTCATTGAGAGTACCGGAAGTTCAACTATTGAGAGATCACGTAAACAAATCTTTATGGGAGATCTTTTACGTATGACAATATACCACTCAAAACACTAAAATGAGAACTCCTGAAAGTTGTCAGAATTTTAAAACGCTTGTAAATGCTCCCGAGAAGACACTCCAAGATTAATGAGACTTAGATCTTATCTCTTTGTTTCAACAAACGAAATGGTTCGTTATGTGCTCCCCAAGTCCAGAGTATGAGATTTGCTTCGGACTTGGAGCTCTTTGTCTTATGTTATCATTTGATGCGAGCACAATTGGTAGGTTGACCGAAACTTTGTTCATAAAGGCACAAAACACAGTTGCTGATGTTGTGAGCGTTCATAATGAAGTGTCATAGACCTTACTGGGATGCAAATAAGATTCTCTTGACATTAACAACGTAGTGTTCCCATTTTCCTGATTCGATGACATAACGTAATAAATCATATATTTCCAGTACACATAAATATATATCTTGATATATATGTCATTTATAAACATGATTGTTGTCATCTTCGTATTTCCTTGTAAATCCTTGGGTTGCATCGGAAGACTTTTGATTACACTGCTTGATAGAAAATTGTTGCTAATGTCCGAACCGAATATGTAATATCATGTGTCGTGTTATCTTGAACCCACGGACGTCGTCCTTTTCAAGTCTGTGATGAAAACTGAAAAGTAATGATGACATTGTGTGATTATGTGACATATCTCGTAGAGTTACTGAGTGAGTCAATCATGAAACCGGAACGAGCATGCTTTGGTTGTACTCCTATTTCACTGTACTTGAGGAAGAGAAGAAATAGGGGACTACCGGTCGACATCACGAGACATTACGAAAGGCAAGAGAATCCGTAGCAGAGTAGGCAGATTGTTAGAGAGGTCTGTACTTGGAATTTCCTTTCACAACGTTAAGCTTTAAAACTGCTGTCTAAAATAATCATTGTGAGATAGGTCCCATCCATTGAGGGCCGAGTTGTATGATGCAGGTCTACACCTTTGAAGATGGAGAAGCTTCAGAGACTGTAATGGTTCCCTCAAGAAAACCAGTAGCCACACTTTTTGGAACCTTTTGAACTTCACTTGCACAGAACTGATGGATAGATTGAAGTAATCATGAAGAGAGAGAAGTCTCAAACTACATCTGCAAAAAAGAGTAGCTACAAGCTGCACCAGTAGCAACTTGCTCATCTCCGAATTCTCCCGAGATATCTCGTAGTGAAGAAACAATCTGAAAAATTGAAAGCATATCGCTCAAAAGGTTGGTGGTTGAGCTCACTATGATGCTAAAATTGACTTTCTTCTGTCTCAATGCAATTGCTCTGGAGATTCCAAGTACCCGTCTTGTGTCTCAATGCAATGGCATAACTTGATGCAAATCTCCCCCATCATTCACCTGACGAGGTTTAACTCGACAAATCAAAGGGAGAGTACTGTGGCTCACTGATAGAACCAGTACACTGTGGGATTCCAGCCAGAATCTCGCATGTGACTGCACAGCGGATGAAGAAACTTGCCCCACCTGGTTGAAATCTGCTGCTTCAGATTCCAGCCTAACCACAGTAGCTTTGCTTCACCACTGAGGAGTCTCTAGCTCCCCTCGATCCTAGGCCGGTGCATAGTACTGCAGTTAGAAACTATATCACGAGAGGACAGAACAGAAATTGGTCACAAGCTGGAAACGTTTGTGCCCAGTCGAAGATCAGGAGAAGAGGGGAGCCAACCGGTGTCGGAACGGGGGCAACCGGTGGCTCCCCCTAAGCAAACGGTGGGAAGAGGGTTGAGTGGTTAGGTAATCTACCTCATGGGCTTGGTGACGGCATGTTCCTCGCGGGACCGTGGGCGTGGCCGTTGCGAAGTAACCCCTAAATATAGGGGGAAAGGTGACGTGCTGAGTCGAAAACCTTTCACGTCATTCCAAAGTGTCCCGACTCCCGTCCCATGCAAGCATATAACCAAGGAATAGGACATCCGTCCCTGCCCTCCCCGTCTACCCGCCCGGCGGGCCTCGGCTGGGCTCTGCAAGACACCCGTGACACTGGCCCCCCCCGGGCCTCCGGACCCTTCCCTCCCGAGTCCCCACCCTTCCCTCTCCATCCAAATCATCATCAAAAGTAGTCAACGCTTCTTTGGTTTCGCCTCCATCATCTCTCACATGGATGATGGATGTACTCCATGTATGTACACCCCCACCTCCTCCTCCTCCTCCTCCATTCCACCATGATCATCATCCTCCTCGTCCGCATCATAGCCCTCCGCCTCAGCTTACAACAACGGCTCCATATGAAATCGGTTGCTGTTGTTCTGTACAAGAACACGTCAGACGTACCCCCCGTGAATTCAACTTTCTCGCACCCCTGCGCTCGGAAGCTCAATCTCCGGCCTCCTAAGGGCTCCAAGGCCCCCGCCCCCAACCCAAGGGGAGGGACTCCGAGGGAGGAAATGAAAGAGGGAGGGGAGGGAGGCCAACGACACACGAGATGGAAGATGGCGGGCGAGTATAGTACAATCTGGCACCGATAATCAATCTTGAATACATTGCAGAAGCAGGAGCATCAGCAGGAGGGGCAGCTGCACTGCACAAACTCCAACCAAATGTCCACTAAGCATCTCTCGTACTCCGCCCTCCTATATTCCCGTCGTCGTCTCTTTTCCCTGCTGCATTCTCATCTCTCCTCTGACGCGCTATAGGAGCATGAGGAATCATCTTCCACCTCAAAGCTGAACGGGAGTGAGTTGTGTTGTCGGGACGGGCAAGATTTCTCACTTTGCTGCTGGAATCTTTTCCACTGTGTGTGCGAGGAGACCTGCCTTGCCTTGCCTTGGGTTCGGTCCATTGTGTAGCAGTACTAGTGTGTGTTCTTCACTTCTCTAGACATATGTAGAAGAAGCCGTACGTGCCACCAGCCAGAGAGAGAGAGAGAGAGAAAAGAAGAAGAAGAAGAAGAGAAGCGAGAGAGAGGACGAGGAGGCCCGTTAACTGGAACTTCGTTTCTCTTCTACTAAATATCAGCAGCTCCTGGCTGGATCTCTTCCACAGTTTGCCACCGATATGTTCAGGCGGCCACGAGAGTCCGGGCGGCCATGAGAGCTAACGCTTCATCGCCTTCAAGAGCCAGCAGCAGTAGAAGAAGCGAGCAACAACATTTCGAGAACATGTTTCGTACTGGAAATTGTGCTCTTTTCGTCAGTGTCGGTTCCGGTGCCTCGTCGTCCTCGAGGACCTGTTGAGGGGTTGATGTTGTTGTCATTCCGGAGCCGAAGAGTCGAAGGACTTGTCGACTTTACGGTGCACCGTGTCATTGTTGACTTCTCTTGATAATTTTTGCGTGGCGGTGTGATCTGACTACTCGCTGATATAACTCAGGGAAGGTTCTTGTTCCGCTTGCATTTGCCATTTGAGCCGTCTCGAGGTGTTTCCAATTGCCCGTCGAGCAGACTTCAGCGTGTTGCGACGGTGGGACTTGCACCACATCTCGAATCGAGTCTACTGGAGTGGAAGCTGGTTCCTCAAGTCGGTGGGGTTGTGACAGGCGTGTGGGCATGAAAGGGACCCCTACTGCAGCTCGTTATCTCCTCGATCCCGAAGTTACTCACGAATGGAATCAACTGAGCAGTAGTCGGTGTATGCGCGCCAAGTATGCTTCGCAGACTTGTCTCTACTTGGAAGATAAAGGTTGACTGAAGGTCCGCCGAGGATCTAGCAAGAGCCAAAGCTACAACCGGGGAGCTTGTTGATTCATTCAACTGCAGCAGGAAGGGCAAACATTTTCTTCGCGGGTACATTTTGAGAACTTCTGAAAGCGTTACAGCAACTGCAACGAGCGACCTCTGGTCCTGCTCGATGATCTGAGCTGAATATCATCTGAAACCGAATTGTGCACATCAATTCAGTCTGCATCATCGCTTGCTTGCAGCCAGCATCTTCATCCTGCTTTTCTTTCCAGTTTCTCGGATAGTAGCGTCGGCCCGATCATGCCGAGGCGCGACATGCATACAATTGGATTCCATCTTTGAGGCTCGCCGAATTTAGACCTTTAGAACAACATACCTCTATTCCCAGGGCTCAGTGGGTCGCATCAAGGCTGGCTACCATTGGTCTCGGGCTCTTGCAAAGTCTCAAAACTTCCAGTGCTTCACGGTCTCGGTGTCCACAGGATCTCGTGTTGGTGATGAGTGGTACTTTAGCCACACGGTAGAGTGTTTCTCGGGTTCGTGTTGGCAGTCGCAGACTGCTTACAGGCAGCTGCTTGGGACAGACTTGCAGTTTTCCAGTCCACCACTCGTCTCTTGTACAAAGCAGTGAAGCAAGGTAGACATAGACGTCACAGTCCGCGATCTTGTGGCGCGTTGTGGTGGGGCTCGGGAGGTATAAAGGGAGCGAGGAGGAACTTCACAGTTGACGCGAATTCGCCCAGTAAGGAGCGGAGGCGAGAGAAAGCGAGAGGGAAAGAGGGAGATTGCAAGGATGTTCGGCAGGAGGGAAGAGCATGTGTCGTTCACATTCGATGACAGATACGAAGAGAAGCACAGGACGACGAAGAGGCAAGAATGCAGCATGTGCGGAGACGTGGGATTCCCAGATCAACTGCAGCAATGCACACGATGCCGCTTCCGTTTCCAGCACACGTACGTCCGAAAGGCCCTTCTTTTCATCGTTTTGTGGGTTGTCAAATTTGCAGCTCGGATTGAATAGTTAGCAACTCTTCATCATCATCACCTCCTCCACCGCCTCCTTCTCTGAGCGGCGCATTTTAGACCGTGACAGTGCCAGCCAGCTACCTTCTCGCGAACACCTCCGATCCAGATGCTTCCGTGACATCATCATCGGGGACGAGAATCCACCACATTTGCTACGCGTCAAAAGCAATCAGTCTGCTGTTGCTTTGGAGTTGTAACCACTCTCCTGCGCAGCACAATAACGCTTGAATATATTTGGGAATGTATCCATTTACTTCGTGACCTGTATCTGGTGCGCTTGATTATCATTTCAACGTGTCGCAACGAACGGGCCTCGATCGAATACAAGAATGATGTTTGGAACTGTGCCAAATACGTCTTTAGGACAATCGTGTAGAGAAGGTAACTTAGGTCGTCGTCGCCAGCAGCTTCAGCGTGGGCTAATTACTTGGCCACACAAGGTCCCAAAGTTGTTAACATCTTCTGTCAGGGATTGTATATCACGATTTGCGACAAGCACGTGGCGACTCAGTCCTTTCCTCCTGATCGTGCTCACCGGTACTATTACGCCTCCCTCCCGATCTCTCTTGGGCGAGTAGAATAGCGAGACTGTTGCCTCAGCACCGTTCGGTGCTTATCATTGGCTGCTCGTCTTGATTCAGTTTGTCCTATGGCTTGTTGGTCTGAGGGAGTCCGAGGGAACGTAACACTCCTACAGTGAAGTCGGATTGAAGCGGGCTTCTCAGCCAGTCTTCCTGCCACGGCTCGCGAGGGTTGTGCACGTCTCGGCTTTGTGCTCATGCGTCGATTCAAGGGCGAAATGAGTTGTGAGCACCGATCATGCTAACGACTGTCTGGTGAGAGCTTGCTCGGCGAGCTTCATGCGCCATCGAGTGTGATTTCCCACGCAGAAGGTTGCCACATCCGTGTGGGACTCGGTCGGAGGAATCCGCAGCTCGTGGAGCTCATCCTTGCGTTGAGCTTGTCGCGCAATCATAATTACGATCCGGTTTGCGTCCGAGTCGAGGCACCATGCGGGTCCCGACTCCCGATCTCTCTACTACTGCAGCCATGGTGGTAATGGCTCCACTTTCATTCGGTACTGAATTGATGGTTGCGTTTGTTCTTGTCGCAGTTACTGCTGCAATTCCAAGGAGGGACTGGGAACGGGAGCGTGGATGTGCGATTGGTGTCAACTCGCCAAGGAGGAGGCCAGAAGCGATCGAGCTTCGCATCCAGTGAGCGCCGCCCCTTCCACGATGTCGTCCGGGGAGTCTGGCGCTTTGGAGTTTCTGCTCAAGGCAGCGCTGACGGAGGCCGGAGTCGATGCAGCGGGAGTCCAGAGCTCTAGCGTAGACGGAGGCTCGTTTTGCTCGTCGAGCATCGAGAGCGTGAAGGGGGACGAGGTGAGCTACGGGGATCCCGGAGACGCGAGCTGCTCCAACAGAGAGAGGATGTCGGAGGGAGACGAGGCCACCACGACATTCCCATGCAGCGGCCATCCGGACAACGGCGGCTGCGATCCGAAGAGAAATCCTAAGCTCCTCCGATGCTCCTCCAAAACCTCCCAGAAACGCAGGCATCGCTCCCTTCTGGAGCAGCAGTGTGGCTCCGTGCAGCTCAAGCGACTCTCATCCCTCAAAGGTGGAAAATCCGGCATCGCCTGCGACCCTCCCAAGAGTTTTGTCCGCCGCTACAAATCGCTGTCGGACATCTCATTCTAGCTCGATCGCAATCAACGAGAGCTGCAACCGAAGCGCTCGGGCGTTTATGCTGAGAGGAGCCACTGATACTAGCTAATTGACTGCGAGCAGCGGATGCTTCTGATGGTTTGGATCGAATAGACTGGACTGGAACTGAATGGGAAAGGCATGGGATGGTGGTGGTAGAGGAGGGGGAGGCCCCAGCCAGCCGAGGCATGTCTCGACGAGGGGTAAGGGTTTTGACACAGCTATCGAGTTCATCGATGAAGGTTCAATGGGAGCGGGCACCGCAATGGGACGGGCCTTAGCTGCGACGGGAATGTCTGTCTCCACACTTTGCTGTGGAGGATTTACGAGCGAGCACAAGACAACTTGACTTGGCACATGCGCGCATTTTTGAGAGGAGATCTGTCTACAGCTGATGAATATATTATATAGACAGGAATATAGTGGAACGTAACGGGAGAGTGTCTACCAACGGTCGGTCGGGAGTGTGTGATACTTGTAGAAAGTTGTGCCTTTAGGCCGAGGATTCTTCCGCTTGCTCCTTGTTCTAGCTGTAGAATTTTGATGATGATGGTCCGGCATCGGTTGACGATTGACGGGCGACAGCATACCGGGTTGTTGCACTCGATCGCTGAAACCAGAGGGAAGCATTATAAGGTCTGATTTTCGCCGTCGGTTCTCTAATTTTCTGATATACTACAAACAGTCTTGTGATGCACCAACAAATTTCACTGCGAATAAAGCTCTTTTTCACCTTCTTCCTCTTTTCTTTCTCCTCGTCCCGCTCCTCCTACTCCATCTTGCGCTATTGGGAACATCTTCTCTCCTCTCGTCTCGACTTCGCCCTTCGCCTCATTCTATGTGCAGGACGGGAGTATATATCGCTGGCATCGTCGTACTTGGCCTCCAAAATGTGGATGGGAATCTCTGAGGAAGCTTCCGGTGACATTAAATATTGCACCGATTCCGTTTTACGTGCATGAGCCACCTCGATCTTGTCAAGACAGCCGGCACAAGGCCTGTCCAAGGTTTCCAGACAGCCGTCGAAGCATTAATGATTGAACCCACGACCCCAAATACATTCGTCTCAAATCCGGTAGTAGTAGCCACCAGCAGCAGCAACAGCAGTCACGACTCAGTGGACTCGGGAGTAGGATTTATCAGGCTGCGCTTGGGCTTGGGCAAAGGGAGCATAGCGGCCGAACCGCTCTTCCACCCTTTTCCGGTGGTAGTCAGATAAGAGAAGAAAGAGAGAGACGACGATTTCGATGCCGAGGACTGGTTCATGATCCTCCCTCGAGTACGTCGAGCAGCTCGAGCTATTCTTTGGATAAGGAAGGGGCAAAGATTTCGTAGAATTTTCCACGCAAAGTATTATTCCTCCAAATCCATAATGACGTGCGCGCCTCGGAGCATCAAGAGCGCCTGCTTACTCGCGCTTCTTTGACGACTCCAGAACCCTCCCGACCGCGTTTCGGGCACAAGGCGCCATGATTATTATTAGCCCCGGGCGCTCGTTGGACTTGACTCGCTCCCTCCCTGCCCATAATTACTCACGCAAGAAAATCCGCTCGCTTTGCCCGCTCGAACTACGTCCATGAACGCTGACACTCCATTGCCCTCCATTCCATTCCGCTTTTTCTTCGACGATGACGATGGCGACTACGACGACAGAATTGTAGCAGCAGCAATGTCCAACTGATGGAGAACATGAACCCACGTCTTCACTCACTCTCTCACTGAATCCTTCGCTCCTTCTCGATGATCAGCTCTTATGATTAGATGCAAATGGAATCTACCAAAGTTCACCGATCATTACAGCCTGATAACCACGTATAATACCCAGTCTCCTCTCTCTCTTTCTCTCTCTCTCTCTACCCCATTCTCTCTTAGACTGGCTTGCGCAATCCGAGTATATTTAAGGTATTGGAACTCTTCACTTCCCCAAAAATATTACGTATTCGGTCAGGCCAGTGGTCCTGAACTCAGCCATTTCTGGGCTCCTTTGAGCGGCGTGCATATGCACAGGTCTAATCTTCTCAGGCCAGACGTCGATGCTGAAGGGCACGCAAATGCGATTTCATCGTGTTTTCTCCAGATGTGGTTTCAACGTTCGTTTCGTTCCCCTCGGACCCCAATACTACAAAGACGTCGAAAGATAGCGGAATGTTTAGGGGTCCAAACCTGAAATATTTCTTCAGATGGTTTTAAAATCCTTGGACGTTGAGACGACAGCGGAACGACTCCGGCGAGCAACTTATATTTGTGTGTACGTATCATCTGGTCGACCGATTAGCTTGTAGTTGGTCCAGACGTCTCCACTAATCCAGTCAAGTCCAGTCCAGTCCGATTCATGGACATGAGGGATGCATGGCTTGCAAGGGCGAGTGTTTCAGACCGAGAGAGTTGGGCTGCCGCAGACGGGTAAATACTTTTCTCAGTCAGTTGAAACTGACCATCGAGATTCGGGAGCACATGTATCAAGTGACAGCAAGAATGCTGCACACGCAGAAATGGTGCAGCAGCCGCAAGAAAATGGTCAAAGCGCCGGCGCGCACGACGAGTCTAGCCAGGGATATGCTCATGCATGCGCTCTGCGGCTGGCTGCGAAGATGGTGAGCTCCATGTTCATACAATTGTGCTCGTCTCGAATGCTGTTGTCTCTATATCAGACACAATCTACAACCATCGATCAGCCGTCGATTGTGCTGCACTGTGTGCCCATCTTATCTCTTCCACGTTACCTCCAGCTTTGCACACTAAACCTCCTCCAGGTCCTCCTCCTTTTCCTCCTCGTGACCGTCTTCTCCGTCCAGAAAACACTCAGAATGCAGCACGATTGTAGCGGGCATTACAACAAGAACTGAATCTGGAACGATTGATCACGAGCATACAGCGGAATCTGTTCAGCCACATCTGAATAGAAACAAACGAATGGTACGTACTCCAGGCTACTTGAGATGTAGGCATCTGCAGATCTAGACTAGAACGAGTGACCTCGACACATCTCGGGTCCGATATTGTCAAGGAGATGGTCAAATGAGAGAACTCGACGCTGATCCAACGTCTGCATTCTTCCGGTTGCTGTTGGTGGGTTGACTCGCCTGCTGAGAGCGTGAGCAAGCTGATTCCATGAGTTCGTCTCCATCTGCAAGTGATTTTTTTCGCTGTGGATGAAAGTTAGGAGCTGTAGTGTGTTTTCCTGTTTGGTGGGCAGTGTCGATAGGAAGTTGCGTCTCTTTGTTTCTTAATAACGATTCCACTTAACTCGTTCCAAGGTTCGTGGTCTGTGGGTCCCTTTCCCGGTCCGGGAACCACCGTAAACATCTGCAGTGTGAGTATGCTGGCGATCATGATAATAGATTGCTGCTTTCTGAGCTTTTCTCGACCGACTAACAGAAGAAGATGAAGCTCGTCGACATTCACCTCGCCTCGACTACACTACAGCACTGCATGGACTGCGAAGGTACCATACCCTTGAGAAATTAAAATTCGCTTCATTTTAGGACCTCATAATGCAACTGGTGTTACCTTTCCACACTCAGCTCAGGGCCAGGGCCGGGGCCAGATTCATCTATGAATTTCAGTTAGACCTGCCCCCATGTCCACGGACACATGAACACAGTCCTCTAATACGATTACTGCAGCAACGTGACAGCAACCCCTGGGGTGTAATTCTCGATTAAAAAGTGCAACACCGACGCAGCAAAGTGCACAGGCAAGGGGTGGGGGAGTGGAAGGTATAATAGACATGTCCACCGATACAAATATCCACTTTTCAAAAGCCACAGTATGTTCTGACTTGGAGGGCGACGGTGCAAATTTAAAACGGTCAGTCTGACTGTCGAGGGTGTCTGTACGAGTGCGATTCATGTGCATCAAAATCAAATCAACTGCATCGAACAGCAGCAGCTGCTGGTAGTGCAGCAGGGCGGCGATATCCCTTCTTCACTTCCATTCAAGTCAATTCACTTCACTTCTAATCACTGTTGGACGCTTCTGCCATGCCAAATAGTCGCTCACCAAGAAAGCATCACCAGAAAGGTCAGTCAGTACATTCGCAGTAATGCATGTAGGAGTTGTAGTAAGTGGTATGGACCGAGCACCGCAGAACAAAAGCAAATCCCAAGGTAAAATAAATTTTTTGAAAGTCAAGTCAAATCAAATCAAATCAACTCGTCTCATCAAAACTCAACAAATATACACTACATTCATTCCTTCCCACCGACTGCAGCTTCAATCTTCCCTTCCCCTTCTTCCTCCATCTATTTTCCCCACTTTCAGTCGCTCGGCACCTTCCATGAAACTCCATCTGGCGGCGCTGCTGCAAATCAATCTCACTGTCTCCATTTCACCCGCTCCACGGTCCTCCCGGTTCTTGGGCAGTTACTCATCGGTCACTGGCGTTCTTCGATGGATAATTCGCTATTCTTGGCGGCGGTGAACATACATCTCACCCTCAGCCGGTTAGATATGCGTCGTCGATCACAGTATTCGTCGGATTTTTCGGGTATGTCTCAGGGTCTGTATGTCGATCCGATGGAAGAATACCTGGAAGCCCTGGAAGTGGAGGGAAGCAATCGTGACCAGACGATGGGATTTCCTAACGACAAAACTGAAGATTCTGGAAGGAGGAGGACCGCTTGGTCTAACATTCTTGTTGTGTTTGGAATCTTCTCGTGGCCCATCTTTTTCTGAGGGAGGACTTGATCACTACTTCCTAATCGGATGAAAATCAGAAGAGGGCTTGACCTCTCAGTTCATCAAACGGTCTTGATTCCTCTTTTGCCCAATCGAATTTAGAGAGAAGTAGTCGTGTCAAACCCTCCAGTACCTTGTTCCATGTGTCTTCAGGATTTACTTCCGAGTGTTGCCTTCACGATTTTGGCTGTTATATCACGACTGTCCATTTCTTAAAGTATATGCTACCGGTGTCATACTTACTGAACTTGGATATATTCAGTTGTTCGAATTCTCATCCTCTCAATTATACTGTACTCGATGACAAATTTCGTTATTGCATCGATTATTCTTGTCATAGAGTGAATAAACATATCATCTGATCCTATTTATTTCAAATGGAAATCTTTCCAGACATGTAGAGCTGACATAATTTGATCGGAATGAAAAAAAACCTTTTTTATAACATTTATTGATAAAAAGTAAAATTTGTAAGGAAAATCTAAAATTGGAGTTACACTACCTTTTCTAATGCTGAAGTTGAAGGTAGTGTTAACATTCTGATAATGTTATCTTCTGATTCCTATTATATCTTTGCACTAGTGATAATCAGAATGCACGTGATCATATATATTTAAGCTGAATTCTTTCATAGGTAAGGTTATCAAATGTATTGAACTTAAAAATATTTCAAAATAAGAAAAAAGTATTATATAATTACGAATTTTTCTCATTATACTGTAATTTCTTAACTATACTTTAAAAAAAAAAATTTAAGTATTTTCATAACTAAACATTAATTTTGTGGGTCAATAAGGTTGTTACATTCTGAACATGTCATGATAATGCATCAATAATAATAATATGTATCATCATTTTTTATTATATGACATATCATTAAACCATCAACTAAGAGTGAAAGTATTTTTCACTTGAATACAAATAATAACAAAACATTCAAGACATGCTATCTATCATCAATATCAAATGCAAATATTTTCATTCTCAAAAGATCAAGATATCAATGGAGTCTTGACCTGCATTTAATTGAATATTTATATTTGATTAAAAAAATTTATAATAAAAAATGATTATTCAAAAATTATTTTGATTCAAGAAAAAAGATAAATCGAAATAGAATTAAAAATAAAAATAAAACAATCCATCAAAACTTTTAATATTATTTAAAAAAAAATAATTTAAAAATGTAATAAAAATTTCAATAATTATATAAAAAATTATAGCATGCATATAGAAATGCCAAAAAATTAAAATAATCAATTAAAATTGATGTAATTTCAAATATGATATAAATAAAGATTTCCTTTAAAAAATATAAAAAACAAGGATTATAAGATTTGAAAGGTTGTTTTAAATTTTTTCAATTTAATATAATATTTTAATAATTTAAAAATATATATTTCATGTTATGCATAAATAAAATTATAACATTTAAAAAAATTCACTTTAAAAATTAATTATATTTTTCAAAATTCAATTTTTATCATAATTATTTAAACATTTTTTTTTTTAACATTGTTACCATGTTTGAATTATAAATCATTCAACAGCATTATAAATGATTGTAGTTATCAGATTTCTATGGTTATGATAATCTAAAAGATATCTTTCATGAATCTCATGTATGTTTTGAATAATATAACATCAATTTATAATATATTATATATTATAAATTTTTATTGAATAATATGATTATATAATATATAATCATATTATAGGTTGAATTAGTATATGTTATAATAATTTTTTAAAAAAATTGATCAATTTATTTATATCGATTTAAATTTTTGATAAATATTATTATTTGATATTATTTTATCAATTTTGTAAAATAAATATCAACTGTATGATGTATTTGAGATAATTAGAGCTTTTAATATTTTATAATAATTTTATGATTCTTACATTTATATTCAAAAAAAATATCTTCAATAATATTCAAATATATTAATTATGTTTATTTAATTTTATTACTAAATTAAAAAATGAATGTAATACACATATTATCAAACTCAAAGATTGTTTGATAGATTATTTATTACATGCAGTTCATCAAATGCAATAGATTATATACTTTGTGTATCTAATGAATTGGATTCAGAATGAAATGATTGGAATTTTTATTGAAGATTGCATTAACGAAAATAATATTCTAATGAACCCTAATCGTTTGGTGGTTTCAAAACACATGGAAGATGACAAAGAGAAAATATGTTCATCAAGTGTGAAGATAGTATAATCCTAACATGGAACAACATCAGAAGCAATAAATTATTTTTTAATATTTACAATTATTTTTCATTTTAAGATTACAATCAATATTCATGTATCAAATTTTTTTATTATAAAAGAACTCTTGATCACTACATTGTATCTCATATCAAGATTGAAAGAAATATCACACCCACATCAATGAAAAAAAAGACAATTCCGACTATAAGGCTTAGAGATGTTCTACAAATCAGAGCTATAAAGAGGGTGAGGAGAGATCCTACCAATAAACAAGAATATTATGTGAAGGATGTAAACACTATGGTTCGGTATGTGGAGCAAAATTATCTCGTGTCATCTAAATCTTTAGAGTTTAGACAATGCATTGCTCCATATAGACTTAGCTATAATAATTTTTGGGTGGGAACAATAAGGTGGATAGGATTAGAGAGAAAGAAATTGTATGTAAGCTATAATCTCTCAATTTATTTAGAATGAGTATCATATGTTTTTGGTTTTGAAAGGGATAGAAATTTGGTTGATTTTTTTTATCGGCTACCATAGATGGTGTGGATCTTGGTATCTCGTGGCTTTTTATGTACATTTTACTACAGTTTCCTTGACTCTTTGGGTCCTTATGAAGCTCATAATACATTTCATTATTTCAGCTGTTAAATAAATGAACAATAACCTTGATTATAAATCAAAGTTTAGGATACTACAAAATATTATTTACGTTATAATGAAAATTTATATTATAGATTTTATGCACAGTAGTACAAGAATTAAAGTAGAAAAGGAAAAAAAGTCAATACATGGAATTAAGAACATGATGGAAAAACCCAAAAAGAAAACAACAAAGCCAAGCCCAAAAAAAATCCAAGGGAAGCTTTGAACTTTTGTTAGAATACAAAGATAGAGAAGAAATTAAAACCTTTCATGATAGATTTTTTCCTGCCAATCATTCCTTTAATATCTCATTCATATAAATCATAACAATTAGTGATAATGTGAAATCACAAACAATCATGCCCTATCATCTTCCTATCTCTCATGGTATGTTATATAAAAAATGTACACAAAAGATAATATAAAATATTCAATAAAATAATATAAAGTATGGGAATACCCTACATGGAACCCAACAGGTTACATGGAGCTAGCCCCAATAGTACACCAAAGTATAATATTAAATGTGCTTCATGTAGCCTTTCATGAAACAGTCGAGTGTAGTCCCTGTCAGAAACATCTATATCGGGTTCCAAAGCCCCGTACATCTCCATATCCAATGGATAAAAATATGCAACTGTTGCAATTCTCTATACTTGCATATCTTAGCATGGACACTGAGTTTTGTAGCTTTGCTAGTAGGAGGTATAAGAAAGTCTATGGCCATCATTTCAATGTCAGATCTAATAACCACATCTGCAACAAAAACCAGCTCCTCTCTTGACATGTATAGTTGGGTTTGTATTGACGCTCCTGATGTAATAGCATACTAATTCTCTCTATAGGGAGTGTCCACTATCTCAATCTAAGGCCTAATTGAAGGCAGTAAATGATTTTCAGCACATCCGATAACATATCTACAGACTGTCATGTCAATAGCCTTTGCATATGCCTTCTGCTTGATACTTGTGTTGGTTTCATGGAGTGCAATGCCCAGCTTTTTCTCGGCTTGATGGTTACACTATTCTATCAGTATTTTGCTACAAGAGTGTGCATTTCGTCTCATGGAACCATCGGACCCTTACGCTTGAAAGCCTAAAGGTAGAATCCTTCATCTCTGTTTTTTTCTGAACTATCAACTGGAAGACCTGATCAACACGAGGTGTAAAGCAAGATTCACAAATGATATGAAAAACTAGAAAGATTCACCAGGCTCCTGCCACCTTACAAAGAGTACCTACTAACTGTGCTTGCGCACTTTCACCCATTGGCAATCCTTTAGCCTGGTATGGGACCCACACCAAGGTAATTCCACGATGCATATGTGAATGCGATAAAACTGGCGCTAATGCGATAATTGGCGCCTTTTCACAACGTCGCGAAGTCTGGACCGAGATGTCCTTGCTTCATTCGCGTCGATGGCTACTTTCCACGTGGTATGATCAGTTAAATTTCAATCGTCGCAATCGAGTTCGTACTGAAGTTTTCCTCAGTTGTCGACGTCTAACGGGCCAGTGAGATAAGACTGGTATGTCATTGTATACAGTATGCAATTGTACAAATTAACGAAAGTTGAGCACGGTTGTATGAAAGATGCTCCAGGCTGTTAGCCTGTTCCATGGCCACACTGAGATTCGTACTGAAATTTGTAGACTCGTCACGCCTTGGAATAATCTGGCGACCTTACATCTTCTATTATTCAGCCAAAAGATTGGATTCGTTCACCTTGCTTTGCGACCACGAGTCTTCTTGGTTGCCAATCTCGTTGGCGTCAGCGCCTCATTGCGTCCTTACAAACAGAACTGCAGTAACACCACAGCCAAGTACATGGTACACGCTGCTATTCCAGTCGTCGCCAACCTTAGAAACGCTAGGGTCTGGGCCCCACCTAACCCGCGACCTATCACGGGTCCTTGAAGTTGACCTACTTCTCTTACGACCTCCAAGCATCTCACAAGGACGGACCCACATAACTCGCGACCTCTAACGAGTTCCAGGTCTATTACATGGAGGAGTACCATGGATGAAATCCCGAGAAGGTATAATAACAAAAGGGATGGGAAGATCCCATCAAATCGTACAAGGATGGAACCAAACCCGAAACGTGGAACTAGGCCCCAATAGTATCATACTGGCAAATATATCATACATCACCTAAGATATATGAACTATCCAAGTCGAAAGGTCTACAAACAACATAGCATCCGAAAAAGCATCACCTAACGTGATTGTTCTCCTATGGATTGCACCAGCTAGTGCTCTCTGTAGAGCAATGGAAATACGTTGCCTAAAATAGGCTATACAGTAAGCTAAAGAGAGTGATACCCCATGTCGCCTAGTATGGTAGGCTCTCGCACACTCCCTCACGAACATGTAGAAGTCGGTGTCCATAGCTCCAAAGCTAGAGGAACAAAGAGGTGACCTCTCTGCATACCTCTATACTTGGAGACCTTTATGCTTTGCCGCCGCTCCACTCGCCGCCCATCCTGGAGGATGGGTGATTACCCCCTCTGAAACTGTGTCTCTAGTAGGATCTGTAACCACCACATAAGCCACAGTAACCTAACCCTAGTTGACTGCAAGGCATACCAACGCTCTCTCCATGTGAGGTATACACCCTCTCGCGCCATAGCAAACACTACATCCCTAATGGCATCATGGGTAGCTATCCTCTGCCTTCTGAATGGACAACGAGTCATATGAATTTTCTTTTTGCATCTAAAGTGATACCACACTCACATGTGAGTAATGAAGATGTAGATGGATGGACCAAGCCAAGACGGAACCTCATCGCTGTGGAGAAAGTAGCTAGTGCGTGTTGGAAAGCCCTGATGCATGGTCGAGCCAAGATCCACGAGCCTGCACCCTTGCACGAGCAAGAGCGTAGAGCGAGCTCTAGTAGTACAAGGAATGGCCGGATCCACTAAGAAAGTGAATGTAGAGTCTCCCTAAACTGTCGGTCCATCAAGATAGGATGTAGATCCCTAGTCCAATCGGTAGCCAAAAGAGGAAAAAAAAAGATAACTCATGTCGTACCTCCCGTGGTAAAGCATCTCTCGTATGTCGTAATAATACATGTAAGGGAAATGATCCCGTATCGACGTCCCTCATATATATCTCCAAAATAGGTCTGTCTGCGATCACAAATCGAGAAGATAACAAAGGTGCAACAAGCGCCCAACTCGCCAAGAAAGCCGAAGGTGCCATCTCCTCCATCGATAATAAGCCTACCCCTCCATACGAAATTGGCAAAGATGTATGTCTCCTTGCCAAATCTCCAGTCACACACTCGAATGTCCCTGGTCCTATGATGTCACCAAAGACGCCCATGATCCTCCTATCAAAGGCTGTCAAACGTGATATGAATGTAGGTGAAGGAGGAACCGTGCGAACAAGATAGGTGGGTCGACGAGCAATACTAGATGATAGTATATCAAATGCCACCTGCAGATCCCCTAGTAGAGGAAGGTCATCTACATGCAAAACATCGTCGACCAATGCAACGTCAAGGTAGCGTGAAACAAAATCCTCAGTCCCTACTGACACTCCTAGAATACGTAGGCCATCTGTCGATATCATACATCCCTCTGAAAGCTGAAGGTGAGGCGGAATGACCAAAGGAGACCAAGCCCTGCACTTTGACACCTTGACTCTCAAGCCTACCAGATGAAGCTCGGTAGTCAAGTAATCAAAGGCCTACCTAATGCTGTCTACATGGCCCACAATGTGTGTATCATCCGCTAAGGAGGGGAACACACAACCGGACACGGCCAAAGCAGTAGACACAAGAGCTCTGTAATGAGCCATGGGGAATAAGGGTCCTCCCAAAGGATCTCCCTGTCGAGTGCCAGCGGCGGACTGTAGAACGGTGACTCCCTCCTCGGAAAAGCCATGATGATAAAATAGAGAAGAATGTGAACCGTAGAAAGATCGTACGAAAGGAATGAGGCTTGATAGGGATCCACCAGCCTCTCTCAGCTCTCTAAAAATAGATGCATGCGAGACACTGTTAAAAGCGTTCTCAACGTCCACCTGCAAGACAATCCAATCCGGATGGATATCTAGAAGTGCTCTAATGCCCTACGATACTGCCTCACAGCCTCATGGTGTGGCGACTCCAAACTGATGTGGACAAAGATGCTCATGGAAGTGTGAGCGATGCTGCAAGACAATGGTACGGCTGACTAATCGCAATAAGACCTCTCCAATAGCAATCGGTCTGATGCCTTCTCCATCGCGAGAAGCCGACTAGCACCCAAAGCCTGACTAACTGACAACGGAATCTCCCCTCTCGCAACTGATGCAGCCACATGGAACAACTCCGTGAAACCACTAGAGGGATCATTTGCCTGAAAGCAATCTCGAAGATGCTCATATACCATCCCTGACAAACCCCCAGAGGATAAACGTGGGGCTGTGCATAGAGAATGAACAAATAATGATCTATCAAGACATAATGACTCCTCTGGCTGATACTCCAAGACCTCTAATGGTATCTCATCACCCATGGGTGGATGTAGAAGGCGTAAAGAGGAAATCGTCTCATCAGTAGGACTAGCCATAGACAAAGGATGAAGGGCCCTTGCAGCCCTGCTATACTCCCCGGCCTGCCCCAAGATCCTACAATCGCAATCGCGCCGAATCAGAAGTACCATGGATGTACTAAGACACAAGTCTAATGCATACGATTTGTTGGGAGGACAGAGGATAGTTTATGAGTATATTAATAGTTTTTTTTCATTATGAGAGTAAACTTTGTTGAAAGTGAATACATAATATTTTTGAATTAAGGTTTCATTGTCATTTAAATTAAACAATATAAAGAATTTTATAGAGAGATATGAATGAGTTTTTTTAATGTCTAGTTTTGAGTGATTTTTTTCAAATATAATAGATGAGTCAAATTTCTTTTATTCAAATTTTTTTTTCATTATTTTGGTTTTATTGGAAAGCAGTTGAAAAATTATAGAGATGAGAATATAAAGTTATGAATATTTTTAGATTTTGATAGTTAACATTCACTAATGTGAGGTGGTGTGTCAAGGGGTTCTTGATACTTGAATGAGTACACCATGTTACCATCGTTCTCTTCGAGCTAGCTATGGATTCACTTTCTCTCATAGGTCTGTTGTCACATGGACATTGCTCCGCTCTAAGAACCCATGAGCGCATGGCTGCAGAAGAATCCGCATGGCCCTCGTGTGAGTTCATACTCTTTCTTTCTCTTTGTCCCCATTCCACATTCGAGTTTATTGTAATCGATAAAACTCTAGCGGAAGAAGATTAAGGTATTCACCAATTGGACCATTAACTCTTGCCCAAACTTCACACATGATTACTCTACAACCTTCTTGTTGTCTTGAAATTTTTCATATGCTTTTCTTTTCCAGATCTCTCGACACAATTGTTGGATTGTAGACTGTATCACAAGGCAATATGCAGATCCATGTCCCAATCATCACATATCCCAATCCTTCACTCCAATTGCTCTCAAATTTCATGAGAATGTCATTTTGTCAGTCCGAAACAGAAATACATGAAAAGCACACATGCAATCAAGAGTCGACACATGAAATAAGTGGTTCACCTCACTAAGGCTACGTCCACGGAACACACATAGTCACTTTACTTAATATCATGATTGTGTCACAGAGAGCTTCTGCCAACCCTCTTATATAGTAGTACCAGCCCTAGCCCTAGTCTAATTAAATATAATCAAACTAACCAGAGTTATTCAAGACTTGAGTTAACTCCTAACAATTTCCCCCTTGACTCATGTCTAGGGATCTCTAACTCTTGTTATCCATATACATACTCTGCGTGAAGTCCTAGAAGGAAACCTGAAGCATAGGCCCTCTTGTAAACAAGGATTAATTAGAACTAAGCCGTAGTCTAACTAGGAAGGAGTAAAGCATATACAAGAATCAAACAATTGCTAGAGTAACTCTATCCATCACTGCTATCCATCACTTGATTTGTTGCAAGATGTAAGTCACTCTGAATATCACAATGGAGATTTACAACATCCTATTTCAATCCCATCTCAATGATAAGTCTATTCAACCAAATGGCCTCCTTTGCTGCTTCCGCTGCTGCTACATATTTAGCTTCCGTAGTTGACTAAGCTATGCACTTCTACAAGGTAGATATCCAACTAACGCATCCACCTCCAAGTGTAAACACATACCCAATTGTAGACTTCCTCTTGTTCAAATCTTGTCCATAGTCAACATCAACGTAACCCAACAAGGATTTGGCATTGTCCAGTAAACCATCAAACAAAAGACCAAAATCCTTAGTACTCTTGAGGTACCTGAGAATCCACTTCACAGCTTCCCAATGATTCTTTCCTGGATTTGACATGTAACTGCTCACCTTGCCCTAGCTAGAGCAATATCAAGTCTAATGCACACCATCAAATACATGAGGCTATCCACTGTCTTGTCATAGGGAATTGACGACATCTTTCCTCTCTAAATTGCATCAATTGGACATTGAACTGCCGAGAGCTTAAAATATACTGCCAAAGGAGTCCACACTCCTTTAGAGTCTGCCATGTTAAACCTGTCAAGCACACGTTGAATGTACTTACCCTGACTTAACCATAGCTTCCTCTTCTTCAAATCCTTGTGAACATCCATACCTAATATCCTCTTGGACTTACCCAAATCCTTCATCTTGAATGCAGATTTCAGTTGCCTCTTGCATGTATCGACGTCGGATTGTTCCTTTGCGAAAATGAGTATGTCATCCACATAGAGTACTAGAATAATGAGGCTAAAGATCTCATTATTCACCTTCTTCATGTAAACACATGGATCAAATGCACTCCGTGGAAATCTTTGTGCTTTCATGAACTCATAAAACCTTGCATTGCATTGTCTAGGAGCTTGCTTCAATCCATATAGAGATTTGAGCAATCTACAAGCTAACTTCTCCTCACCTTTCTTCTCATAGCCAATAGGTTGTCTCATATAGATTTTTTCCTCTAAAGATCAATATAGAAAAGCCGTGACAACATCCATATGATCCATAACTAGACCAAATATTACAGCAAGTGCACATAATAGACGAATTGTAACATACTTTGCTACAGGTGAGAAGACTTCGTTGTAGTCCACCCCTTTCTGTTGTGTGAAGCCCTTAGCCACCAACCTGGCTTTGAAGATCCTCTTCTCTTCATCCGCTGGATTATCCTTCAACTTGTACACCCACTTGCTATCAACTAAAAAGGTTGACCTTGGAAGCTCCACCAGCTCCCAAGTCTTGTTCTCAACAAGCGATTGCATCTCACGCTCCATAGCAATATCCCACTCAAGCTTATTGATAGAGGCTTGAGCTTCTCTATATGAACAAGGTTCTCCTTCTTCCAAGATCGACGCATTGCCATCATCATTCTCATATTCAATATCATGATCCTCAAGAATAGATGATTCAGCCCATGTTCCATACCTTTCGGGAGCTCTACTAATCCGATTTGATGATCTCCTAGTAGATGGTCCTGGTTGATCTCCATCGTTTCGTGCTATGTCTTGAGGCTCAGCAACAACAACTTGCTCCTCCAATTCCTATTGTTCAGGAATTTGCTCCATCTGTTCTGGAGCTGTTTTTTGTGGCGCATCATTAAACCCATAATGATCAATCTCCCCCTCAACAACATCTGTGAGTGGAGATTTGCCCTTGTTAGTACGGGGATCTTGAGATATCTCCCCCTCTTTTAATGATCTGGGCTCATCGAATGGAGCATCCCTAGTGACAATCACCTTACAAGCTACAAGATTCCATAGCCTATAACCTTTCATACCACTTGCATATCCAAGAAAACGACACTTCTTGGATGTAGGATCCAACTTGGTCATATTTTTCTTAGGTATGAGAGGATAAACCGTACAATCAAAAATTCTCAAACGACTATAATCAGCCCTCCGTTTGTGCCTCAATTCAAACGGTGTCAAGAGATCGATTGCACTTGGAGGAGACAGATTTACCAAATACATTGCGGTATTTATAGCTTCAACCCAAAATTCATATGGTAAACCAGATTGGCTCAACATACTACGCACCTTCTCCAATACTGTTCGGTTGAGCCTCTCATAAACAACATTTTGTTGCGGAGTATAAACCGTGGTAAGATGACGAGTGATCCCCTCCTCTTTGCAGTAACTTCTAAACTCCTCTCAAGTATACTCCCCGCCATTATCCGGACATAGATATCTCACCTTGTGACCAGTCTGAGTCTCAACTTGGGCTCTCCAACTTTTGAAAGTTGCAAAGACTTCAGACTTGTGTGTGAGAAAATAGACCCACACAAATCATGAATAATCATCAATAAACGATACATAGTATCACTTCCCAGAATGTGAGGCTTTAGGAGAGGGTCTCCACATGTCACTATGTACATACTCAAGTAACTCTTTGGAACTATGAGTTCCAACACCAAAGGCTTTCCTATGTTGCTTGCCCATAATACAATGCTCACAAAATTCCATGTCAACTTTACCTAAACGAGGTAACAAGCCCCTATCTCGAAGGAAGGTCAAGTACTTGTTACTCATGTGTCCCATTCTAGAATGCCAAACATCAGCCATCTCAGGCCGAGATATGGTAAGATTGACTTCACCACAAATGATATTGCCCTCTAAAACATACAGCTATGCTTGTGTCCTCTTAAGATAATCTTATCACCTATTCTCACCTCAAGTACTCCTTGTTTAGAACTCCACTCAAGGCCTTTTGAATCTAACATTCCAAGAGAGATAAGATTCTTTCTCATTTCAGGTATAAACCTAACGTGAGTCAACGTACAATTGACTCCATCAAACTTGTGAATCTAGACAGATCCAACACTTTCAATTCTACAAAATTGATAATTTCCCATAAGAACTAAACCGTTTGATACTGAGAAAGTATGGAAAAACTCTCTCATGTAACAAATGTGATAAGAACAAGCACTATCCAGAATCCATAGATCACCAACGCCCTTTGGTGAGTTGCATAGAGCATACCTTTGGCTTCATAGTCCATCTTCGAGCAAGTCATCCTCCTCATCAAAATCTTGAGCCACATTGGCCAAAGGAGGATCATTAGCCTTGGTCTTCATACGACAATCCTTCTTAAAGTGACCATTCTTGCCACATTTCCAACAGACCACCGTCTTTCTGTCTTGGGATTTACCCCTAGACATGGATCTACCTCTAGATCCAACCTTCTTCCCATCCTTCTCATTCCTTGATTGTGACCATCCACAGGTCACATTCAGTGCTGTATCAGATGAAGAGGATGCAGTAGAGGGCATCATCATCTTCTGCTGTAGGTCATCAGTCAATAGAGCACTTACAACCTCATTGTAAGTGATCGTTTGTCTATCAAGATGGAGCAACACTCATGACAATGACTGATATGAAGCAGGTAATGAGCTTAACAGATGAAGGGCCTTCCTCTCATTAGTTATCTCCTCTCCCAGATTCTGAAGATTAATAACAAGATCACCAAAGTCATCAATGTGATATTGTATCTTCGTACTTGAATCTTTCATCTTGAAGCTCATCAACTTCAAGGAGGTGTACAACCTCTTTGATAACTCTTTGCGATGAAACCGTCGCTGAAGAGCCTCAAACAATAAAGTACAATTGCCATACTCATCAACTTGCTTTAGAACTGAAGGTTGTAAATGGAGTATAACAATTCTCACAGCTTGCTCCTGAAGGTCCTTCCCGTCCTCATCATTGAATGTAGAGGGTTTAGGCCTCAATGACTTGCCCAAACCGGAAGACTTCAACTTGCCTTTGACTTGCCTCTTCCACAGAAGATAGTCACAACGCCCATCATATTTGACAATGTCAAATCCGGCTCCTCCTATCTTCATGACTGCCATCTTGCTTTGTCTAGCCCCTGAACTCGTCCCTTGTGTCGTTCGATTGTCAAATGAAACCTCCAAACCGGTAAAACTTCAGCGGAATAAGAATATGATATCCAATGATTGGACCAATAACTCTCGCTTAAACTTCACAAAAAATTGCTCAACAACCCTTTCAATCTCTCAGAAAAGTTTCATATGTTTCTCTCCTCTAGATCCTTCAAAACAATTGTTGATTTACACACTGTATCACAAGGCGATATGCAGACCCCTATGTACTAAACCCATCACACATCCCAATCCTTGACTCCAATTGCTCTCAAATTTCATGAGAAGGTCACTTATCATCCGAAATTCAATTGTGCAAAGTTTTATTGACAAAAATTTCTGATAGCAAAAGATATGATTGATATACTAACTTCATGATAGTCAGTGCAATCCTGCAACTTTGACTATATACACAAATTTCAACCTATCACTCCGTACTCAAAACTCGTCCAATTGAGTTGAAGTTTCAATCAAAACACAAGCTTGAGTCGTAAACTATATCATAGTTGAATAAGATCTCCCAAAACCCTCGTAAGATTCTAAGAAACACCCCAAATACACTCAAAGGTCTAAATTTCTCACTCTATCTTTTAATCACCATTTCAGAGTGACAAATCCTTCAAATCCATCCATTCTTGAGCCCACGTTGTAGCTCGTCCTGTCAACTTTCCAACCTATCCTCCGATCTTCAAATCCCCCTTGGAAGGTCTCCAAAATCCCTAAAAACCTCGAAAAAGTTGCCCTAGTGCCCTCATTGGCCAAAACTCCTAGACCAATGGGAATGGATGATGTTATTTTGACCTCTAGTGTGGCCAAATTAGCTCCATTGTAACTTAGAGCTTTACAACTATCCTAAACACATTACTTAAACATCCTATACACAATATGAGTTGTCACTAATAAGAGTTAAAATGACAACTCAAAACTGGCTAAGTATACCCAAAAGTGATCACGATGAAGACACCAGATGTTGATCACGAATGGACTCCGTTTCGGTACATCTGGAGGATCATGTTGTCCTCTATTCATGTCATACATCGACTCTATTTCAATTAAATAGTCAGCAAGGTGATGTGTCTAGATCTCTTCGGCTCTTAACAGCCTTACAATGTCGTCGGTTATCTTAACCTAAAGTATCGTCGCCATGACAACAGCTCTAAAGATGACACATGTCATCATCTTTTCATAGTAACCGCGTCACAACACAACACCGCACACTACTTTGCGAGTTCATCAATGATCGGAGCAATCATTCGGCAGGGACCGTACCATGGAACCCCGAAGTCAACCAAGAAGGGGACGTCGCTCTTGAGCACCAATTTTTGTTTTTGTTTTTTTGAAAGTTTGATCGAAAATAACACCAATTCCGGTGATGGTCTCTAGTGCCTCACATACGATTCCTCTAGATACAGGAGCAAAGCACACAGTAGCAACGACAACCGAGTGAGGAGACCTTCCGCTGATTCTAACTATCAAAAAACCCCTAATTTTCAACGGTTCTCCCAATCCGACTATCACCTCATACAACCTGGTTCATAAATTATTGCAAATCCTGACTCGTGCACGAGGAAAATCCACACGAGTAATTACGGAAAATTCTAGATCCCAGACGCTCTCTACTCCCCTCACAACTGCACCTCCCGTCTGTCCCACGGTAACAAGCCTCTAAACCTCCACCCCTTTATGGACAAAAAAAACCTCACCTACCGCTTCTCACTCTCCAAACCGCATGCCCCCCTCTCCAGCAATGACCATGAGCAGCGGATGCCAAGATTGACCGGCCCAACGTTGCTTTAGCTTCCCGTAAGCCCATGCATCTCTTCCATTCTAGGGAAGCAAGCATCAACACTCTGACGCGATTCTCACGAGTTGGGGGTTGAGGAATTGATCCACTGCATGCATAATTTGCCGCTCAAAATCCTCGCCTTCTTTCTCTCTCTCCAATTCCAAGGGTCAGGTTGCTCAAATTCCTCCTCTGTCGTTGATTATGTACAGACCAAAAAGGCAATTTTCCAAGCGGCGGTATGACGCCCAAGACTGGACTGGATCGACAGCATATCGTCTCGGGACTCCTCTCCCGCTGCTCAACTTTGGCCTCCTCGTACGATGCATCCATGCATTATGCAGCATCTTTGATGGAATCCCGTAATCTCTTACACCATATATGCTTCGATCTTCCCGAGCTTTCCTTGCAGCACTAAGGAATAGGCTGCTAGAATTGTTTGTTATGAGACACGCAGCGATTTGCAAAGGCCCAAATCTCAACGACTAGGAAAGCTCCAAACCCTCACAATCAACGATCCCTCGTGTAGTGTCAGCACAGATTACTTCAACAAAAAATGGTCCTTTTCCTGGACGATCCTTGATGTGAATCACTAAACGACGGAAGATCGTCCCCACGCTAATTACGAATCGAAAAACCAGAGCTACCAGTTGACAACTTGACGGCTTCACCTTCCTTCCGTCGTCGTCCGCCTTCTGGTTCTCCTCTCTTGCCTTGACCTTATGTCTAATTTGCAATCCACTTTGAATGTTCCGCTCTATCTCGCGTTTACGTCTCGTGCTCCGACAAGATCATGGATCCTCCGCCTCCAATAGTTTTGACCATCCCAATCGCTCTGATAACAATTGTCAGTCTGAAACAACAATACATGAAAAGCACACATGCAATCAAGAGTCGACACACGGGAAATACGTGATTCACCTCACTGAGGCTACGTCCACGGAACACACAGAGTCACTTTATTGAATAACCTGATTGTATCACATAGAGCTTCTGCCAGCCCTCTTATATAGTACTACCAGCCCTAGCCCTAGTCTAACTAAATATAATCAAACTAACTAGAGTTACTCAAGACCTGAGTTAACTTCTAACACATTTATCATCTAATCTTCAACTGTGTAAAGTTTTATTGATCACAATTTTTGATACCAAAAGTTTTGATTATAGTATTAACTTCGTGACAGTTAGTGTAATCCTGCAACTGTGACTATATACACAACTTTCAAACTATCACTTTGTATTCAAAATTCATCCAATCGAGCTGAAATTTCAATTAAAACACAAGGCCGAGTCGTAAGCTATATCTCTATTGAATTGGATTTGTCAAAACCCTCATGGGATTCTCAAAATCAACCCAAAATATTTTCTAGTATCCGAATTTTACTCTTCAACTTCAAATCATCACTGTATAGTGACAATCTATTCAATTGCACATATTGTTAAGGCCACATTGTAGCTCATGTCGTCAGTTTTCCAACCATGTCCTCCAATCTCAAATTCTCCCTTTAAAAGGCTTCCAAAACTCCTCAAAATCTTGAAGAACTTTACCAAAGTCACTCATTGGCCCAAACTCCAAGACCAATGAGGATGAAGAGTGTCATTTTGACATCTAGTGGTGTCAAATTAGCTCCATATTAACTAAGAGCTTTACAACTATCCTAAATACACTATCTAGCCATCATATAAAGAATATGAGTTGTCACTAATAAAGAGTCAAAAAAACAACTCGAAACTAACTAAGTATGAACAGAACTACAAATGGAACTAGAGAGTGTATAACTTGAGAATAATACTTCTTGCCAACATTCATAACAATCAACTCCATATGGTTTGCCTTTGGTAAACAATGATCATGAATTGGAACCCATTTGTTGAAAGCCACCACTTCAAGTTGAGATCCATAATGCTCAACTAAATCAAAACGTATACTATTAAGTCCCAAATCGCACCGTAGGAAATAACTTGAAAAATAATTGGATCTCGAGAGTTTATCAATTAATGCATAAAGTTATCTCCAAAGTGATATACTAACCACGCCCAAAAGTGATCGCGATGAAAGCATCAGATGTTGATCACAAATGGATTGGGTATTGGTACATCTAGAGGATAATGTTGTCCCCTATCCATGTGTCACGTTGGCTCCACTCTGATCAGATAAGCTCCTTAGTCAATAAAGTGATATTCTAGATCTCTTCCTTCCCCTTTCCACCCTAAACACGCTTTATATTCGATAAGGTCCAAGATTATATCTCTTGTAACCTTATTAATATCATGATCCTACAAAATTGATCCAACCATGGGCTTTAAACAACCTTACAATGAGTCGTCGATCATCTTGACCTAATGTATCGTCATCATAACAACAGCTCTGAAGATGACACATGTCATCATCTTATAATAGTAGCAGTGTCATAACACGACACTGCATAGAATGGTGCTTGATACACCATGTTAGATATGTCATCATTCTTTACCTTGCAAGGTAAAGGGTAAAAATCCATGTAGGAAAGATGGACAAAGATTATGATTGGACCACTTAGGACGCGTATGCGAGGCATGCGACTACATCAAGATTTGTCTCTTTGGGGATCACACAGACTACGTTAATCCCTTCACTGATCGTTCATGATGTACTGATCAGTTCATGGGAATTGTTAGCATCCCAGTTAGATTCTATTCTAGGGCTGTTTGAAATTAGGTTCCCATGTCCACTCTTATTCCATATGCTCCCTTGTGCACTTCATAACGATACTGGAGGATCTTTTTGCTAACTACTTGATAGGTTGTTACATGATCCCATGGATGAATTCACATAGTTTTTGCTTTTCATATTTCTACGATGATGATTACGTTATACTAGGGGGACGTGCTTGATATCAAGAGGTGACTGTTAGATTTTGGAGATTCATAACTGTGTCGCATGAACATTGCTTTGCTCTAAGAATTCCTAAACGCATGACTATAGAAGAACCCTTCTGACCTTGGTGTGAGATGATACTCTCTTTTTTTCCTCATCACCACTCCATATTCGAGTTCATTACAACCATTAAAATTCAAGCGGAAGAAGATTATGGTATTCAGCAATTGGACCAATAACTCTTACCCAAACTTTACAAATAATTGCTCTACAAATTTTTTTCTCATCTTCAAAAATTTTCTTATGTTTCTCTCCTCTAGATATTTCAAAACAATTGTCGAGTTATACACTATATCACAAGGCAATATGTAGATCCATTTGTACTAAAACCATCATACATCCCAATCCTTCACTTCAATTGCTCTTAAATTTCATTAGAAGGTCACTTAAATCCAAACTTCAACTCTAGAAAGTTTCATTGATAAAACTTTCTAATAGCAAAGATTATGATCACTGTACTAACTTTGTGACAGTGAGTACAATTGTGCAATTTTGACTGTGTATACAAACTTCAATATATCACTCCATACTCAAATTGAGTTGAAATTGAAATCCAACACAAGCATGAGTAGTAAACTATATCTCTATTGAATCGGATATGTCAAAACTTTCGTGGGATTTTTAGGATCACTCCAAATACACTCAAAGATCGAAATTTTCCTCTCCATCTTTGAATCACCATATCAGAGTGCCAATCCTCTCAATTGCATCCATTCTAGATCCCACGTCGTAGCTATTCTTATCAACTCTCCAACCATGTCTCCAAATCTTTGAATGTCCTCATATAAGGCTTTCCAAACTACTCAAAACCACAAAGAACTTGACCAAGTGCCATCATTGGCCCAAACTCCAAGACCAATAGAATGAAGAGTGTCATTTTGACCTCTAGTGTGGCCAAATTAGCAACTCAAAATCGACTAAGTATGAATGGAACTACAAATGAAACCGGGGAGTTTATAACTTGAAAATAATACTCCTTGCCAAAATTCCTAACAATCAACTCCATATGACTTGCTTTCGATACACAATAGTGATGGATTGGAACCCACATATTGAAAGCCACCACTACTAGCAAGTTCACATTCATAGCACCCAAACTAAATCAAAATATATACTGTTAAGTCCCAGATCGTGCCGTAGGAAACAATTGGAAGAATAATCGGATCGGGAGAATTTATCACTTGTTCAGCCATATGATAATTTACATTTTGCTCGATTGTAGTGTAGGATCCTTGGACAATATGGGAAGTATAACAGAGCTGCATGAATCATACATCCTTTGTCTATGACTATTTCTATTGAGGAGACTATTTCCTATTTATGTCTTTAGCATGCATCCATGATGAGAAAATACCATTAGAGGTATTGGAATATCATCAAGAGGAGCTATCAAGACATAATAGCTACTTTTCTTTGCACAACCCCACGACTATCCTCAGGGGGCTTGTCATGGATGGTTTATGAACATTTTAGAGATTATTTTTAGTCATATGATCAATATAGTGATTTCATATAGTTGTTCAAGGTGGCTGCATCAATTGCAAGAGCGGAGATTTTTTTATCAATTAGCCATATGCTAGTCGGCTTCTCAAGATGGAAAATGACATGGGAGACATTAGACCGATTGCTATTGGGGAGATCTTATTGAGTGTTGTTAGTCCTACCGTTGTACTTCAACATCATTCACACTTCTAGCAACATCTTTTTCCATATTAGTTTAGAGTCGTCACACAAAGAGGTCGTGAGAAGGTATTGTTGGGCATTAGAGCACTCATATATATCCATCTAGATTGGGTTGTCTAGCAGATCACCATTGAGAATGCTTTTAATAATGTGTCACATGCATCCATCTTTAGAAAGCTTAGTGAGACGGATGGACTTTTGGCAAGCCTCATTCCTTTCATTTAAACATGCCTTTGACTACTTGACTATCGAGTTTCATTTTGAAGGCTTGAGAGTCAAGATGTCAAAGTGGTACATGGTATTTTTTGGACATTCCTTATGATCTCTAGCACCCAAAGGGATGTATGATATTGACATATGGCTTACGTATTCTTCGACTTCCAATAGGATCTTAGGACTTTGTCTCACGCTACATAGACATAAATCTTGCTGATGATGTATTGCATGTAGATTACATTCTTCTACTAGAGGATCGGCATTTGATATACTTTCATCTAGTATTACTTTTTGATCCACCTACATACTTCGCATGATTCCTCCTTTACATGCATTTATATCACGCTTCACACTTTTGATATGAGGATCATGGGTGTTGTGCACATACATATCGCATCACAACATACATTAATATCATATCAAACATCACAACACATAGATCGTCATGCACCCGCACAAGTACATTAGTGTTAAGTTAAAATGTGTTAAAAATCTTTTCTACTCTTAAAACGTCCACAAGGAGACTCCATTCATAACCATAACATAAAAGAGAAATTACAATCGAGCAAAATCCACTTTGAACTTCAAAGATTCCAGGTTCCCGGACTAGCTACTATCCACCATAGCCAAAGTCTCAAAGTTTTAACTTTGAAAAATGCATTCCAAGAATCCCTAATTCTAACTCTATCCCCTTGAGCTCTAGGAATCCTAACATTGTCGATACTAAAGACAGATTTAAGCTAGGCGATCTATTATTGTAATCTGTACAAGCAGACAGATTTAAGCTAGGCGATCTATTATTGTAATCTGTACAAGCGTTAAGGCAAATCCGAAAATTAGGAATCGAACTGTTGAGAAGTTTTAGAAGTGTACAGACTTATCAGCTTGATACGTTTGTACACTTTGTGTTATTTATGAACGAGAAGGAGTCATAATTTGACTGACCGGCTGTGAGAGCATGTTGTTTGAAGAGGATAGTGACATCATGACTATGAGTTCCATATATACAGGCTGTAGCCGAGAGATTGGAGATCCCATGGTTTGTCTTCTTCAGCAATGGTGCAATGGAGGCCCGAATGCACCAGGTCGCCTACGAATTATACAGTAGACGGAAACTGAAAGTTAAAGGCGGGAAAGTTTCGGGAGTGGATAAAATCGTGAAAGCTCCCGGACTCAAGTTTCTGCGGCCCACAGATCTGTTATGGACTAGTTCTGCTTATCCTGCAGAAAGCTTGGCAACCGGTGAGTTTCTCATCGGAGCAGATGGTTTGGTGATAAACACTTTCGAGGATCTGGAACTAGAAACAATCAACTCGATCCAGGAAGCGTTGCCCAGGCCAAGTGGTTCGGTCATGGTATTCACTACATCAAACCCGTGTCTGAGATCCAACTTGTCAACTAGGCCCAAGGTTAGAAAGTCTTGTTAACTTCTGATCCGCCTATGAATGTGAATCTTAGAATTAAATGACGGTTTATGGAATTTTCACTAAATAAGAGTTTCCTCAATTTGCCCCCAGGACCCAAAAGTATTCTTAATAGGTCCGATGTCAAATGAAATCACTGCCGGAAGATTGTTACACTCCGTGCCAGCTGAAGATCTTTCCACCGGCCTGGTGAAGATGCCACCCATTCATGCTGTTTTCAGCCACAAGAGTACTGCAGCGACGTTCGGAACTGAAGTTCAGAGGTGTATCGAGTGGTTTAATCGACAAATTCCTTGCAGCGTTCTTTATGTGCACTTCGGCACCGTTTCCAGACTCCACCCTCAAGAACTTGTAGCACTAGCTCATGCACTGGAGAACTGCCAGGAAAGGTTTGTGTGGGTTCTTTCTCAAGACCATACCCATACGGAAGACGCGATGATCGCAGACCTTGCAACACGCATCGAGGGACGAGGCAGGATCTTGGCAGGATGGGTACCTCAAACGCAGTTGCTATGTCACCCTTGTGTCGGGGCTTTCTTGTCACACTGTGATTGGACTGGAACTTAGCAAAGAGGTGCAAAACCTTTAGCGCCGTTTGCAATGGAGGGAATGTTGGCATGACTTGTAATTGACTCAGATTATGATAGACTTATATTTGATTTGGGAGGATTATGTTAATGTCGTAGATGTTGTGATTACAAACTTTGACATGACACAATTTTGGAGGGGGTGATTAACTATCCAAGTGGAACGACAAAAACCAAGGTATTCAAGTATAGGGGTATGTTGAAAGTTCAACTCTTTTTTCCTCTAACCATGGAATTATATGGAAATATCACCTCAATTTCGACACATTTGTGAGAGAAACTCAAGAGCCTACCATACTAGATGATATTGGTATCATTTTTTTAATTATATTATGTAATTTATTTTAGATGAAGTGTATCCATGGCTCTGCATAGAGCATTGGAAGATGAATAATGTGAACTGATTATTCTTTGTAGACAGTTGGATCTAAGTTGTTTCGATATGTTATGTGCGAAACCGTGCATTGTGATGCTATTGGGGCTAGCAAGTGCCTACCCACTTGGTTTCATCCTTGGGGTTTCCCATCCTTTTTCCTATAATCTCGCTCATTCCACTGTATACGACAGACATCCATGTACACAGACAAGGAGGAGCTTAGACCTGCGACCGACGACGGGACCCACCGCTCGAACCTGCGACATATGGGCTCATAGGCTTTTATCATCCAACTTTCTAGAAGGCCAATAGACGAAGTATAATAACATAGAAGCGGGACATATCGTACTTGCGACAAATCCATGGGTCCCACCGCGGCCTTAACCCGAGACTTCCAAGGTGCTCACCTTGGTCCCCAGCATGGTTAAGGAGAACGCGCGATAGACAGTGCATGAAAAAGTCGCTGAGATAGAAATGGCCCCAGTCCGTTCGCTCAAGAGACACAAAGGGAAGCATCTACCGACAGGTCATCATCAGCCGACCCGCTGCTGACCTGGGGCAGGGTATCTGATAGTAGGGTTCAGTTCAAGAGAACAAATGTCCAAGTAACCAACATCGAGATGGTCAAAGTGAGGTGAGGTGAGCCGAGCCGAGCTTCAAGAGCCGGTGGTCCAAGTAAATGCGTGTAAAGGGAAGAAGTAGCGTATAATATTGCAAAAGGATGGGAAGACCCCATCAAGTCATACAGGGATGAAACCAAGGGGGTAGGATGGGCCTAGCCCCAACGTACCGACTGGGTCCAAGTAAATGCGTAAAAGGACTTGGGATTGTACCTCGGGGAAAACAAAAGATCAATAAATATTTCCAAGTGTAGAGGATATTGAATTAGTCAAAGGGGCTTGATTTAGACCTCGGGCCAGTACCGAACGAAGGAAGCCGTTTCCCAACCTGCTGTATATGCTATATTACCGGCTCCTTTCATTCGCCACAAGGTTCTGATTGCTGCTGCAGCTGCTCCCGCTCCCGCAGCGCTGAATTTGCTTTGCGTTGCCTTTGTCCTGCCTTGCCCTTATCTTGCGTTCGCTTCTTTCTTCGCCTCTGCAGCAGCAGCAGTAGCTATTCTTCTTCTGGTCCCTTCCTCATCTCGGTCGCTCGCTCGCTCGTCCGCTCGTTCGTCCGTCATGTTGCCCTATATGCGAGAGTCGGCATCGTCGCGGATTTCATTTCATCGTTTGGTGGTGGACGGGCTCTTCGGTGTGAGCGAGTTCTCGCTGCAGAGGAAGGCGCGGATGGCAGTTTAGGGTATGCACGTATGTATGCACGAGAAGGTCGAGGCGAATGGGAACGTTGAAAGCGGAAGGTATTGCAGGTGTGGCTTAGGACGCGCGGACGCAGCAGAGGAGAGAAGCGTGACAGGTTTCGCGTGAGGTGTTAAGGATGGTGGGAGCGTGCGGCAAGGGTTATTTTGAAGGTCTTGGAATGGAAGTTTTGATTGGTGTAGGGTTTTGAAGGGCGGAAGAGAGCTGAAGAAGAAGAAGAAGAAGGTGTTGAGAGGTTCTGGGGCGTTTTTGTTCTGGCTGATGTAAGGATCAGTGAGTTGAGTGAGGGACAGGTTTTAGAGTGGAGAAAATATGGGGTCGGTTAAGAAAGAAGGGTCTCAGCTCGTTGAGCTTTTCGAGAAGGCGCTCAAGTCGGCGGACAAGGTCGAGGATGATGAAGCTAACGAAGCCGAAGAGACCCGGTGCATCGACGCGCTCAAAGCCATGCGTGCCGTGTCTGTGACCACCTCTATGCTTATGGATACCCAGGTATCTTTACAACCTTCTTACATTATTGTGAATGTAGGTCGTTGGGCGTAAATAGTGTTTGGACACTTAAGGGTTCGTTATTTAGGGCTGCAGCATGCACTACTCCTTGTGAAGCAAACCAGTAAAGCTGGGCTACAAGACTCTTTAAGTTCATATTTCTTCTCCCTGCAACTTCCCGGAATTTAATGTGGAACATTGTATCCAGATTGAGTGTGAAGTGTTTACAAATTGACCGGAATAAGTGCTTCACAAGTTTTCCCCACGAGAATTGTCGGTTGATTGTCTGTTCCAGTTCCTTTTCCTCTTGAACCTTCAGATCTTTTGATGTGATGTTCTTTTTAAGAATGTCACTAACTACGTTCTTTCCTGTGTGGATAGTTTTATCCTACTGCAGAGAACTTTGGGAGTTACCGGGGTCCCGTATGCCAATTACAGCCCGTAAGATACACAACTTGTGCAGCTTATGAAAGTTTGTAAGCATGTCTACATGCGAGGACTATTGCCTCAGTGGCTCCTTGTTCTTCGGAACCCTGTCCATATAAGCCACGGTGAGGGTTGGCTGAAAGTCTTTTAGAGCCTTTTCAACTGGTTGAGTTGAAGGGAGACATTTGCAGGCCGACGGCCGTACACTCAGTCTTTGATCGATAGCCATGCCAGGCTAATTAAGTATCATGTACGTAATAGTTTTCGCTCCGACGGGTATATTGGAGAAAAGAATCCCAAAGAAAATTTCAAGCCGCGGAAACTCAAACTTAAATGTTCTGTCGAGTAAACAGCGTAGGATTACCTCAGCTTGGAGTCTCTTACAAATAGTGATTCCATGAATTTTTTCCACTCTCTGTACTTCACGAACACATTATATGTGTTATTATTGGTCGCTACACAGTTAAACCCTTAGCTCCTCTATATTTGTTACTGAATGTTACATGAGAATGTATTGAACGATTACTATGCACGGCCCGTTCGTAACTTGTGAGGAGAACCTAAATTCAGTGATTGTTGCGATGAATTGCGAATTATCTAACTTCTAGACTGCTAGCATGTGGTTAATATTAGGCCTACACGGGGCTGAGAGGCGGGCTGCTGCCATTAACCGTTGAGTCCTACATACTGTAAGACTTACCAGCTCATTTTTGGTTAGATAGCATGAGATAGCTAGAATATGACCCGATAATTGATCTCGATAGAGTCTATAAATGTTACCCATAATGTTTTCGGAGCATTCGTAAGTTATGTGGAGCATATGAACGTGATACATGTGGAAGCTTCAGGTGATGGTTCATTGCAGTCGATGGTTCATTGCAGTCGGTTGTGCAGTCGTTCTGGAGTTAGACTTGCTGTAGCGCGCAGAAAGATATATCTAAGTCTCGTCTCCTTCGTAGTTTGGTTGTACATAATAGTTTGATCTCCGGAATACTTTGTATTACTTCAATGATCTTTCGTTTAGCTACAGTTGCGAAGTGTATTACTGTGCTCGTGATTCAGTATTTTGTTTTTTCGCAAGTCTGTCTGTGAAGTCTTCACTATGGAGTATTCTCCTTGAACTCTGAAGTGTCGATGGACCTAGACGATGATGTCTGCTTTTTTAAGCTACCAAGTCTAGTAATCAGCGAAGGTTTTAAGAAAGGGAAGGTTAACATGTTGAAAGTCGTGTGAGACTTATGTACTTTGCTATTGGGGGTATTTATCTGTAATTTTCAAATATTCGTCTATGACATTTTTACGAGCAGCTCAACGAGTATTGTTACGGTAGTATGTTTCTTATGATTCGTCACATTATAGTAGAGCACGTTTAAGTGTATATAGGTTGTGTTGTTATCTCGTCCCTTTTTTTAGTCTTGTTGTTAAAATTGGCTTGTGATTCAAGCCCTAGACAAAGCACGATAAGTGATTACATAATAATCAGTTTACATACTTGGATCTTAAATATACTACAGTAAGACCCCTGTAGGTCTTGCAGTAACGATCAAAAGACCTCTTTTTTTGCTACTGTCGTTTCTAGCCACTCTTTCCTGAAGGACGCTGTTGCTTGTTCGTGATGTCTTCACGTGATTCTTCTAGTCCACTCGCCGTTTCTTGGCCACCACTTGTGGAGAGAAGTGCATTTAAACAGCCGTATCTTCGAGACTTGCCAAACATTTTTGCTAAGTCTTGAAGTTACGGCTGTTTGTCTATGACTTTGCAGAAGTGTGGTTCTGTGAACATGTAGTGCAACCTAGGGCTCTATGTTCATTGTGGGGTAATCACAGTTGCTTCTGGGTTAAGCATGAATTTGTATGAGAATATGGTGCCAGGATCCCAGTTTTCGTCTAAAGAAAGGCTGATAAGGGATGTCTTGGCTTACATCTAAGATGCTAATCATAGTAGACAATTTTTTTCATATGAACAGTCTTATTCATATTTCCCATTCTTTTCATTGTAGCAATATCTTCAAAGGAATTGGTGACGACACGACAGATACACACTTCAATTTGTGGTTTTGTGCCTATGTCATTTTTCGCTTTTCATCCAGCCGACTCGGGGACTAATATTGCTCATTCAGTCAGTTCAGCAAACTGCAGATTCTACGGATTTTGTGACGTGCCTATTTGTTTGAGTTCTCGTGTTGAATTTTTGGTTTCTTGCCGAAGTAACTGTTTAGTTGGTAATTTCTTTTTGCTAAGTGTCCTCACCTCCTGCCCGGTCTCTCAGAACCGTGGAGTTTATTACCTCGGTTCTTCCTATCTTTATTTGCTTCCTAGACCTCTCTAGGTCTGTGGCTGAGACTGTTCTTGGTATGTATGCACATTGGCTCGCACCATTTAGTAAAGTCGAGGCTGTTATAGATGATGCCAAATCCTTTAGTGTGACTTGCCTCATGAAAATTGTCTTCAAATACAAAGGTGATCTGAGCATAGGCTTCTCTTCAGCTCAGCCTTGGAGGTATTGGCCATACCTCATGCCTTGGTGCACATCTGTAACGTGTTTCTTGAGGCCCAGCTGCCATGGTTTTGCTGCGGCGCCTCGTGAGGTTCAAAACCATCAGGTGCAAGCCTTGGTTTCAAGAGCTTGCCAAAGCTGCAGGATCCAGCTGGGAGAGAAATCACAATAAATGAACGACACAGAGAATGCGTAAACTCAGCAGTTTGCTCACATTAAGTGAGTAGATTGCTGAGTTCATTCTTTCATAGGGATTTTTATTACCATAGGAGATTGAACCTTTTCAAATTCCATCATTGCACATTTTCCAGCTTAAGTTTAACTCCGAAAATGAATGCACTTTCCATCACTTTGTGTGGTCATCAAGTTGCTGGTCCCTTTCAGTCCGCCTGGGTCGAGATTGTCAGTAAGATGGAAGAAACTGTTTTTACATGCAGGCGATGGTCCATGGGTATAATGCCTTTACTATCTCCAAAATATTTTACAGGTCGCCAAGCGCCTGCGCAGACTCACGAAGCACAAGAGTTCAGAGATATCTTCTGTGGCTCAGGAGATAATAAATGCCTGGAGAAAGGTTGTGGCGGCGGAAGCAGTAGCAGCTAAGAATGACGCTGCAAAGAGTGAGCCAACCTCGTCGAATAAGTCCTCTGTCACAACCAAAGAGTCGCTGAAGTCTCCGCGAAGTGGAGATACGCCGAAGTCTCCTACTACGATCACAAAATCTGAGAAGGTGACCGCTGTGAAGAAAGAGACCACCGTCAAGGTAGAGGTGAAAACTTCTTCAGTGTCTGTTTCCAAGCCATCATCAAATAATACAGTGTCGAGCACACCCTCAAAATTGCCAAAGACTGGTGACTCAACAAGAGACAGGATCAGGGAGCTCCTCGCCGAGGCGTTCTCGAAGGTTCTTACAGAGGCTCAAGACGATCTCCTTCAAAAAGCCAAGATGAAGGATATTGTGCACGTGGCAGTCACGGTGGAGAGTGCGATGTTCAAGAAGCTGGGTCTGTCCAAGGACGCGAACAAGACGAAGTACAGATCGATCATGTTCAATCTGAAGGATGCCAACAACCCTGACTTACGAAGGCGGGTGCTCTTGGGTGAAATAGAACCAGAACAGTTGATGACTATGAGCGTAGATGATATGGCAAGCGATCAGAGAAAGGCTGAGAATAAGAAGATCAAGGACAAAGCTCTGTTTGAATGTGAGCGAGGGTTGAAAGCAGCGGCGTCAACAGATCAGTTCAAATGCGGAAAATGCAAGCAGAGGAAGTGTACCTACTTCCAGATGCAGACGAGGAGTGCTGATGAGCCTATGACAACTTTCGTGACTTGCGTGAACTGCAACAATCATTGGAAGTTTTGTTAGGATTTGTATCGGCTATCCACTGTATCACTGGTCCATTATCACGGTAGATCCCCTTTCAAGGGTACACGTAGGATGATCTTAGAAGGTATAGTGAATGCTGGCTGGCTCCTTGTCAGAGCCCACACGTCGTCATGTTGTTATTTGATCCCATTCACGTGTAGAATTTTAGCACAGAGAGCCCCCTGCTTATGAAGTGCCAGGCTTTGCCTCTCGAGGTCTCGCGGAAGACTTCACTGGTGGAATTTTGGACTTCATCGACATTGTTTTACTTAAACAAAGGTACTACTTTGGTAGAACTTCTCTACGCAGCGTTAGTCAGTAGTGTAGACAGGATCTAGGTTGTCTTTTCAACCCTGTAATTTCCCACATTTGCTACTTCAAGATTGATTCTCTATGATGCGAACGTGGAGTCGATAAAGATGGCTCTTTTACGTCTCCCATACCTCCTGCTTCTTGGAGAGTTGACTTCTTAAAATGTGTTTTGGAAGTTACGTAGTCTCACCCCCTTTTAACTGGGTCAATTATTGTTTAGGATGCATGTCACATCTCTGACCGTACCTCCATTTTTATGTTTGAAAGTAGCCTATTTCTAGTGGTCATTGGGACCTCTGATGGTCAGAGAGCAGGTGGCTGTCGTCAAAAGACAGCGATTGAGTTCCATATAAACTGTAAACACGATACAGGGTGAGAAGTGATTATTACAAGTCAAAATTGCTTGGAGAAGAACTTAAGTCTTCTTCATTCCACGCATTGCATATCCGAGGTACAATAAATGTGACCCCTAGGAGTGAACAACGTGCTCCTGTGCACGGAACCTCAAGAGCACCCTAATTTGGAATCTAGCTAGGTTAGTGGCATGCTATAGTTTAACAAGCTCTATGTAAATTCCAAGCAACCCACGGAGGATAATTTTTTGATAATGTGATGCATATGGATCATTTTTTGATAATGTCTACTACCGCGAGAACTATTTGCACTTAGTTTGCATGCATTCAATCTAACATGGAGGTAGATTTTAGTCTCAGTAATCCGATAGTTCACACTGGTGATCAATATTTGAAGAAAGTATAATTAATACTCGAATGAAATAGCAGTGGCAAGATAGATTTTCAGTAATCCAATGGTTCACACTTGTGATCAATATTTGAAGAAAGTATAATTAATATTCGAATGAAGTATGAGTGGCAAGATAAATTTTTTCAATTGTGATCAATATTTGAAAGAACATTTATTAGCTTAACAACAATATATACAATTTTTAACTTTGAATATAAATACACAAATCCAGAATGTTTAGCCATGGTGAATGGAGACTCTTTAGTTACAAATGTATAGAAAATAAATTATTATTTATTTTTTATAATACACTATCAATCAAATTTATATTTTAATTGATTTATCATTGGTTTATCATTCTAAAAATATAGTATTGGCTATTAACTTAAAAAAAAGGTGAAAAGAAAAGTAAAGAAACCAAACCCTATGTAAGTAATACATAACTTAATTAAGAATTCCATGGCATGAGTTTGTTTCAAAGTAAAACCATTTTGTAATAATTATGATTTTTATAAAATCTTTAGATAATTTAAACTTCATTAAGATGAGTCATTCAGTCCAAATATGCAGGTAATCATTAGAATTGATATCTCTCTAATAAATTGAAGAATGAGTTCTACTTGTTTTTTTCTAGCACGAAGAATTAAATTGAATGCAAGTTGAGTCCTCATCATCAATTCAAATTGTTCATGGTATTTTAACATTTTTCATCAAGTTTCAAATATTATTTAAAAAAAATATCAGTATTATATTAATCAACATGTTTCCATACGATATATTGTTTTTATATATAATTTTATGTAATATTTATTATACCTTAGACAATTGCATGTCCTTATTAGAATTAATATATTTGACTAATCAATATTATTGAAATCTCTCATGTGTAATGTAGACTATAGGTTTGAAATGTGTAATTTTACATGAAAATGTTTCAAAGTATGTTAAATTAAAGATTTGAATTATTGATTTTCTGTATTATACATCAAAAATTATATCTTTTAAGACTAACTATAAATTCATTAATTTCAACACCTATTTCATACATAATATTATCTAATATATTTAATGTTATTCAAGATCACCAAGTTCAAACACCAATAACTATCTCATAATGAAAATTAGAATAAATATGATCTATTATGACTTCGAAATGATTGTTTCACATGTCTTTGTTCTCATGAAATTTGACAGAAATCTCAAAGCACTATTATTTTAATTTTTGAAATCTTTTTGTTTTCTTTGAAATAATTGATAATTAATATTTGTATTGTTTTCAAGGTACACAATAATGACACTACAATGTAATAACTTATTTAATCTTCATAATATATCTAGTTGTAATGTTTCATCATAAATTTTTGGTTTTTCAAGACATATAATTTATATGAATTAAAATCTTTAATAGATAATTGATTAATAAATATTACTTAATTTAATTTAAAAAAATGAGGAGTGTTAAATTCACCACATGAGTTGTTAAATTCACTGGTGAAAGCTGCATGAGACACAATTTAATTTTTAAAGTCTCCTTGCATTGCATAACTTATTTTGCATCTCTGCTTGCTAAATTCCATGGGTATCACGTTGGAGGTCAGATTCAATCATACTAAAACATACACCATCATTCTTTGCATCATACACAATATTTCACCATGCTACCCCTTCTAGAGACGTCATATGACACTTTTGATGATATGTGGCAAAGTCTTAAAGCTTTTTGCACATAATCAATTGTATTCCATAAGCAAAGAACACACTGATTGGAAAACACACTAGGCTATCATCAAGTGTGATCGTGGCGGAACCAACAAACCTTCAGTTGAAGAATGCCATTGTCAAAGTGTTACACGTTGGACTGACTTCCCTTTCAAGATTTATGTTCGAATATTGAGAGGAGACGAATGTTGCCATGTTCATATTCGTAATGTAGGACACAATCACATACCTTCAATGGATATTTCTGGACATCTTGTCTCGCATCGTCTTCAATCTAAACAACATGCATTGACAACACAGTGGATTGATGATGGAGTCGCAGTAAAGGACATTCTAACAACTCTATGACGAAGCAATCCTGGGACATGTGTCATTTCTCGCACCATATACAATGAACAATAAACTAGTACGCATATGAGCCAAAGAGCTTCAAGGTCGGCCATCCATCCTTGCACTCATGGATGCTCTTCAAGACATCGATTATCAGTGCGACGGAACAGTTGTATCGATGGGCGTTAAGGTAGCTTGATGGACTTTTTGACGAGATCAAACCAACTATGATTATCACAGATCGTGAAATGGCACTGATGAACGCATTACCACAAGTATTTCTTTAGTCGACACACCTCTATTATGTGTTTGACACATTCAGAAGAATCTTGCTTCTAACTACAAAAAGCTTTTTGCCAAGAATGAAGATTGGATCAAATGCCTACGTACTTGGACGAACGTTGTAAGATCTTCATCGTCATATCTTTTTATCACAAACTAGAACAAGCTTCTCCAAGCATATGGAACTATACCAGTTATGCTTCAATATTTGCAAAGCCGTGGCTTACGCATAAGGAACGCTTTGTTGCTGCTTGGACAAACCGATTTACACACTTTGGAAACGTCAACAACTCAAAGTGTTGAAAAATGACCCGAGAAGTTCAAGTACGAGTATCTCATGCTTTCAAAAATTGAATGAAGGAGATCGAAGCACAACAGAGCAAGGAACAGATTAGAGTCAATGTGGAGCACCAACATGAATCTTTTTTCAGCAATGTTATACACATGATATCTTTTTTTGCACTCAAAGAAGAGTGGAAGCAGAGGCATGTTCTGGTGTCTTTACAACGACAATGAGAATACCGTGGTATCACCGAATTCTTGAATTGCAGACAAATAGCAAAATTTTGTTTATTGACAACTTTCATTCTATATGGCATTTGGCCAATCTGAAACCGTTCATAGCATCTTTTCGATCGATAGTGAAGATGAACTTCGTACGATATTTGAAGCTGTGGAATCAACATATCAAGTATTTGCACTGTATCGACATAACAACATAGTAGTACGCTAACAAGATCCTTCGCATGGCTTCACATATCCCGGAATTGGAAATTGCATATGAGCAAAAGACGAGAGGTTGTCCATCACAATCCACCACTTGCAGAAGTTGATACACTCAAAATAGACCCGCAATGCAACAAGATTCTTCTTGTTTTGAACTGTTAGAAGAACTGGCTGTCACCATATGGAGTAGTTGTTTAGTTTAAAAAATTGGTAATAATGCACTGTCAGACAGTCCAGAGCCCTGTGAGACAAACAAAGTGCCGCTTTGGACCCTTCGGCTCCAGAGGTAGCAGATACTAAAACTAACTCGGAGATACATGATACTTGGTATGAAGATAGGGGGATGTGTGTGAGCGTGAGTCGAGTGTTGAGAGTGCAGGAAGAGTATTAGTTCTATTCTTAGGCCATACTTTGCCAAACATGGAGAGTGAATAGTACATTCTCTTCGTCTTTCAATTTGGGTTCCATTGGTACCTAAATTGAATACTATGGAGAATGATATTATGAGATATGATTGTTTTTATTTTTTTGGGGTTTGAGTACATTTTGAGTGATTTTTCTTCGATTAGACATATGGGTATGGTTTTTTTTTTTGTTCCCATCTCTTCCTTTTCCTGCATTGGTCCTATTGGAAACTAGTTGAAAAATTATGGAGATCTGAATAAAAAGTTATGAGTATTTTTAGATTTTAGGATTTCCATAGTTAGCATTTTTCAATGTGAGGTGGTGTGTTAGGGGGTTGTGGTTCTGCAGGTGGGAGGAGATACATGATGGAGTGCTGGGTTTCTTTATCGTTCCCTTTGTGCTAGCTATAGCTTGACTTTCTATCATGGGACTGCCAAAAGTGGTGCGTGATACACCATGTCCGATGTGTCATCGTCTCTTTACCTCACAAGGGGTAAAGACCTATGTGGGAAAGATGCACAAAGATTATGATTGGACCACTTGGGATGCGCAGGTGAGGAGGACGGTCACATCGACATCGGTTTTTGTCACTTCGGGGAACACGCACACTACATCGACTCCTTCGTTGAGCATTCCGGGTTTACCGTCAGGGTGGTGGGAGTGGTTAGCTTCCCATGCAGGTTCGATTCTAGGGCTTTTTGAGACTAGATTTCCATGTCCACGTTTATTCCATAGGCTTCCTCTGACACTTCATGACGAGACTAGACGTGCTTTTCGCTTACCTCTCGATCGGTTGGCGCGTGATTCCATGGACGAGTTAGCATGGTTTTTATTTTTATTACTTTCGCGATGGTATCTACGTTATACTAGAGGGGGACGTGCTGGACATAGGGAGGTGATAGCTAGATTTCGGAGATTCCGAGCAAGGGATTGGGCTACAATGCAGGAGGAGTCTGTTCGTGCCACACAGGTTAGGAGTCGGGTTTAGTCACATGATACTTCTGATTCGGCGTGATTACGACGATGTAGAATCTTGGAGCAGGCCGGGGAGTATAGCAGGGCTGCACGGGCCCTTCATCCTTTGTCCATGGCTAGTCCTACTGATGAGACGATTTCCTCTTTATGCCTTCTACATCCACCCATGGGCGAGAAGATACCATTAGAGGTCTTGGAGTATCAGCCAGAGGAGCCATTATGTCTTGATAGATCATTATTTGCTCATTTTCTATGCACAGCCCCACGTTTATCCTCTGGGGGTTTGTCAGGGATGGTATATGAGCATCTTCGAGATTGCTTTCAGGCAGATGATCCCTCAAGTGGTTTCACTGAGTTGTTCCAGGTGGTTGCATCAGTTGCGAGAGGGGAGATTTCATTGTCAGCTAGTTAGGCTCTTGGTGCTAGTTGGCTTCTCGCGATGGAGAAGGACACTGGGGGCATCAGACCGATTGCCATTGGAGAGTTCTTATTGCGATTAGTCAGCCGTATCGTTGTCTTGCAGCATCATTTCACACTTCGGGAGCATCTTTGTCCACATCAGTTTGGAGTCGCCACACCATGAGGTTGTGAGGCAATATCGTTGGGCATTAGAGCACTTCTAGATATCCATCCGGATTGGATTGTCTTGCAGGTGGACGTTAAGAACGCTTTTAACATCGTCTCGCGTGCATTCATTTTTAGAGAGCTTAGAGAGGCTGGTGGACCCCTATCAAGCCTCATTCCTTTCGTACGATCTTTCTACGGTTCACATTGTTCTCTATTTTATCAGCATGGCTTTTCTGAGGAGAAAGTCACCGTTCTACAGTCCGCTGTCGTGTTGTGACACGGCTACTATGAGAAGATGATGACATGTGTCATCTTCAGAGCTGTTGAGATGACGGCGATATTTTGGCGATATTTTGGCGATATTTTAGGTCAGGATGGCCGACGGCTCATTGTAAGGCTGTTAAGAGGCCACGGTTGGATTGTCATCCTAAGGTAGGGATGTATAAGGATCCAAGGGATATCATCTTGGACCTTATCGGATATAAAGCGTGGTTGGAGTCGAAAGGAAAGGGGGAGGTCTAGAACGTTGCTGACTAAGGAGCTTATCCGATAGAAGTGGAGCCAATGTGGGACATGGATAGAGGGCGGTATGATCCTCCAGATATACCGATGCCCAATCCGTTTGTGATAAGCATCCGGTGTCTACATCGTGATCACTTTAGGGCATGGTTAGTGTATCACTTTGGAGATAGCTTTATGGAAGTGGTGATAAACTCCCGAGATCCTTTCATTACGCCAATTGTTTCCTACGGCGCGACTTGGGACTTATCAGGTCTATGTTTTGATTTGATATTAGCATTATGGACCTAAACTTGCCGATAGTGGCGCCTTTCAACACATGGGTCCCTGTCCATCACTACTGTCTACCAAAGGCAAGTCATAGGGAGTTGATTGTTAGGAATTTTGGCGAGGAGTATTATACTCAAGTTATAAACTCCCGGTCCCTTTTGTTGTTCCGTTTATACTTACTTAGGTTTCGAGTGGTTATTTTGACTCTTTATTAGCAACAACTCGTATTACCTATATGATGGCTAAGTAGTGTTTTTAGGCTAGTTGTTAAGCTCTAAGTTAGTTGTGGCTAATTTGGCCCACTAGAGGTCAAAATGGAACTCTTCATTCTCATTGGTTGGGAAATTTAGACCAATGAGAGCACTTGGGCAAGTTCTTTGGGGTTTTGATGAGTTTCGGGAGTCTTCGAAGGGAGTTTTTCAGGATTGAAGGATAGGGTTGGAGAGCTGACGAGGAGAGCTAGGATTTTGGCTCAAGAATGAAGGCGATTGAGCAAGTTGACACTCCGGTGTGGTGATTTGAAGTGGGAGAGTGAAATTTAGACCGATGGGAGAGTTTGAGTGAATTCTGAGTGTTCTATGAAGGCTTTGACAGATCGGATTCAATAGACACAGAGTTTACAACTCGAATTTCGATTTGATCGAAATTTCAGCTCGATTGGTTGAGTTTTGAGTGCAAAGCAGTAGTTTGAAATTTATGTACACAGTCTGAATTGCAGGATTGCACAGACTGTTACAGATTTAGTTCGACGATCATAACTCATGCTATCGATAAGATTGGTCAATAAAACTTGACAGAGTTGAAGCTTGGATGATAAGTCGTTTTCTTGCGAAATTTGAGTGCAATTGGTTCAAAGGATTGGAGTTTATAGTGGTTTTAGTGTGCAAGGGTCTGCATATCGCCTTGTGACACAGGGTATAGTTCGACATTTGTAACGAGAGATCTAGAATTGAAGAGCATGTGAAACTTTCCCGAGAGTTATGAATGGTTGCAAAGTACTTTTCTGCGAAGTTTGGCTAAGAGTTAACGGTTCAATCGTTGGTTACAACGATCGTCTTCCGCTGGAGTTTACCGGGTGCAACGAGTTGGGCATGGAGAGATGAGGAGATGAAAGAGAGGGTGATTGTCAGTTCACACGAGGACGAGGAGAGTTCTTCTACAGCCAGACGCTCAGGCGTTCTCAGAGTAAAGCTTTGTCCATGCGACACCGCCACTGGCACTCGACAGGGAGATCCTTTGGGAGGACCATTATTTGCCATGGCTCATTATAGAGCTCTTGTGTCTACTGCTTTGGCCGTGTCCGGTTGTGTGTTCCACTCCTTAGCGGATGATACACACATTGTGGGCCTTGTAGACAGCATTAGTCATGCCTTTGAGTACTTGACTACCGAGCTTCATCTGGTAGGCTTGAGAGTCAAGGTGTCAAAGTGCAAGGCTTGGTCTCCATTGGGCATTCCGCCTCATCATGTATGATATCGACAGATGGCCTACGTATTCTAGGAGTGTCAGTAGGGAATGAGGATTTTGTTTCACGCTACCTTGACGTTGCATTGGCCGAGGATGTTTTGCATGTAGACGACCTTCCTCTACTAGGGGATCCGCAAGTGGCGTTTGGTATACTATCATCTAGTATTGCTCGTCGACCCATCTATCTTCTTTGCACGGTTCCTCCTTCACCTACATTCATATCACGTTTGACAGCCTTTGATAGGAGGATCATGGGCGTCTTTGGTGACATCATCGGACCAAGGACATTCGAGTGTGTGACTGGAGATTTGGCAAGGAGACATACATCTTTGCCAATTTTGTGTGGAGGGGTAGGCTTATTATCGATGGAGGAGACGACACCTGCGGCATTCTTGGCTAGTTGGGCACTCGTTGCACCCTTGTTATCTTCTCGATTTGTGATCGCAAATAGACCTATTTTGGAGATATATACGAGGGACGTCGATACGAGATCATTTCCCTTATAGATATTATTACGACATACGAGAGATGCTTTACCACGGGAGGTACGACATGAGTTCCAATCTTTTTCCTCTTTGGCTACCGATTGGACTAGGGTCTACAGTCTATCTTGATGGACCGACAGTTTTAGGAGACTCTACATTCACTCTTAGTGGATCTGGCCATTCCTCGTACTACTAGAGCTCGTCTATGCTCTTGCTCGGGCAAGGATGCAGGCTCGTGGATCTTGGCTCGACCATGCATCAGGGCTTTTCGACTTGCACCAGCTACTTTCTCCACAACGATGAGGCTCCGTCTTGGCTTGGTCCATCCATCTACATCTTCATTACTCACATGTGAATGTGGTACCACTTTAGATGCAGCAGGTGTTCATATGACTCGTTGTCCATTCGGAGGACAGAGGATAGCTACCCATGATGCCATTAGGGATGTGGTGTTTGCTATGGCGCAAGAGGGTGGATACCTCACATGGAGAGAGCGTTGGTATGCCTTGCAGTCGACTAGGGTTAGGGCAGACATGTACTTGGTTCGGGAGGACCATGTCACTATGGCTAATGTGGTGGTTACCGATCCTACTAGAGACACAGTTTCAAAGGGGGTGATCACCCATCCTCCAGGATGGGCGGCGAGTGGAGCGAAGGTGACCAAAGGTCTCCCAAGTATAGAGGTATGCAAAGAGGTCACCTCTTTGTTCCTCTAGCTTTGGAGTTATATGGAGCTATGGACACCGACTTTGACATGTTTGTGAGGGAGTGTTCGAGAGCCATACTAGGCGACATGGGGTATCACTCTCTTTAGCTTACTGTATAGCCTATTTTAGGCAACGTGTTTCCATTACTCTACAGAGAGCACTAGCTGGTACAATCCATAGGAGAGCAATCACGTTAGGTGATGCTTCTTCGGATGCTCTGTTTGTAGACCTTTTGACTTGGATAGTTTAGATATCTTAGGTGATGTATGACATATTTCCCAGTGTGATACTATTAGGGCCTAGCCCCATGTTACCGATTTGGTTCCATCCTTGTACGATTTGATGGGGTCTTACCATCCGTTTTGTTATTATACTTTCTCGGATCACATCCCTGCAACACTGGACGACAGTAATGGGTCTGGTCCTTTGATAAAGCTCTGAGACTGGCCCCGGAGGCAATATATGAGAATGTAGCAGATTGAATTATATGTACAAAAACATATAAAAAATTCTTGAAATTATGGAGAAATTGCTCGTGTTGAAATTAAAAGAAAAAGAGACACGGTAGGGACAGAGGGAATTTCTGGTTTCGTAGACGAAAAAAAAGGTAAAAGCTTCCACAGGAAGATGAGAGACTTGGTTTGGCAGTTGCTAGACTGGAAATCAATTCAGGTACATGTCTCTAAGTTGCCAGAGAGCCCGTAGTACTCGCCTACGCGAAAGGTCAAAAAAAGAAAGAAACTTTTTTTTTTTCGCTAATCAGCATAAGGCGTTCGCCCACTGGAGAAATTATTTTTGGTGGAGAAACAACTAAATAAACAATATTTAAAATTTTATAAATTCAAAAATTATTTGTTTATATGTACAAATAATAGTCTGAGAAATTTTTTGTGAAGTAGAACATTGGTTGTGCGCTGGAAATAACCTATATGATGAAATGCAGCTTATTTCTTGGGTAATCAAGGTCCAGGTGTGGCAAGCTCAGGCTTAGAACATTCACATAAATTGCAAGAACTTAAACTAGCTTGAGAAATATTCTTCTTTGGGATTTGAGCAGTCGGTTCTGCCATATTCTTGGTTGGTTTGGCTTTGGTGCATGCCATATTGGTCTAGAAGAACAATGGAAATGAGACAGTAGCGGATACAACCAGTCTTGTTGGCACTAGGAGCAGACAAGATTTGTCCGGCACATATGTCCAGGGACGAGTGAACATAGGGGAGAGAAACAAGGTCCGTAGAAAGTCCTTGGAATGCTTAGTAAGGAGTATAACACGTGAAACACGTCTCATTATTAGTTGGATTGACCCCATGGGCTCTAACTCATATGATGAACTTAACAACACCTATGGTAAAATTAGCTCTCCTTTAAAAAATCAAAATATTTGTTAGGTATTTTATGAATTAAAAGTCTATTTTATTATTTTGATGCATACATGATTATAATCCATTGGATGGGATAAATAATAATATTTGTAGCCAAGAGTGTAAATATGTTTGTGACAATGAGGAATTGATTAGGTTGGCAACTAGTAAATCACTAATATCAATCAAGTAGTATGATGATTTCATATATAAAATTAATCAAATGATAGTCTAATTATCATTAAATGGACCAAACATATTTTATTTAAAGGTCAACATTGAGTTTATTTAATCCAACACTTACCAATGGTTGAATTTTTTTATTTTTTTATTTTTTGAAAAAAATAATTACTTGAAATCATAAAACATATCAATTTTTTGCACAAAAATTAATAAAATTGTTTGATTCTTAGTATTTTTGTTCAAATATTATCTAATTAAATTAATTTCAATTTTTAAAAAAAATTTAAAAAGATCAATTAAGACAAATAATCAATCATTTTTGACGTAATATGAATCCAAATATAAAAAACAAAAGGATACAAAATAACATTGATTTGATATAAACCATTGATACCATATATGTATTAAGTTAAGGGAGTCAATACATAATTCAGTTGTTATCTTCTTTAGTACATGAGCTGCCATTTTGCAATATGATACTCTTCATGCTCCAAGATTGTATATAAAATTGATATTTAGACTTTTTTGTTGTTGTGATATTTTGAAATTTGAATGCTTGTTAATTATGACTTATTTAAGTTGAGCCAATATTTTTTACTGCAAATTTTAGATTATTATTATTTTGTCAAAAATCCCAACATAAATTTTTTTTTCCTTTCATTGACCTTGCATACATGTCTATGTTGATGGTGTACTTCCTTGGTTTTTTATTGTTAATTTGATAAAGTCTCAAATGAGTCTTGAATTACGACTTTAAAATCAAAATATTTCTTTCAAAAAATATTAAATAACACAATGTTTTCAATCAATCTTTTACTCATCATGTTTTTGAACGATTAATAATAGAGTTGATTCTCTCTAAATTGTTATATTGTGTGATATAACTTGTTTTTTATCACTATCATTAAGTTATTTTTTTTTAGGATATGAGATCTAGACCTCTCAAGTGTAGCCACTTGTTTAGTAATGTATATCACATCAAATCTTTTAACATAGGGAATAATCTCAAAAACTACCTAGTGACAATCAATAATGATTTCTCAGAAAAATTATTAATGTGATCAACATGAATTTTTTTTTTATTAATCTTTCTATTGATTACTCTCAAGGATTGATTCCACCATTATTTCATTTTCTATAATCTAGCTCATACAAAGCTCCATACTGAATAGACGACATTAAGGATAGTATAGCTTCCATCTTAATCATGTCATGGAAGTTTAATGTCACCAATGTGTCAAATTATTCCTTACTACTTGATCTCCATATTAATCATGACTTGCAAGTTTTTCTTGTCTACTTGAACTCACCATGTCTATTACAAATAACTTGAATAAACAAAAGTACAATGTTTTATATGCAATATATGTTATGGCTCTGGTTTTTGTCAAATATGATTATTTAGGCTTCTCAATTATCAATCTTATATCTTTTGTATGATATGTTAAAAAATGATGTAATAAAAAGTAAATTTTAAATTTTAAATTAAAAAAAAAATTTATTATATAAATTTTTTAAAGATATTTTAATATTATTTATGATTTAAATTTTTTTATCGTAATTTTAATGCATATTAAAAGTTCATGAGTAAAATATAATTATTTTTAAAATGGCCGCTTCTAATAATTAATTTTTTAAATTTTATTTTAAATTCAATTTTAATGCATTTTTTGTTTTTTCAAAAACACACAAAATATTTTTAATATATAGATTTGAAACATATTTTATAAAATATAAGTGAATTATTATATTAATAATTCTTTTGAATTTTCAAAAATATTAATATTAATATTCTAGTATGTACATGGTGAAAAAAAATTGTGTGCTTTTAAAATATATTTTTTATATAAATATTATTAACTTTTTGTTTATTTTTTATAATTATTATTTCAGTAATTTTTTAATAATTTTTTATAAAAGATTTAAACATAACTTCAATAAACGGTTGTTTTAATTATATTAATTTTTCTTTAAATGATGAAGATCTTGCAAAATATAGGGTTGAAAATGATTTATTTCTGCCATAAAAAAAGTAAACAAAAAAGTTTAAAATATTATGTTTCAAAATTTATCAATTTATTTATATAATTTATTTTCATAATAAAATTAATTTGAATTATGCTCTGATACGACCAAGCTAATTGAATTAAAAAAATTTATTAAAAAAATAAGTTGTAGAGTTAGACAAGTTATATTTATGATGTAATATATTTATATTTTGAATAAAATTTAAAATTTTTGAATTTTTTCTGATATTATATAAATTTTATATTTTTTTTCATTATATGTTGTGAAATATTTATTTATTTTTTACCATCATTTTGATTTATATATCATGTTTGAATTTTAAGAGCATTGTGCATATATCTAAATACCTTTGTGCAACTAAATATTTTAATTTTTTGAGCTTTAAGGTTAAATTTTATGGAATAAAAAATCAAAATACTTAAAAATTAATTTCTGCTTATTTATTTTTAAATGATATTATTGAATAAATTAAAAATTATTTTAACATAATTCATGAAATATAAGATATCAAAATATATTTTATTTTATTATTATATTAAGATTAATTTATTGATATATTGTACAACATTCATTGGATAATAAACTAGCAGAACTAAAAGTTATCAACTTGATACTTGTACTTATTCAAAGATCACTTAGTTTCTATATTGAATAATCATTTTTTTACATAATACATAATTTTTTTATAATAAAATATGTTTTATCATCATAGTTTTAGTAATATGAAATTTTTTCTGAAGTTATTTGAATCTAAGAATTAATAACATGAAATAATAATCTATAATCAATGTATATGTTTGCATCTTAACTTTGAAAACAAAGTGTTTGGTGTCATCATTGTTTTTTTTGAATTTGATTTACAATTCATGAAAAATATTTTAAAAAATCATAAATTAATTTTTTTTAGTTTTTTATTTAATTTTTTTTCAAGATATATTATGTCATCTATAACTCAAACTTACTTAGATATGATTTGATTAAAAGCCGATTTAAACTTTATAGAAAATCGAAATTCAAAAAAAAATAATTTCAAATATGGATGAAAATATATATGATGAAATAATTAACATCATTATGTATAAAATTACTATTAATGCATTCAAATTATAACGTAAATAGATGAATATTATAGATTCAATGTATTAATAGTTTATAATTTTTTTATTTACAATATTTTTATTTTTCAAATTGAAATTATATATTTAAAATTATTTATTAATTTAACTTTAAAAAATTAATATTTTATTTTGTCATATATATTTTTTAAGAACAATAATTTCACACTCATAACAATCAAAGTCATTGAATCAATCAGTCAAAGAAAAATGAATTTTTAAAATGAAATTTTTTGTAATTATTTCATAATTTAATTTAAATTATGATTATTAATCAAATTATGATAAATATATATATATATATATATATATATATATATATATATATATATATATATATATATTCGATTTTAAGTATTAATCCATACACTAAATCTGGATTGTAATTCCATGTAATTATATTTAGTTTTATTGATAGCTCAAGTTTTATATCAATCAAGAAATATAATTGTATTATATTATATTTTATTAAATTTTAAAATTATTTTTTTCACTTAAAAATCAATGAAAAATAAATATTATGTTCACATGTTGAAATGATCTATATTTTTATCTAAATATGTGAAATTTTTATTATCATTAAATTTATTTCACAGTGTGAAATATCTTGATGTTGTAATACTCTAGTCTCTAAAAATTGATAAATTTTAATTTTATAATATGATAAGTTCTAATTATTTGATATGTTTATTGATATCATTAATGTCAAAAAAAAAAATTTGGATATTGGGATTACATACGAATTTGATACAAGCAATGATAGATAAGAAAAGTGTTGATATATTTATTGTATATAATTACAATCACCTTTATCTTGATGGTTGACCACATAAGCAATTAGAGACCTTTAACTTCTTTGGTTTTGTTTGACCATTATAGGATGGACTTGTTTGTAGTTAAGACTCTTCAAATTTAAATTTACCTTGGTGTATTTCATAATAAATTTGTAACAACAAAATCTATCTAAAATCAATTTTTTTACTCATTTTATTTATTATACTAGAGTATTCTGCTTCAAGAATTATCTTGTAACAAGATGTAATATATACTTTGAATTCCATGTACATAATCATCATGATTTTTTTGGGTGTGTTATTAAAGTTTTATTAAACAAATATTTACCTACCTAGTTATCTTGTAAATCTACTGAATCAAGATAGTAGCAAAATATATATGACTTCGAATCAATAACATATCCAACAAACATACATTTTGGAAATAAATCACCTATCTACCTCCTATTACTTTAAAAAATGTGCATATAAAGAACAAAACACAAAGATTTAGGTTTAAGAATGCTCAATTTTTTTTCTTTTCAATATTTCAAATGAAATCTTATTTATTTATTTAATCAATTGAAATATAATTCATTATCCATACAATACAAATAATATCTTTTATCCAATATGATCATGTATTATATTTAAACATAACACTGAATTTTGAATATTGTCCTTGCATTCTCTGCCATATGTTAATATTTTCTTTCTACTAATCCATTTTCAAGAGGGGTATAAATTTTAGTCTCTTGAATTACTCATCCATATTTAGAAAAAGATTCAATAATTTGTGACAAATAATTTCCTCTTTCCTCAAAATCTTATCATCATATTGCTTAATTTTATGTCGACTTATTCACAAGTAGTAATAAAAGTCTTGAATATTAATAAAATTTTGACTTATCTTTCAAAAATATTTTAATACACTCATATTATTCCAAAATAATTATTTATGAGCAATATAATGTAGCTCTTGTGTACTATGTTTCTTGGTTCTTTCACTCGAGCTTATTCTCAATTATGTGTATAAATCCAAATGATTTGATCTCACACCGTTATAGAAAAAAGATTATTTTTTAAACTGATGAAATGGGATTTTGTTGATAGATATAGATAATAGATAATGATTTCAAATTATCTATTATCAACTCTATTTAATTACACACCACTCTTTAATTTTTGTGCAATATTTCATTCATACATTACATTGTCTTTAACATCCATATCAACATTCAATTTGAACATGCCTAAAAAACTCACAAATTTGATTAATCAAAATAAAACATGTATTTTATTGATTTAATAGTCCATTCAATATGATCATTATAAACATATCATCTTTGACATTTGCTATTATGTAAGCTAATTAATCAAGAAATCCTTTGATCTCAAGTATAAAATTATTAATATTGTATATACCTTAATTGATGAATTTTAAATTGAACATTGTAACAAATATATTATATTTACCTTAGATGTATTATTCAAATGAACTAACTTGTCTTATGTTTTTTTGCACACTCTTAACCCTCTAAATAAGTCAAATTACCCAATTTGATACAATAATTAAATTATAATTAATAATATAATATAATATATTTTACTCAAGTATTTCAAATTAATTAAGTTTATTCATCTCTTGCTAGCTTGATGGTTACAAGTATCAAGAGGTTTCAAATTTGTTTGACCTCCAAGATATTTATCTAGCAAAAATTTTATATTTGAAAATTATAATTATTTAAATTTTTGTCCATAATGAAACTAGTTGAATTAGACAACAATGCTAAATCTTATAAGTTTAGAGACATTCATTGAAGACATCAACATATCATCAATGAATATTTTTACATATCATCAACATATCACGAGTCTAATGCACTTGTTAATTTTTTTTATATAAAAATTGCATGATGTTGTCAATTACATCGTGAGAAAACAACTCATCTATGAAAAATTCAAATCCACAACTTTCATTGTTCTTATTAAAATATTGCAAAATATTACATGTCTCCTATTTTTCCAATACGAGATAAAATTATCAAAATTATTGTTTGAATTTTCACAATTATGATTTGACTATGTTGATTTCAAGATTGACATTGATCAAAGCTTTTCTTAAACTTTTTTCACAATTTTTTTCTACTCTATTGATATTAACTCTAACTGAAAGTAAAAATAAATTTATCACATTTTTGTATTGTAATATCATGTTACAATTTAAATCAATCACAAGGAAAATGTGAAATAAATTTTCAGCTATATTTAAAACTTAAAGAGATGTATTTTCAACTCCCAACATTTCATTTATTGGTGATTCACCAATAGGCAACATCCACTGTTAAGATCGAATGTTTCACTTAAATACATAGCACATAAGCCTCCATAGCGAGAGTTTACATATTGACTACCCAAAGGGAGTGGTTCACAATATATAGTCATAAAGCTATTATGTAATCAACCTAACAAGCATAACCTAACTATGTTTAATCTCACTATGATTAACAAAACAAGAGTTAATCTTACAAATTTTCCACTTTACTCTAGTCTTTTTTGGGGGGGGGGGGGGGGGGGGGGGGGGGCCCTCAGTAATTTTTGCAATATAGTTGTAGCTAAGTGCAAAGTTATAGAAGATAAAACTAAAAAACTAGCTTTTACTCTATGAACAAGAGTTAACTAGATTTAAACCTTAGCCAATACTATGTGGAATAGAGAGCACATAAACAAAAACTATTTATATTACTCAATGATGCAAAATTTGAAATATTGCACAATGCCTTGAAAACCTATCCAAAGAAATCACTTTGGTATATGCATCAGCACTTGGTTAAACTCTCCATCAATCTTGACAAGCTTAAGCTCATTATCAAAAAATGCATGTCTTATGAAATTATACATGATGTTAATATGTTTCACTATCCTATTCATCATCTGATTTTTTGCAATATGAAGCTCACTTTGGCTATCACAATGTAGGTACATGTTTCCTTGTGACAATCCCATTTCAATGATCAGCTTGTTCAACCAAATTACTTTCTTTGCTGCCGCAACATATTCATTTTTTATGGATGACTTAGAGGTACATTTCTGAATTTTAGATCTCCAACTGATGCATTTACCTACAATAGTGATAATATCACCAATTGTAGAATTTTGGTTGTCTTGATCTCCTCCATAATTTGCGTCCATGTAATGTACAAGTTAAATCACAAAATTATACATTGTGATACTTAAGATTCATTTCAAAGGGAATGAAGTAGCAAACACATCAAGTTGGAAGATATTATTCAAGTTTACTCTTCTTTAACACACTATTAACATCAAAGTCTAAAAAACAAACATATTCAAAGATAAATTTACACACACAATCTTACACACACACACACTCTCATCAATGAAATCAATTATTTCCAAATCGTTTCTTTACTTAGAGAAATGGTCTCCATTCACATATGTTGATGTCATCGTCAAACGAATCTTTCTGAAATTTTCCTTGAGGTACATCAAAATGTGATGAGTCGATGCTCAATTCCTAGTTATCTTCACATGAATCTGTCGACAACTCTTGTTACCAACGTCGTGCATTCCATCAGCTTCAAGAGAATTTTTTTTATCATGATTATACAATCATATTCTTCCCGTAATAATTTGAGAATGGACCCTCTGAACTATCTTAAGTATGTTTATATAAAATCCATACTCCCTACTACTCTAACCATCACATACACTGATCGTTTTCCCCTACAAAGTAAGTAAATCTTCGGAACGTTTGATCGTTGCTCTATCTCATAGAAGAATGTGTCAATTTTTAATTATATCTCTTGAATGTCAATTGCAATCTTCCGTCGATGGATTTGCATTAACTCCTCACATTCTCATCTTAGTGTCTTATACATCTCCTTATTGTTATATTTTGAGCCACATGGGTTCTCCATTGCGTCCACCAATTTCTCTAATGGTTGCATCTCCAGCTCATTGCACTAGACAGAGAGGTATTGTGCACACTGGCTCACAAGAGACTCTAGCCTCATAAGCCTTTCTTCACGTCCACTTGACTAATGGATCATCTCAATTTAAACACTTAGTCTCGAATCCTCTCATTCTTCTGGTCGAGGAATTTGATCTATGAATCCTTGATGCGGGAGATATCTATTATAGGGAAGCGCATCCAAAGTCTTTGTATGGAGATCGTGCAAGAATCTTCATCAAGGAGTAAGAAGTAGAAGATGACCAAGAAAGTGGGGGAGCGTGTTGTCAAAGATGTCCATGCCGAAGGTAAAGACGACCAAGGAATCAATTATTGCAGAATCTATATCTTGAGTTTTTCAACTTCCTCAGAAGGATGGTTGCATGAAGGTAATTCAGATCATGAATCGAATATTAACAAAAAAGCGAGACTAGACCAAGCCATTGCTCATATGATGAACAACGTGGATTGTGTCACTAAGAAGAACTAGGAGAATGAGAAAGAGATGAAGGAGGCGAAGACCAACTTAAAGATCCGACTCAACCATCATCACCAAAGACATCTTTCTTGATGTTCTGCATTATTTTGTCCAAAACCTTTGAAGACATCTCTTCTTCTATTGTAGGTGAATCAACTTCCTCCCTTACAAACTTTGGCAAGTTCATAGTCAATCTTCTACTTTCATCATCAACTTGCAACTCAACATCTCCCAATCTTAAATCCAACTGATATTCATGCTTCTCCTTAAGATCAACCAATCCATTCTTGAATATATGTGCAAAAGGAACAAAGAGATATATACATCTCTTTTATCCTCCTCTCAAAGCAGTTTTATCATCGCCTACACATTCTTGGCGAATATTTCTTCCCAATTGACCTTGATTGATCCTCCAACGAATCTCTCTACTATCCTTATCTTATGCATACTCATATAGATAGTTTGTTGAGGTGAAACCAATTGATTCCATCAAGTGCACCCTTCTCCTTCTCGTAATCTCAACTTAACACCTCGTCTTGATCGCAACATCCCATAATTCATGTCGTCCTCTCATTCTGATTTGTTGTAAAGGTTTCATCTTACTAACTTCTTTGCACATCTCTAGGCATACATAATCCTATCATCATGATAAGAAACCTCCTCCCATTTTCTTTAATCGCATCACATCTTCCAACGTCCATTCAGACATTGGTATTGATGGCCAAACATACCCTTATGATAATTTCTTGGCATTTAGAAATCAAATAACTTTTCTCACGTCCTATCTTGTTTGCACTTTCTTCTTCATTGTTCCTATCATCTGGTTCACACTTTGTTGATTCAACTCCTTTACGAGAACTCGTGTTTTGGATTGCTAATGGTGAGTGTTACTTTCTTTGTTGAAAATACTATTTTTTATTCTCCCTCTAATTCAAACAATTATTAACATCCTTCCCTTGATATGTTGTTGTGTTGTGACGCGGCTACTATGAGAAGATGATGACATGTGTCATCTTCAGAGTTGTTGTCATGACGGCGATACTTTAGATTAGGGTAACAGATGGCATTGTAATGTTATAAAGAGCTAGGGAGATCTAAACACATCACCTTGCTGACTAAGGAGCTTATCTGATTGAAGTGGAGTCGATGTAGGACGTGGATAGGGGACAACATGATCCTCAAGATGTACCATTGTCGAGTCCATTTGTGATCAACATCCGGTGCCTTCATCGTGATCGCTTTTGGGTATACTTAGCCGGTTTCAAGTTGTCATTTTAACTCTTATTTGTGATAACTCATATTGTGCATAGGATGTCTAAGTAGAGTGTTTAGCATAGTTGTAAAGCTCTAAGTTTCAATGGAGCTAATTTGGCCACACTAGATGTCAAAATAGCATTCTCCATTCCCATTGGTCTAGGAGTTTTGACCAATGAGGGCACTAGGGTAACTTTTCGAGGTTTTTAGGAATTTTGGAGACCTTCCAGGGGGACATTCGAAAATCAAAGGATAGCGTTGGAAAGCTTACGGGACGAGCTACAACGTGGATTCAAGAATGGATGAATTTAAAGGATTTGTCACTCTGAACGGTGATTCAAAGTTACAGAAAGAAATTTAGACCTTTGAGTGTATTTGGAGTGTTTGTGAGAATCTTACAAAGGTTTTGGAGATCTGAGTCGACTGAGATACAGTTTACGACTCATGCTAGTGTTTTGATTGAAGTTTTGACTTGATTGGATGAGTTTTGAGTACGGAGTGATAGGTTGAAGTTTGTGTAAGCAGTTAGAATTGCAGGATTGCATTGACTATCACAAACTTAGTACATCAATCATATCTTTTGATACCAAAAAGTTCTTTCAATAAAACTTTCCAAAGTTAAATTTCGGATAATGAATAATCTTTTTATGAAATTTGAGAGCAATTGGAGTGATGGATTGGAATTTGTGATGGGTTTTGTACACAAGGGTTTGTATATTGCCTTGTGATACAGTGGATAAATCAACAATTGTGTTGAGAGATCTAGAAGAGAAAAAAATATGAAACTTTTTTCAGTGATTGAAAGGCTTGTGAAGTAATTTTCTGTAAAGTTCAAGCGAGAGTTAATGGTCCAATCATTGGATATCATAGTTTTCTCCCGCTGAAGTTTTACCGGTTATAAGGAACTCAAATGTGGAGTGTTGAGGAGGGGAAGAAGAGATTGTCAACTCACACAAGGTTCTAGAGGGTTCTTCTACAGCTAGGCGCTCGGGCGTTCTTAGAGCAAAGAATTATCCTCTGCGACAACATTCGAGCCACCATTCTTCTTCTCACTCTCTTCTTCAACACTTTCATATTAATTCCTCAAATTTATTACTTGCGAGACCTTTCAAATTTTATCTTAAAAAAAAATCTACCCAAAAATCCTAACTATGCCCCTACATTCCACATAGCCCAAAAAAGATTTGGCATTGATTTATTTTACATCAAATAACAATGCATGTCTAGTAGAACCCTTTTGATACCTAAGTGTCCACTTCACCACTTCTCTATGCATCTTGCATGGATTTGACATAAATCTGCTCACTTTTGCTACAATAAAGGTAAAATGAGGTCATTAAGTATATTAAACTATCTATTGCACTCTCATAAGGAATCTTAGACATCATGTCTTTCAATTGTATTTGTTGGATAAAGTGCAACATAAAACTTGAGATGAGCTGCCAAAGAAGTATTCATAGCCTTATCGCTTGTTGAACTTGACAAGCACATTTTTTGCATACTTCTACATCAACCACATCTTTTTGTCTCATGATCCCTATGAATATTCATGGCTAATATCTTCTAGATGGACCTAAATCCTTCATGCTAAAAGTTGAACTCAATTGATTCTTTATCTTAGTACCATCAAATTTGTTCTCAACTACAATGAGCATGTCATCCACATATAAGACAAGAATAATGAGTCCAAAACTTGAGCTATTTATGTGTTTCAAATACATACATAGATTGTATACACTCCGTATAAATCCTTGTGAGCACATGAAATCATTGAAGCTCTTGTTTCACTTTCCATAGCTTTACTTTAATCCATACAAATATTTAAACAATTTGCATAGCATTCTCTATTTCCTTTTCATCAAAAAATCTTGTGGTTGTCCCATGAAGATCATTTCATCAAGCGATATGTGCAAAAATGCAATGACAACATCCATATGATTAAAGAATATATTCAACAAAACTACAAGAGCGCATAGTAAACATATTATAGAGTACTTTGCTACCAAAGAAGAAAGTTCATTGTAGTCCACACCTTTTTTTGTGTAAATCTCTTGGTCACCAACATGACCTTGAAAATTTTCTTATCAGCCTCAATAGCTCCATCCTTCATCATGTAAACCTATTTACAATCCACCGCTTGTTTACATGGGGCATATCAGTGAGTTCCCATGTTTTGTTATACGGAAGTGATTTCATCTTCTTGTGCATTGCTACATCCCACTCTTGCTCCTTGCTAGAGTGGGATCAATGCATCACCTAAATCATTAACATTCGCTTCAATCATTTGGTTTGAAAGTTTCATACCTTTTAGGAGCATAATGTTCATTTGCAGTTCTCAATTGTATTCTTATTGAAGATTCAAGGTGATTCTCATGTACTAGTTCAATCTATGGCTCACTAGAAATCTGCTTCATTTTTTGGCCCACTAAGGGTGAAATCTCTCTTTGTGGCCCATCTTGGGAGGTATCAAGATCAACCTCCCCCTCAACTATGTTTAGAATAAAAGATTATTTCATAATATTTGAAAAATCTATATTTTTATAAACAATAAGTAATTATAATTTTATATTGGTTTATTCGTTGAAAAAGATTTTATATTTAAAAAAAAAAAATTCAAAAATTGGATATAATTTTAGATTAAAAAATTTAATTTAAAAAAAATTAAAATTATATTTGTATGAGCATGTTATATTTAAAAATACTTAGAAATTATGTTTAATACATAAAATAATCTTTCAATATGAGGAGATAAATTGATATTTACATCAAATTTTAATTGTTGATCATTTTTAAAACTGCATTTTTTATATTTTCAAATAATCTGATTTTTAAAATTTTAAAAAATATATATATTTAATTAATTGAAATTTCACAAACATAAAATAATTATGAAAAAATTGTTATATTTTTCTATGAGTAAATTTATTTCAAATTTTAAGATTTATTAATATTGATATGTCATGAATGTTTAAATAATTTTAAGATTTCATTTTGTGAATTTTTATTATTTTTTTTCTACAAGTTTTTTGTGATTTAATTATAAAAATTTTTAATTTTAATTTGAAATAATTTAAAATTATATATAAATAAACTATCAATTTAATTATTTAATCAAAATTAAGGTTTATAATTTTTTGTGTCTTATGATTTTTATTTTTTATTTTTATTTTTCAATGAGATAAATAAAAGAAAAAAGTAAAAATATATTTAGAAAAAATTAAAAAAATTTTATTTTCATCATTATTTTAAAATATTTCATTATAAATTAACTGATATAAAATAATATTTTTGAAATATATTATAAAAATTATTATTTTAAAATAAAAAATAAAAAATGCATGGATTAATAATTGATAAAAAAAGGTGATTTTTCAATTAACCATGATGACATTTGATGATGTTCTTTGTATCTAGCCTAGAAGTTCAAATACAAAATAGAACAATTTCATGAATTTGACATATAAAAACATAGCAAAAGATTTCAACAATTTTTAGTCATATGGATGATCATTTGAATCTAGTCATGATAACAGTGTTTATGTCATGATATATTTCTTTTAAAAATCATGTTTATTTGAAATCCACAAATATGATATCTACAAATCCAACAATATGGGATGGAAATAGAATGATTGTGTCATGAAAAAACCAAATACGAAAATCCAAAATGTCTTTCTCTCTATGCATGTGGATTCTTTGACGATGAAGAGCACACTAGAGTCATCAATGATCTCACAGTGCTCAACATCACAAAAATCTTGCATCCAAGCACATTTTATAAACTTCTGGTGAACAGGGAGACCATATGCACATACATAGTGATAACGTTACGAAATCTAAGATTCAGTGCGACAAAATGTCCATATACAATCAAGAGTGAAGAGTATACAACCAAAACTTCCCATGATGTGCTGACAATACTATATTCTTCACCAAGAGACTCCCAGGCTGTCCGCACACTCATTTCTAAGTCTGCACTTCTTGTCAACTCGTAGAGTATGCGAGGTTACACAGAACATTTTACAAAATCATCTCTTGAAAATACACCACCAAACGAGCTTGCAAATGAGTAACATACTTTTGCAAATTGAGGACAGATTTCCCTAACTCCAAAACAGTTTCAACGAGATTTTTCTGCAAATGTGCCGCAGTCCACAGCTGCCTCGAATATCATCCTCAGATTTTGAAATTGCGCTTCCACTTCCCTGTCCCTCTTCGACGCCATAGCCAACGTTGTGATTCCTGCGAGCTTGTTTGACCATTTCGCCCAACATTGTGTTCGGCTAGGGGGAAGGCCGAATACAATGTTGTATGTGGCTTGTAGATTCTCTCTCCCTTTGGATTGGACTCTTTCTCCGTTCCGAGCACTCCCACGCGACTACTGTGGGGACTTCACCTTTCGGGCGATTCGGGTGAAGTGGAGGAGGGCTCAGACATAGTCCTTATATGCCCGTCCCCGGTGGGGGTTTAATGTGTTCCAAGCTTCACAAAGTGCGCACAATTGGAATCGGACGAAATTTCTTTCAGTTGATGTGACGGAAGTTGAATATCGGGAGGAGAGAGGAAAACACAACCGGGAGAAGGAGAAGTAGATTAGAGTCTTTAGATCTGAAGGCAGGAGAATATTAATCCTAATGTAGTAAACAGTCTGTCGTCTTTGATCCCTAGCTTACAAACATTGTTCTTGGAAGGTATGGACCACCTCGAATCATCGCTAAAGGTCTGTCTCTGATTGATCTCTAAGGAAGAGGGCTGGATTCCCTTGAAGCAGCAACAATGAAATTAGGAACGGAAAATGCACCTTCCTGATTGTTGCTGCTTCAAGGGGATCAAGTGCTCATGGTGAATCTGGACGTAGACTGTCTTGATTGACAGTCTACGTCCAGATTCACCATGGGCAGATATGGTCATGTACACGTCTCGTGAGACATGCTCTGACTACACCAGTCCATGGAAGTACTGATAGCCTAATATGCTGCACTCTGGGTTCTCATCTCCGTAATCTACTTCGTTGAGAAGCTCGTCATTTTGGAGAGGTTGAAAGCGAACCAATGTCATTCCAATATTTTATATAGCGATTGGCAGAAAGAGGAAAGTGGCAGTGGATCCTTAAACCTGGTGACTAAATTCAGCGAAGTGATTGTCATGTGATTTGTTTGTCAAGAACGCTATGTGGAAGCCTTTTGTGATGTTTGTGTCTGAGAAATTATTGTTTTCGTGAGTAGTAGGCCGTCACAAATTGAAGACCTCTATCTGTAATAAGATAATTCGTATTGCATGCCAGGAAGCGGTTCCTAGTATATTCTGGTCCTATCTCAACACTCGTCACCCAGGATTCTAGGCGATCAAATCACGTTCACGAGTCGGCAAGTTAAGGAGAGGGAACACTGTGGAGCAACTTCGTCCTTTCGGTTTAGAGGTAGAGGTCAATTCTGCCGGTATTTATGCTCATTCGTCATGCTGATGCATCAGAAAGACAAGTGATTACTGCTCTGACTTATCGAACAAGCTTGTACGTGTTCGTTTAAGAAGCCACGTGAAGTCTGAAAATTGTCCAAGATAAAGTCGTCAGGTTGAATAAGGCGAGAGGTTTCCTACAGGTCAATTCAGATAGGATGATTCAGCCCTTGACTAGGGTCAGCTTTTGAATGCAAGAGGCAGAGGAAGCGGGCTTTATGATATCCTAAAGTATTATTGTAACAGTATAGTGAGCAGGAGATACTTTGCAAGGTATAGTACACGAGAGATGGAGTTCCATGCAGTAACGCGCTCTTCAACTACAGCAACTAGTAAGGCTTAATAACAGTCCACATGATCCAGTTTGATGTTATTGAGACAGTCATGTAGTCGATCCTTGTGAGAGGTTTCCTGAAGGTCAGATTCATATGTGGTGCTTCAGCCCTTGACTGGACTCAGCTTTTGAATGCAGGAGGCAGGGGAACCGGCCTGTATGATATTCTTGTACTCTTCTACACGTACAGTGAGCAGGAGATTCTTTGCAAGGAATAGAACATGGGTATGGAGTTCCATGAGATTCTTTGCAAGGAATAGAACATGGGATATGGAGTTCCATGCAGTAACGTGCTCTTCCACCACAGCAACTAGTAAGGCTTAATCACTGCCCACAGAATCCAGTTTTGATGACACTGAAGGAGTCATGTCTCCGATCTTTGTGAGAGGTTGGTCAAGTACACCAAAACACGCCGTCTCTTGTGAACAGGTGTGAGGTAAGAGTCTACCCCATACCCTGTGCTTGTGTGTACGACTTCATAATTCCTCCCATAACCAGATGAGGCTACTGGTTCTAGCAGCAAACAGTAGCATCAGGTGTGGAAGTCTGTAATCTCTTTCAACGACCACGAACATGAAAGTTGTTGGAAACGCACATCTAAATAGAAAAAGATTTACAAAAGGAAAGGAAAGATCTTCATCGAGTTGGGCCAAATTTTGTTGCCATGCCTGTCATATCTAACTGGTTCCTTAGATTGCCGGCCGTCATAAAAACTACAGGAGAGCATAGGTCCCACGAGAATCTGCACGCTCTACTCCTTTGTCTTTGGTTGCAGTATTATATTCACCTTCTAAGTAAAAAAAGCAGGAGTGTAGAAAGCTCTTCAAGAAGTCCAGGGCCTAGTCTCGAGGAGTTAAAGCGATGACGGTTGAAATCTCTTGAAACCATCGTCCACGACTATCAGTAGGAAAATGGAAGAATTTAAGTCTGAAGACCACGAACGCCTCGAGGGCCGAACCATGGGACGGACAAACACTGTATGAGAAAAGTCGGATTTTGTGCTTGCCTGTTCATTTGGGAACGAGCTTGAAGTAAGCAGGTGCCACCCTGAAGCAACGGCAGATTACTCTGTTCGGCGGGGCTCCAGCTTTTCCAAGGATTAGAAATTTCTTGCCTTTCTTGTGGATTTGAGCATTAAGATATGAACTGCAGCTTACCATACCCATTACTGTGTTGAAGTTGGTATGGTATGGTCAGGTGAGTTTGAGAGACTTCACTTGAGTTCAAAAATGTAGTACTAACTCAACGAGGTCTTTTCAGACTCTCTGTCAGTCACTGAGCTGTTGAATTGCGTCCCATAGCTCGAGAAAGAAGGGGTAAGTAAAAAGGCAAACTGAGCTTCTGCGAATCAGCTGCCTCCTAAGCAGCATAGGTCATCATGCCTCGCAAAACAGAACAAAATTTAACCCCGGATCAGGCACCGACCAGAAGCAAGACTAGATCCGGGTTGAGGAAGAATTTTCGAAAGGAATCCATCTTTTAAGTTACATGTGGGCTTATCATTTCGTAGCAGCCATATATTTATCCCTAATCATACTCCCGTCAGTTTGTGGGGAACGATTCCGAGTTTCCACATCCGAAGAGCGCCATGCAGGCTGTAAACCATGGCTCTCAGGGATAATCTGCGCCTTTATCTGGACATCTATTTGAGACCTAATCATCATGTCTGATCTTTGTTGGGACATTCTGGGAAATCTTACACTAACGCAATCCACGGAGCAGTCTAGGGCTACAGCCAATCAACCTCTAAATAATACAGTCTCATCATGTAACGAGGTTGTGAGCTTATTCCCTAAGACTTGTGCTTTCTAGAACTTGTACCTCTAGCCTGTCACCTTCAGAAAAGTCACATCCAACAAACAACATTGTCGATGTACACCTCACCGCATCACGAGCAGATCCAGCTCTTCTTGCCCTGCACCAACGGAATTGGTACTCCCAGAGTCCTACTACAACTACTACTACCACCACCACCACCACCACAAACCCATAAAGAACTGAGGAAACGCAGAGTTTGACGATGATGATAATCTAGGTCTAGTGGTGCAACTTTGGTGCTGTACTAAAGTGTACTCCCAGGCTCTTGCGACGATCAAGTGAGCAAGGTGGGCAGGTATGCACGCTATCTATCTGTCTTCGTATCTAAAGTACTGCAAGGGCCTAGTTGGAAGAGATCGGGAACATTATCACATGTGCACTGTTGTACAAGTCTGCTGGAGGCTGGAGCAGGGTCGTTATAATGCTCGGGGTCAGGTCACATTCGTTTACTCCGAGAGTCAAGCCTTAAACCAGCGCTGTACTAGTCTGAGACCTAATCATACTCACGAGTACCGTAAAATTGATTGCTGCTCCTGACTGCTGTCCGTCTTGACTCTCAAAATAGTGTTCATAAGGTGGGATTTGAGAGAGCCCTTGCTTAAGGGCCTGGGAGTGTGATCTGTCTCTTCTGGTAGGGGGAGTTGTGAGGAGATCTTGTATCTTGCGTCCTAGTACCTCCCAAGTGACTGATACTGATTCGGAGGAGGGTGTAGATCCGTTGGCCTGCAGATGTCAGGGCACGAGGTGCACTTGCGGAATTGAAAATGCACATTTTATTCATCGGCCTTCTCGTGATATTTTCTGCTGGTCAAAATGAGTATTATAATGGCCGGAATCTTTTCTACTATGTCCTGCTCTCCCATGGCCTCTCCTCCCACAGTCCTGAATGCATGGTTAGGTACCACTCGCGGTCTAGATTTAATCCACCGATTGGATTAGAGGTCTACAATCTACCCTGATGGACCAAAAGTTTTTGTAGACTCTACATTCACTCTTAGTGGATGCTTCCAATCCTTGTAATTCTAGGGCTCGTTTACGCTTTTGCTCCGGCAAGGTGCATGGTCGTGGATCTTGGCTCGTCCATGCATCAAGGCTTTCCGACTCGCACTAGTTACTTTCTCTACAGCGATAAGGTTCTGTCTTGGCTTGGTCCATCCATCTACATCTTCATTACTCACATGTGAGTGTGGTATCACTTTAGATGGAGTAGGTGTTCATATGACTCGTTGCCCACTCAGAGGGTAGAGGATAGCTACCTCACATGGAGGGAGCATTGGTATGTCTTGCAGTTGACTAGGGTTAAAGCAGACCTATACTTGGTTCGGGATGACCAGATTGCTATAGCAGATGTGGTGGTTACCGATTCTACTCGTGACACAATTTCAGAGGGGATGATCACCCATCCTCCAAGATGGACGGCGAGTGGAGCGGCAGCAGGCAAGGTCTCCAAGTATAGTGGTATGCAAAGAGGTCACCTCTATGTTCCTCTAGCTTTGGAGTTACATGGAGATATGGACACCGACTTCGACATGTTCATGAGGGAGTACGGGAGATCTTACCATACTAGGCGGCAGGGCGTATCACTTTCTTTAGCTTATTGTATAGCCTATTTCAGAAAACGTGTTTCAATTGCTATACAGAGAGCACTAGCTGGTGCAATCCATAGGAGAGCACTCACGTTAGGTGATGCTTCTTCATATGCTCTGTTATTTGTAGAATGTTTGACCTAGATAGTTCGGCTATCTTAGGTGTTGTATTACATATTTCCCCGGGTGTGATGCTATTGGGTACTAGCCCCATGTTACCGGTTTGGTTCCATCCTTGTTCGATTTGATGGGGTCTTCCCATCCCTTTTGTTATTTTACTGTGTCTCTTTCTTTTACTCACGGACATTTTGGAGGTTCGGAATGTCATTTCATACAGATAAGGTGTAGTCCACAACAACAGTGGGTACTGTCAGCGAGGAAAAGAAAGATGGTCGAGTGCACTCGAACACTTTTCTTTGCCCCTCTTTGCCCATGTAGATTGAGTCTTTCTCTCAAAGCGTCTTAAATCTGATGATTGCTATCCTCTTTTTCTTGCTTTTGGACGCAAACAGAGAGATGAATGAATGAGGTAAGAACGAGCACCGGTGACTGAACTCGACTCCGTTTTCAAAAGCAGTACCGGATGTGTTGTGTAGTTAGATCTTTCCAGAACGTATGTACAGAATGATCATCTGACCTATTCTTCCTCCTCTTCCGGACTTTTGAAGACTCCAAAAGAGCTGCTTTTCCGAAAGCCACGAGAGCAGTGGCTCTACAAATATCTTGACCGGTGTTCTCATCGAGTGGAAACGTTGAACTTTGGTAGAGTCTCGTCCTTGTCGGTGAGCAATCGAATGCCCAGGAGCTTTAGAAAATTCCCGAACAACCTCTGGAAATCGGGTGGAGGCGTTTTGCAGTTTTTATAGTTTTGCCCATGATGAAGCAGTGTACGGGATAAGAAGCCAAAAGGTGGATACTTACGCTCGAGTCGTCAGAGCGTGTCGATGCCTCTGACTTCTTTACTACTTCTCTTCCTCTTCGCCAAATGATCGACCTCTCCGCTCAATAATGAACCGCCGCACTAACACTCCGTTCAAGTGCTGAACACCATCCCAACTCATGAAAATGATAACAACCGGTGGGTTAACGGGTGATGGTTCCAAGAGTGGAAAGCTCGACTGATTCGTTATTAATGGGATTTTATTGTAGTCACGCCGATTCTCAACAACACCCTTAAGATCGTTGACTTGTTTGAATCTGACAAGCCTCATCAGAGTCGCTCTTGGGCAACCATAGAGCCCGAAATTCAATCGCTTCCATCACCTCCATGCAAAGTGAAGTTTATCATTTAAAGGGATCGAAAAGAAAAGGCTTTTCCGATTATAAGTTCATGAAGTTTGATCCTTGCATGAAGCTCACGTTTTTTGATTGCATAAATGATGACTTGGGATGGGACTCCTCATCAAAGGAATCAATCGGTCAGTCAATCTGAACCAAGCAAGCCGCGTTCTGCCGCTGCCCAGCATTATGCAATGAGGAAGCATCAATGAATTGTTTATGATATCCTGGGCTCTCAAGTGTTGATTGACCTCGTATATCTCCTTTTCTTTTCTCCTCCATTTCTTTTTTTTTTTTTTCTCGTATATATCCTTTTCTCCCGGGCTTCAGATTGTAGAATTGTTATCTAAAATCCATTGCCGAATCTTTGGGCTCAGATAGGGCAATGGATATTAGTCATTGACAAAATATCTTCATGAATACAAAGCTACGCTCAAAATAGAGATGCGACCTTTGACATCAATTGTTTAGTCGAAAATATGTCAAGGGATAGCAAGGAATTTCAAAGGGTCGACTGATAACAGTAAGCTAAGATTGAAGGGAGATAGACAAAGAGAGAAAGGGCATGAACAATATCAAGAGTTAAAATGGTGTCCCTTTGGAGGAACATTTGTACCTCATCACTTCGGCATCTTCTTATTATTATTAGGACTCTACATGCTGAGAGAGCAAACTGCAGCAGTGGTCATATTGTTGTCTCCGGACTTTCGGAAAGGAATGGAACCCACAAGCTTCAGGATCGGAAGAAAACACGAGAACCGAACTGAGATCTGACCAAATTCCTGTAGGCGAGAAAGCTTAAAGAAGGAGGATCTCAAGCGTGCGATGAACAACTGGAAGGGTCAATATGATCGAAATGTCCCAGTTAATCAGATTTGAAAGGCAGTGTAGGTCTAACAAAAAAGCTGTTTTTACATACGAAAGGGAGTGTACTAGTGTAGTCCTGACTTAAAGCTGTCGGGGCGTGTGGAAAAGACGTGGAAAGCACAATCATGAAAGAAGTGGGGTTCAAATTGGGTTATGTTCGTGATGAAAAGAAATATAAATGTGATGATGGAGGACACAATGGCACAACAGTCCTTTCACATGTTGTGTAGTTCATAAGGACTACACGATCATAGACCTGTCAAGAGACACACCGAACTTACTTTTTGTTCAAATGATCAGCTCGATTTTACCAGTTAAGGTCATATTTCATTGCGTTGTTCTCAAGTGTATTTGCATAATGGAAATTCATAGACGGAACAATTATGACACACATAAAGGACTCGTATGTCACAGTATCGAATCATTCACAAAGGCGAAATGAGGGAAGGGAGTTCAAGGGACGGATAGAAATTGTGAGAACCTCATTAACCAAAAGGATTTCAGCCCTTTTTGTTATCTCATATTTTGCTCATACGGCTATTTTTTCCACAAAAATATACGTGTCTAAATTTGTTCCTTCCATTCGCTGAGGCGAAATACCCATAAGAATCATAAAGTAAAATCTTAAAATTTTCTGTAAAATCCAATGATAGAAGAAGATTTTTAGAAAGGAGTATATCTATATGGCAGAGAAGCAAAAAAAAAAGAGAACGAGAAGCACGGAAAAGTTCAAAGGGAAAAAATATGATACAACTATATTCTGTGATTCTCGATGTATGCGAACAATCGGTCAGGTTAGAAAATGACTCTTCAACATTTCTCCACGGTACGTTGCAGATATGATTGATTCTTAAAGTTCATTATTTAGAATTTCATTATGAATGTTTCCCAAGAGAAGAAGGCCCATCTAGATGGCATGTATTTATCTACATAAATTGAAGGTTGCACGGATTATACAGGACATACGATCCTTCATACGGTCAAAAACCAGAATGTGAATCTTCGAAATAGGGGGATTTTTTCTCCGAGAAACCTGCATTTTTCTGCTTCTTTGTAGATACATATAGACAAGGAAATCCAGAAGGTTTGATACTTCTTTCAATGGATTTTGCTTCATTCATCTGAAACTTCTTGATGTGTGTTCGTGATAAGTGCTAGCAACTCATAACTTTGGACAGCTAAAATTATATATATATATATATATAACTGAACAGCAAGGCTGGAGAATATCTTCAATCATGTTGGTGCAATGCATACGAAGAGTTCGAATGTATGTCTACGGATTTCTCGATCAAGTCAGCCATCATCCCAAGATGTGTATATAAAGTGTAGAAAGCCATCGAATATTATCAATCATTTTGTTGTGGTCCATGTGAAGGGCTCGAATGTATTTCTATGCATTATTCAATCATCTCAAACATGATACCAGAAATTGATGGACACAAAAAGGTTAGAGATTGTATTGACCGTGAATATATCATTGTGTGAAAGAAATATCCACCAACTCCAAACATGATGTCCAACGGAGAAACATTCCATACAATCAGCTGTAAACCCCTGAAAATCCTTTCCCTATGTCCTTCGAGAGCTCATCTGAATAATCGTACCGTTATCGTTTGTGGTCAGGATAGAATAATATTATAACAAGGGATACAGTAGAAGTCAAATGTAAAGACTTAATATCCAATAGTACAGGTCTTTAAAACTAGTGCAGATTCTGATCCCGAACTTAAAGTTGGGGCAGCAGAAACATTTGGTAGACAGCTTTTTTGACATGAATAGAGAAGCAAAAAGCTGGAAGTAAATATTCTGAGGAAACGTGCGTAATGTTCAACGAATTCTCAACAAACACAATACATATTAAAACATCATCGATACATGTACCCAATGAGAAATAACGCGTGAATAAGCACGCACCCAAAAAGGCCAAGATGAGGTATAGTAGTCATCTGAACTGCAAGGAACCCCTATTACCACCTCCACCCTAAGATGTTTCAGACAGGGTTTGGTATCTGCCGCTTACGTATGTATGATGTGAGTATATAAGCATGAGACTCTTGTTCTCCGTCTGCATTTCAGTCTGGTGGTGTATGACCTCATTTTCATTTATATTTAGACCTTTATAGTTCATTTGGGACAAATATGACAGGTGGTGTTCTTCTTTCATCCTACAAATGTCACTGGAAAATAAATCTAAAATACATGGAATGGCGGTATTCTTTTATTTTTGCAACAAACTTAACCCGGGGCCATCTGAATTTGTACTGTTCAATCCTCGTATTTTGATGTCAAGACCTACCACTAGCGGGTTTTTCCTGTTTCGCTTTTCTTGACGTAAAGAGTGAAGATCAGTAATAAATGTGCCTACTAGCTTATGTTGTCATCCACCTATGGGGTATTTATTATGTGAAGACAAAATTAAAAGACATGTCAAATAATAAAATATAATTTATTTTCTAAATTATATTATCCTATTATCAAAAAGATGAAAAAATTACTCCATTAAAAAAATAATAAAACCTGTATAAATTTTACAAATAAATATGAAACTGATTGCTAGTTCTCATATCTTTGGTGCTATTGTATTTATTTCCCATTGTGATGTTATTGGAGCCTAGCCCTATCCAACCAGTTTCATGTTAGTCAAAGACGGCAAAAAATGAGTTACACATTCACCAAAATAGTCTACACAAGTGATATATGGTTCAACTCCTTGAGACTATGTCCACACAAATTGTTTTACTGATCTTAAGCTCGCTCTCGCTCTCGCTCTCTCTCTCGTTCTCTCAAATTGCTCCTTGAGGTTATATCCAGGGAACACACAAATCATTTTACTGATCTACAAATCATTTTATTGATCTCTTTCTCTCTCTCATTTTCTCAAATTGCTTTAATGATCTACAAATCATTTTACTGATCTTAAGTTCTTTCTCTTTCATTTTTTCAAATTGCTCCTTGAAGCTACATCCACGGAAACACACAAATCGTTTTATTGATCTACAAATTACTTTACTGATCTTAAGCATTTTCTTTTTTCTTTTCTCAAATTGCTCCTTGAGGCTACGTCCAAAGGGAATACACAAATCATTTTATTGATCTACAAATGGCTTTACTGATCTTAAGCTATGTCTCTCTCGTTCTCTCAAGCACACAAATCCTTTTATTGATCTATAAATTGCTTTACTGATCTTAAGTTATGTCTCTCTCGTTCTCTTAAGCATACAAATCGTTTTACTGATCTTAAGCTATGTCTCTCTCATTCTCTCAAGCACACAAATCGTTTTATTGATCTACAAATCTCTTAGTGATCTTAAGCTCTACTGATCTTAAGCTATGTCTCTCTCATTCTCTCAAGCACACAAATCATTTTATTGATCTACAAATCGCTTTACTTATCTCAAGTTTTGTCTCTCTCGTTCTCTCAAGTTTTTCTCTCTCGTTCTCTCAAATTACTCCATAAAAATGAGCTCTAGTGTGTCATAGAGAGCTTTCACAAGCCTTCTTATATAGTAGTTTCAATTAACTCTAGTCATTATTTAACTAGAGTAGCAACGTAACTAAAGTTAACCAAGACCTAAGAATAAAGTCAACATTTCATCCATGTATGACTTATGGGATATTCCTACCCTTTTTTATATATTACTCGCTCCTCCGTATTCTAACTCTTTTGCTTGAAGCTTCTGTGCTAAAAATTTGTTATGCAGAAGGATTATTTTTGAATAATTATTTCATATTCATAGAATTATTAATTAACAAACATTACCTTTCTTTTGGGAATTTTTTCATTCTTCTTTGGCACCTCTTGTTGAGATAGGAGCTATTAGGACTCCAAAAGGTATTTTTGTTTTAGATCATTGGGGAATTTTTTCTCTAAATACCCTTATTTTACTTTCATTTGGAACTGCCAAATTTTTTTTTATAAAAATCATCAAATATACTACTTCAAAAAGGAAAATATATTTATTTAACATTTTTTCTATTAATATTTTGATTTTTGCAATTTTATATAAAAATCGGAAAAATATCATATCCATATTTGATTTATATATTTTAAACCTAATGATAGAGTTTTAAATCATTACTTAAATTTTTTTCATTTCTCATGCTTCACAGGTGATTGATTAAAATTATTTTTTTATTTTGGATTATTTTAATATTACATAGAAAATTTCTAAATTATCTAATTTCATAAATTATGAAATTTTAGGATTAATTTATATATATTATTATAAATTTTCTAGATATCATTCAAATTTTATTATGTGATGAAAATAAAATGTAGAGAAGAATCAACTAAATGCTTTACTTGTATTATGATTCAAACATGAGAAACTTTTATAATTTTGATTGAAATATATGTGCTTTGACAAAGGATTCTTCGATGTAACAAGCAGGGATCAAAATAGACATACGCTCAAACGTTAAAGATAGGGTATAACACTTGAGATTGGTTATTGACTTACAGTAATAGAACATACATATTTTAAATTTATTTTAGAATTATGATAAAAAGATATGTGACAAAAAATATTTATTTTTTAAATACCATAATTGAAATCATTAAATATAATTCAAATGAGAAATATATATATTTTTCATTTGAATAATTTTCATTTATTATATTTTAATTAGATTCATAAATGCACACATTCTATAGCTTTTTGGCATAATTTCTCATAAATATTGACAAAAATAACCAGTATTAGAAGTTTAAGTTGAAAAAGTATTTAATGTCAGCAAATTTGAAACTTTCTTGTTCTTTTTACATCAGTAACTTCAAAAGATATTAATTGAAATAATTTTCTATTTTTGAATGATATATATATATATATATATATAAAATAAATATCTCAATTTTTATAAAATATACTAGTATGTATCATCATCAACATAGATGATCATATTATGTGGTTGAGGCTCAATATTGTATATATTTTTTGAAAAAATATATTTATAGTTGATGAAATTTAATATTATACAATGTATACAAAAATATTTTAAAGTATTTTTTATTCACTTAAATTTTCTACCAGAATAAAAATTAAGTAAAAACACACAGTTTTTCAGGATTTCAGTGTTTAGAATCTGAACCCTGAATCCTGTTTAAAAACCCTTGTTTACATTTTTCCTTGCAATTATTAAACCTCAAAGTAGATTTTTCAAACAAGCATTTTAAGTTTAAAACCTCACCTGAAAAATAGAAGTAATGCCAAACCGCGTAATATGTGATATAAACAATCCGGAACTTGGGGGTATAACATACTTAGATGGAAAAATTGGGTTGATCTATACTCATATCATTCATTTGGCAGAAAAAAAATGAGAAAAATGCAAACATGATAAAATCTACATATGGAGTAAAAAAATGACAATGATTTTTCTCAGATGAACATTTTGGTATCACATAGTAGGGCATTTCATGATTAAAACACAAGAATTTTATCTTTTTATTCTATAAATTGTAGATTTACACTAGGTACAATAAACCGTAACCCACTTTGCATTAGACCAGTATAACAACTAACAATACTTTTTAAATTTGAAGAATGTACAATAGTTAGCGGTGTCTCTATATGTGACTATGTTGTCCAAGTCTTTCAAAAAATCGTTTTTAGCCTACATTGCATCTATATTGTCTAAAAAAAACTATAAAACTTTATTTTGTCCATGAAACCCACAAACAAACAAAAAAAACCTTAAAAAAATAGAGCAAGGCCGTATGACATGAATATGTATCGACAATGACCATATCTTAATAGAGAATTGGCGATAAAAGTTAAGTGTGCGTTCATTCGATACAAAATTTTATGTCTCTAGCTCAAATCCTACATTTCTATCCTAAAGCAACCAATTTTTGGAGTTTTATTAAAGATCACAAATAGACAGGCATTATTATTACACCTTATGCAAATACCATCGAGACTGAACTCTTGACTTATGGTCTCAAAGAAACTTTTCAATCATATGCGGAGCCATGCAAAGCCAAGGGAAACTCTTGGGAGGTGTGAACATGAGATCATGTTTTGCAAGAAGAATGGCAGATGAGTTGAACGAACTATGTTGCATTCTAGCAAACACTATCAAACTGAACTTTAGTAGATTTAACCGTCTTACTGCAAGAACACATAACGAGAATCTAGCAGTTACACGTTAGGTTTGATACTCTCTTCTTGACTTTTGCCATCAATCTTCTTGTTTCACGAGTAGCTACTTTTGTACTATTATGACCAATTTTTTTTTCATCCCATTATGTTGTAATTTAATAGTGAGGTATGATTGATAGAATTGAACTATGTATCCATCCTAGGTTTTTTTTTTTCTCTTTCCTAGGAAAGACTATCATGTCTTATCTTTCACACAATTCTATCCACTCTTGCACCAAAACATGACTGTTTTCGTTACTATGCACCAAGTCTGAGCTGAAACCATATCATTCCTTTGAATCTATGTGAACCAAACCCAGTATTCTCACACATATTCTAACCAATAAGCTAGGGCTTTTTGGTTTGTGTCTAGTGCTAGCCATTTGTCTCCCATCATAGCATTTTGTAAACGTGGAATATTGCAAGGAAAATCAGAAGCCCTCCTCCAAAGTGCTTGATATTTAAAAAACCTACCATAATTATACAACGGCAGTCATTATTCATAAAGAAAACTTCCATACATATATCATTTTATTTTATTTTATATAGGGGTTCAGAACACTCTCGTACCCCTTTTGTGACAATCATGTAACAGAGTTTTACGGGTCACATTATACTGTATTCATAAAAGATACCCGCAAAGTTTATGGGCAGGTTAACATTCATGTTAAATGTTTGTTGACTCTTCCAATTTTCTCAAGGTTTTGAGATATTCTAAAGAGAATTTTTTTAACTGGATTAACCTGTTAAAAAGGTAATGGACTCACATAATTTTTCCGTAAACTTGCCCGGGTATGGGAAAAGGGGTTTTATGGAAAGATTCTATTCCCGTTTTTTTTTTATGTATCTTGAAGCCCCCTACATACATTCAATATGGTACGTCTTAAGGAACGTAAGAACACACCACTTATGCCATGATAAGCAAGGGAGATTGGACCTGCCCTTGCTCCCTCTGATTAGTCATGTTGCTGAAAAGAAATCTGTAAACAATACCAGCCTAGGTAATAGGATGGAAATGAGTAGAAAATATCTTTGACTTATTAAGGTATAATGTGTGTGTACAACAAAGATAAGGAAATGTTGCCCAAAAGGAGTCAAACCGATCGGGAGACCTACGTGTAAGAACCCTGGTTAGATTATATGTTTTGCATAGTCAAGGATCCAAAATCAGCAAGAAGACAAAAGCCATACGTATTTAATGCTACTCTGACAGTACTGTATCCACAATCTAGGGACCGTGACTAGTGTACATACGTAGGCACACGACACGTCCAAGTTTCTCGGGCTCCATAAACTCCAAGATTTCAAATATTTCTTCGTCAGTTGGCAATACAATCTTCTGTTTCTTTAAGATCAGCCTCGGGGTTGAACTGAATATTACTTATGTTTGATCTTCAATCTGGACCCTCTAGACTTTCAAAAATTTCATTGTTGCAAAATTTGGGAATGTAGAAATTCCAAAATTTTGCAATAATGAAACTTTTCAGCATAAAATAATACAATAAACAGTAAAATTTCGAGTGGAGACAATAGAACATGCTCTATGGAATGTTATACCTCTATAATAATTGCTCATATTTTAATTACTGAAATTGTACAATAATTAGTGATTTTGTTGTCCATCACATTGATAGACTCGTGTCCAACCTGTTTCGCACGTCTTGCCCAGAAATAAAACCACAAAACCTTCTACTATATGGAATCTCAAAAAATAGAGCGATAGAACGCTGCCGTATTTTGTTCTAGACCCGTAATGACGTAGACCATAACATTTGGCGATAAAAATTACATAGCTTGTGTATAAAAATCTTTACGTTTCCCCATTAAATATAACCCACCATCATCAAACATTCTAATATTGAAATAAAAGGAAAAAGTACGGAATGAACATCTTCTATATTGTTTGTATATAATGTCAAATTGGTTACACTTTACTTTTAGTAAGCTTGACAGGCAAACCTCTTTCAGGTGGAGAATTTGGGTGATGTTGTAATAAAATTTTATCTATGAATTGGGGGAAATCAACGAATAAAGTCTGTTATACGATCCCCAAAAAAAATTGTAAATGATTTTATAGGTAAAAAAAAAGGCCAAACCAAATTTTTTATAGACATCCGGATTTAATATCCATTTAGATTGAAAAAAATTATAAGGTAATTACCTTTTTAGTGTAAGGACATATATACTTCATTGTATGGAAACATATTCAGTCTTTAAATTTATCTGATTTAGGTGGTTTCATAACAAGCCCGGAATTGTATATGGGATCCCCAACTAATGTTTTGATTGTTATGTGTCCTACAATTAATCCGCAAGAACAAAAATATAAATGAATATTAACCTCTGTCTGCATGTTACCACCTATCGACATATAGGTTACATTCATTTCACACACATTTGACATATAAATGACAATTGCTATACACTAAGAGGCCGATTGAAACCCAATGGGGGCTTGCTATCAAACCCCTAGAGATGGGATAAGCATGAAATAAAAGTCTCAATGCAACCACATCTAGTGAGATACAAAGTAAAAGCAAAAGCAGTCAAGAAATACCCAAGCGGGGGATTAAAAAGAAGTCAGAAAGCTAACCTATCTTGTGATAAATCAATTTGTCTCCAATGGTCCCTATTATGTCTCATACATGCAGATAGTCAGTACTTTATATCTAGAATAAGCGTCAACAATCAAAACTATCTTTCTCCCAATGGACAAAGCTAAATCATATTATTTATCAAAAATTTTGTTGTATATATATGTATATATATGTTATATTTGTAGTTAGGTATGAATCTTCTCAAATCATGAGTAAGATAGTTATGTATGAATCTACATATACAGACCCGAGAAAGTATAATAACAAAAGGGATGGGAAGATCCCATCAAATCGTACAAGGATGGAACCAAACCGGTAACATGGGGCTAGGCCCCAATAGTATCACACTGGGAAATATGTACTACAACACCTAAGATATCTGAACTATCCAAGTCGAAAGGTCTACAAACAACAGGAGCATCCGAAGAAGCATCACCTAATGTGATTGCTCTCCTATGGATTGCACCAGCTAGTGCTCTCTGTAGAGCAATGGAAACACGTTGCCTAAAATAGGCTATACAATAAGCTAAAGAGTGTGATACCCCATGTCGCATAGTATGGTAGGCTCTCGCACACTCCCTCACGAACATGTCGAAGTCGGTATTTATAGCTCCATATAACTCCAAAGCTAGAGGAACAAAGAGGTGACCTCTCTACATACCTCTATACTTGGAGACCTTTATTGCCGCTCACTTTCGCCGCCCATCCCGGAGGATGGGTGATCACCCCCTCTGAAACTGTGTCTCTAGTAGGATCTGTAACCACCACATCAGCCACAGTGACCTACCTGGTCCTCCCGAACCAAGTACAAGTCTGCCATAACCCTAGCCGACTGCAAGGCATAGCAACGCTCTCTCCATGTGAAGTATCCACCCTCTCGCGCCATAGCAAACACCACATCCCTAATGGCATCATGGGTAGCTATCCTCTACCCTCCGAATGGACAATGAGTCATATGAACACCTGCTGCATCTAAAGTGATACCACACTCACATGTGAGTAATGAAGATGTAGATGGATGGACCAAGCCAAGACGGAATCTCATCGTTGTGGAGAAAGTAGATGGTGCGAGTCGGAAAGCCTTGATGCATGGTCGAGCCAAGATCCACGAGCATGCATCCTTGCCCGAGCAAGAGCGTAGACGAGCTCTAGTAGTACGAGGAATGGCCGGATCCACTAAGAGGGAATGTAGAGTCTCCTGAAATTGTCGGTCCATCAAGATAGACTGTAGACCCCTAGTCCAATCTGTAGCCAAAGAGAAAAAAGATGGAAATTTATGTCGTACCTCCCGTGGTAAAGCATCTCTCATATATCGTAATAATACCTGTAAGGGAAATGATCTCGTATCGACGTCCCTCGTATATATCTCCAAAATAGGTCTATCTACGATCACAAATCGAGAAGATAACAAAGGTGCAACAAGCGCCCAACTAAAAGAAAGCCTTGTGCGGTCTCCTCCATCGATAATAAGCCTATCCCTCCACACGAAATTGGCAAAGATGTCTGTCTCCTTGTCAAATCTCCAATCACACACTCGAATGTCCATGGTCCGATGATGTCACCAAAGACGCTCATGATCCTCCTATCAAAGGCTATCAAACGTGATATGAATGTAGGTGAAGGAGGAACCGTGCGAACAAGATAGATGGGTCGACGAGCAATACTAGATGATAGTATACCAAACGCCACCTGCGGATCCCCTAGTAGAGGAAGGACGTCTACATGCAAAACATCCTCGGCCAATGCAACGTCAAGGTAGCGTGAAACAAAATCTTCAGTCCATATTGGCACTCCCAGAATACGTAGACCATCTGTCGATATCCAACCAATCTACATATACAACCTTGAAAGGAGAGCCATAAGAGGAATTAGATTTCAAATAATACAGCAAAAAGGATGGAAAGACTCCATCAAGTCGTACAAGGATGAAACCAAAGGGGTAGGATGGGGCTAGCCCTAGTAAATGCATAATGGGAATTATGAACTACTACACAAGATATCGTAACTATCTAGGTAAATGGTTGACATACTACATGAGCATCCACATAAACATCACCTAACTTGATATCTCCCATGGATTGCACAACTAGTGAACACTACATCTATAGATCCATATAATTTAAAAACTTGATGAACAAAAAAAGTTAACTCTCTACGTATTACAATACTTGGAGATTTTTTGGTAATCAATTCTCCAAAATAATATCACATGTAGTAAATGTAACCACTACGAACTCAACATTAACATGGTTCTCCTGAACTAATGCTACCGTAACTAGTATTTGTACTAAGCCAAAGAATCATTAAATAATATAGTTAATGATAAAATACCTTAAACTTTAAATTAGAGAACCAAAGAGTTCCACTTGTCTTTCTTTTAAACTTCTGTACAAGATAGTTATGTGTCAGGCTACTGTCCCAGTACGGTATGTGTACTGCACAACTTTGGGACCCTATACTTCCGGTACTGTACAGTACGGTCTTGGTCCTAAGCTTGTCATGGTCATGTCAGACAACAACATACAGTACATGAAGACTATTGGATGGTAGGCGTAGAACATAACCCCGTACTGCTTTACAGCGCAGGGTCACACGGTAGATTTTCCGTCCTCTCTTTTCTGTACTCGATTTGTCTTATTGAGATTCTTTTTGAAGAAAAAATTTCAAAACTGAATAGTGTTTGAATATTCTGCATCTATCTTCCATACGATTCAGAGGATCGAAGGATATTTTTGAAGCCCAGGTAAAGGCAAAAAGGACGTTATTATTCGGTGGATGGATTACTTTTGAGCCTACTGTTTGGGCTCAAGGAGATCACCAAAAGCTGCAATTTGCCAAGCTTTTTTTTTGTGTGGCCAGGAGAAATAATTTTCTCTCTGAACAGTTGCAAATCAGAATTATATACACGTATGTCTGTTACTTATGCTAAACATTCTAAAATCCAAAGATATATATATATATATATATATATATATATATATAAACATATCAGACATTTGAAAAGAGAGATAGGGTCTCATCAAGCTGAAAAGTTTTATTTTATTACTTCTTTTCTGGAGGAGACATTTGAACGATTATGATCGCAGGAATCCACATCAGAGAATCACACGGGACGGGTTCTCATGTGTGAAACTACATCCGGAAGGTTTTGTGTATCCAATTGTTCCACTGAGTGAAAGCTTCTCCGTCCTGTTTCATATACTCAAGTAAAAAGCAAACAACAAAATATTAGTTGAAAGAATATGAAGAAGTAGATCAAATTTTTCTGAGATATTCCATAGTATCACAAAATGGAAATTTAAGCCAATTAATCAATTTTATTGTTTATTAATTTGTGAAAGATTTTTCATTTTTAGATGCCTATTTCATTGATACATTATTATTTTACATAATATTTTTATTGATGCAGATGAAACTTGAAAAATCTTAAACATCATTTGATACTATGCTCAGAAGATGTGAATTTTTTAATTACACAAATTTTATCACAATTTTTTTTAAGAACATTTAGTTATAATGTTATAATGTTTGTAAGAAAATAATGATTGCTATTGACAGAGTGCCCAATATTTACATGGGCCAAAAATTCCTTTACATATTTATGAAGCCATCACACACTTAATTAGCATGAAGATTCCTTCCAGCAGTTCTGTATGAACTTTGTTTATGGCGTTTAGAGATACAAGTTTTTAACACTTTTGAATCTATCCAAAAATTGAATTCTATTATCTACGTAACTCCTTACAAGATTGAAAAAGTATGAATTTATCAAATATCTCTTCTTAAGCTTGTTAAATATGGGATATCAGTATAAATGCTGTATAAATGAAATTATTGTTTGATTTTTTAATGTTGATCTTCAATTATAGTAATTAAAAATTTCCAAATACTTTGAGGGTCAATTCTTATGAAAAATTAATTGTATTTCACGTCTTGATTCAATTCAGTCGATGTAAATGATATTTTGATAAAAGAAATGTCACAAAAAGGTTTACTTTAGTGTAGTCGAGTGCATGTAAAAAGTGCTAATTAAATAAATTTGTATGTTTGCTTGATAAATCCAATCCATTTGAAGGAGCATGCATGCAAAATAAGGGAGTGAGTCATGATATCAGATGATGCAGTTAAGCCAACATCAGAATGCATGTATCTGTAAGTGGTGTATCGTGAAACGAGAAAGTATAATAACAAAAGGGATGGGAAGACCCATCCCTTTGACAAAGTGGTGTATCCACAGATATATATCAAGAGCTCAATTTATGTCATTACCGTATCTTCGAGATCATTAGAGTCTGTGTGATGTGAAATAAGTAAAGAGAAACATACGGCACTGCCAAAATTCCTCTTATCAAACTGGAGGATATTATTGACTGGTCAATGCATGATACATGCACGGGCATTTATGGCCATCACTTATCAATTTATAAAGTGGATTACTTAAACATAAATGCATGCATAGTCTAATGTAGTCCAAGAACTGAGAATACAATATTCAAATTTCCTTTTACTTTGCAAATCACCTCAACTATGCAAAGTTCAAAGTCAAATGCACATCAGTTCATATATGTACTGTGTATGTTTTGGCAGAGTTCAGAGTCGAAACCAAGGACCTTGGGTAATACAGCAAAAGATTTTACCCAAATCTCACCAAATGATTAACGATAGCATAGTCGATTATGAAACTAATGATGTCCAGTAATTAAAATCTTTGAACTGAGAGCAGTTAAGGCCAGTAATGATTTTTGGCCTTTAGTGCTATACACTCACTTTCAGGTGGAGATTATGTTTCAGATCATCTTCAGTGTCGATGTTCAAGGGGACTCGAACGACAGACCGAGGTTATTGGAAACCCTGAGAGTCCCCAATTAATCCCTCACCGAACTAGCTAGGGATATCATGAATAGTTCACTACACATGGGTTGGTGGGTAACGACCTGGAATTGAAAGAACAAACGTGGGCCGGTCAAGAATCAATCTCGGAAAGGAGAAGTCCTAGGAACGAGTCGAAGCGTTGGTCGTCCTCGTAGAGTACAGTACCCACATTCGAACCTCATACAAGCCCCGCAACTTGACGTGCGTTAATTCGCAGCGCGAGATTCCATTTGCGTCGAGAAGATTCAGAATCGACGGGACAGCAGCCGGTAGCGAAACGTTGGTGGATCGACGGTGTGCAGTTGACGCGAAGAGTAACGTCAAGTTATCCCTGATCCCAGCCGGTCTACAGGAAGCTGGGAGACGCCCTCGGGACAGGGTTTCTATTCGTCGGTATGTATAGATATTATGATTCAGTCATGAGAACGAACGGAGAGCTGAGAGCCACATGTCATTCAGAAACAGTGGGACGGAAAGCTAGAATCCGTCCTGTCCTGTAAGTGGAAATGAGAAATAGAATTGTCTAGATAGAAAGAGGATGGATGTCAGTAGTACGACACAGACCGATGTTTTTGTTCTGTGGTTCAGGAGCGTGTCAGGCGCCATGGCACCTCCCATGCCACCAAAACTAAGCACCCAAATCTTTTGGATGGGGAAGTGAGGTTTTACGGAAAATGGTTCATATATTCTCGTAATGTCATGTCATGTCAGGGCTACAGCGGACGTAGGGAACAAATGAGAATTTGTCGAAAGGGGAAGGGGATGGGTGCAAAGTCACGGACACGTCGGACAGCAGATGGCAGATCTGACGGGCGGAAAGGAGCATAAGCGGATGGGAGAGACGCGGCGAGTTGCACCCATGTGAGCCGCGCGTGGGAGCAGGACACTTGGCGAGGGTTGGTAGAATGCCACTTGGTAAAGGACGCCACGTGAGCGCCTTGCCCTCCCGTGATTGGGCCGGAACCAAGAAGTGAATATCTTCGTGCGGATGCGATGAGGCTGTGAAATTTGGCCGCAGCCAATGCGCTGCCGGCTTCAAATCGCGCTATTGCTGTGGCTATCCCTCCCTCTCCTCGCTCGGTCCGCCGGTCCCTCGGACCGGAGGCTCTGCCTGGAGGCGCTTGCCAGACCAGGCCAGTCCAGGCGCGGCCAGGCAACGCAGTGGGAAGGCAGTCCAGACGCAGGCAGGGAAACCGAGGGCCGCGGGGAAAGTCATTCCTTCCTTCCTTCGAATACTCGAAGGCAGGAAGCAAAGGACGATAAAGAGAGAGAGAGAAAAGGCCGACCATCAATGGCTGCTGCGGCGGCCTCGGCTGCTACTGGCCTATGCACTGCAGTAGAGATGCTGAGTGCGATGAAAGGAGCAAGCGATTGTGGCCCGTTATTTCGGTGGGCCTTTTCCGGGCCCGGGGCTCGGGCTGTGGCTGGGGAAGGGCCCTGGCCCGGGCCAAGTCGAGGTCCTGCTCCAGGAGTCCTGGGCTTGGAGCCCTTGAGCTGGTCCTTTCCCGTTTCGCCTGGCTCTGTCTTCGGGAATGTGGCCGAGTAACCTTTGGGTCATGCCTGGGCCGGTGCTCTCGCTAGCTCCGCTGCTTTTGCATGTCCCGAGCCCCGACTTTCCTTCTTTCCGGACGAGGAGTGTTCTGAGGGAGGGATGACTGGAATCCCAATTTTACAACGTTACAGGAGCGAGAGTGGGAAAAGGGATAGGCGAGGTACAGGAGACGCCAAATACCGAGAGGAGGGGTCAAAAGGAAAAGCGAAGGGAGTTGGAGGGCGAGGAGGAGCAAGAGGGTGGGTCCCAGAGCGGGACTGGGACTGGGACTAGCTGGGCTCCAGGAGCAGGAGCAGTGGCTGCTGGTTGTTTGTTGTCCTCTTTAAAGCATTCTCGCTCAACGATATTACCTTTCTTTCTTGTTGGTTCTGTTCCTTTGAGCCATGGGGACGATCCAGGGGCGGAGGAGGCCCGGAGGAGGACGAGGAGGAGAACGAAAGGGGGAAAGGAGGGGGAGGCAGCTTCTGCAGGGCAGCTGCTTCCTCGCTCTCGCCTTCTTCGAACCAGTGAATACATCGCTCGCACTTGATTGACTGATTGCTCGCTTGATCCCGTCGCCTCGCCTGCGTGGGGCACTCGCCTCGTAAAGCAAAGGTCCATCTCCCCGAAGCGAGGCGAAGCAATTGGGCTGAGGGAGGGGAAGTGGAGGGGGCCGTGGAGCTTGTGTTCGTCTTCGGAAATGAGTGTTCATGATCCTATATTTGGCAGTGCATCCCCGGACCATCGCTTTGACCTGGCGCTTGTCGTGTCTTTGCATAGTCGCACGTGATCTTGATCCGCGAGTGAGCGAGTTTGCAAGAACACCGTTAGTGGTTGCCGTTCGTGTGGCTATCCCTTGTCTTTGTAGTAAATTCCTCTACGCTGATCTCTTCCATGTTAGAATGTGGTAGTTATTGACCCTGCGGGTGCTGCATAAGTCCCCACAGAGATCCTCCCCTCCTTTCTTTGTGGCTGCTGCTGGTGCCATGTCCCATTGCGAGGCTAACTTTGCTGGACGTGCCGGGCGACCTTTCTGTAAAATTCCTAGCTTTACCACTCATTGCCATCCGAAATTTTCTGGATGTTGCAAAAGATAGAGAAGCGCATATGCATGTCGTGTTGATTCGATGGATTCAGATCAAGCTACGCGATTGCTCTGCCTCGGATCATTCCGCCCTGGACGGCCCGCCGTCTGTGGATTATCGTGTACTTTATGCTTGGACAATGCGGCATGTGACGGATGAGGTTCGTTGGGTCGGTGCTGATTTGAGGGCACAGGCGCGTGTGTGATTATCGGACAGGCGAGACTCATTTTTTACCAGACACAATCAATTAAGCCCCTCTTCGAAATTGTTGTCCATTTGCAGCTGCATCAAGCAGCGGCAGCATCAGGTCTCCTCTCCAGCTCGTTGCTGCTGACCCCTCATCCCCCGTCACTGCCCAACCAACTTTACGAGATCCTCTGGAAATTCTCGCTGCACCCTCTCCCTCTCTCTCTCACCTCCCTCGCCTTAACGCAGATCTCTACGAAAGCCCGGAAAGTGCGCACCACGAAGTACGTCGTCCTCCACGCGGGGGTTAGCATATGCTCGGGGTAGCAAGCACTAGCGGTGTTTACTTGAATTATCTGCGGGGGATCTTTTCAAGGTCGCCGACTACTCGATTAGTAGCATGGGTCGTCGTAAGATTAGCGATTCAAAGCGAAGAGGTAAATGGCGAAATCCATTGGTGATGACGCTCGGCCCCGAGGGCCAGTGAGAGTTCCATGGAGGAGGGAGGCCTGGAGTCAGCTGCAAGTGGCTTTTCTATGAGTGTCGATGGATTGGATATCAAAGCTGCCGGCAGTTTCAACCACTCGTCGCTTGGTCTCGGATCCTCGTTTGCTAACTCTGAGTAATTCGTGCTCCCTCCATGACTCAAGGGTCATCCAGAAGTAGCTATTGCAACGACTAGCTGCCGACAGACAAACCTGCCTGCTGAACGGATGCGCCGATGGCGACCATCAAGAGGATGACTGCCGCGCTCTCTGTGTCAGCCGGGAAATAGCAGAAACTGGAAATGGCAGGCAACAGAACGATCTTCGCTCAGTTCCCAGAGGAGATCTTGGGAAAGGTACTGCTTCCTCCATGCTCCACTTCTTACTGAACTGCGTGACGATGCGCTGGAATCTGAGCCAACCAATTCGCTAAGTCCACGGGTCTGGGGCTCCGATCGGTCAGCGACGAAGGTTCAACTCGTGTAAGAATGGATAGCGGGATCGGGTCCTACGCAAAATTCTGGCCAGCAAGCTTCGCATTCTCTAATAAGATGAACATCTTTTTGAAGAAAAATTCGACCGTGCACTGCAATGTGAGGCCAGAGGACTGACCGATCGTCCGCAGCATTTCTGGAGCACTTGTGGCCAACAGCCGTAATAAAGAATCTCTACTTCTTGCACTACCTGACGCACCCGGAGCCCAAATCTGCGCACTAAAACAGTACACTAAATGGCATTTTTCCATGTGGCTTTGTAGGTCTTCAGCCAGCTGAGTATGGAGGATTTGGTACACGCAACTGCTGTATGCAAAGCTTGGCAGCAGGTCGCTTCTTCAGAAACTCTGTGGGAGTTAATTTGTCGACGTCGCTGGCGTCTGTGGATGAGACCGTCTACAGACGCTTCCGCTGGCACCAGTCAGCTCAAGGGTTGTTACTGGCGAAGTATGTGTCAGCATAGAGTGGAGCTTGATACTCTAGCGCGAAGTCTTGTTGCAGACATGGCATGGCCGCTCAAAAGACATTGTTGCTTGAGACAGCTCGTGAGTCTAGGTGATTATGTTGTTGAGGTATCTCTTAACCTCTGAACTGTCTATCTCTCTATTCAAGTGCACTTGACTCGCAAGATTCGTCTAATGCACTCATTCAATCCATTAAGCTGATCAATCGGCTGTAGTTGGAGTATCCGAGCTTTCACTCAGAGATGCAAGATTAAAGGCGTGCATATTCAGTCCCTCGAAACCACTGCGAATTGATAACGGAGTTGATTCAATCGTCAAGCGTCGATCACAGCCTAGTAGCAGGGTCATGAAACCATAGGGAAGCACAATGGAATAAATGCCAGAGAAAAGGAATGATCCTTCGACACTGCGTAACCCTATTCTGTTGATTGTCTACATGTCTTCAGGAGCTGGAAAAGCTGTCCTCTCAACAAGGCAACCTTCAAGAAGGCATCCGCTATTTTGCCTCGGTTGCCCTAGAGCGCATCAACCAGAGTAATTGTGTCAAAGCGATGCAGGAACTACTGAAGACTCCTCTTTCTAAGGTATTAGCGATGGATGGGGGATGACCCTAGTTTTACGATTCTCTCGGAGAATAGCTTTTGCGAGGGATATTGAGTTCATCCAGTCTTGTTTATATCAAGCATTCTTTACAGACGTGATCACAATTATTATTGCAGCTTCGTGAAATGTAGTGTGGCTTTTTGTAGCTCGAAGACTGTCTTGCGAGGGGAGCTTTGATCATAGCGAAACTCAGGTACCTTGCCTTTTGCATTAGTTTCCCTCTTAATGGTCGTCACTTTTCTTATTAGCAATTGCTCTTATCAGAATCTTGACGCCAAATGAATGTTTGCGTTGCGGTTTCAAATCACGGAATGGAACTCCGCAGTGTAGTGTTCACACTTGGTAGTGTATGTTCATCAGATATCAAGATTTGGACATAGAAGCCATTGAATCTAAACTCGATGACTGGAAGGAGATTCTATTGCAGCGCCTTCGAAAGGATCCAGAGTAAGACAAACAGCAGGTCTCCTTCCTTTCATTATATACCTCATTATTCGCTGAGCAATGAAGTGCTTCAAGTCTTGAGCTGAGAATCGGCTCTTCTCAGCTTTTCTCTATTCATTTACCCACATATCATGATTCTACTCTCAGGTTTACACGACAGGGTGGACTGGAAACTTCCGGGGGTACTTTGGCGGGATTGAAGCAACTCAATATACTGATATTTGGAAAAGTAAGGTGCCCCACTCAGGGGGAAGAAACTCTTGTGCATGGCCACCATGTCGACGATGTACTTCAAGACAGTCAAGAGAGACAGAATTTGAACTTGAGGGCGAGCAGAGAGGACTACTACAATCCATCTTATTATTACCTCAACGAGGTGTTGGACTCAAGAAAGGGTGTTGAAACAAGGTAGGTTCCACTGCAATCATACTCACCGTGGACTATGCTCTCCCAGCCCTGTTTTCATTAATCTTTTCGGGGGGTGCTTCGTCGACCTGTTAGCGCTGACATTGTTTATCCTTGTTTCAGTGTGGCAATTATTCACTCTGCCATAGGCCGGAGATGTCAAATACCTGTCCAGATGGTGGCAATTCCCATGCATTACGTGACGAAGGTTGGAGAAGAAGAAAGTGCAGATGAGCGTTTCGTTAATGTATCGGATTCCGGTCGCCTTCTTCAACGTAGCGAATGCATTGACCTCATTCAGTAGGTACCAGGTACCTTAGTGAACCATTGATAGAGGAGTCATCATTATACTTACCCTGATGAAGTGTCTAAGAAGCGGTGTGTATAATGGTTGGTCGGATGACGTAGACACAGTCTGTCTGCATGCCACCACACCTTCTCTCCATTAAGAACAATAGACTGTTCTCCTTACTCCTCAAACTAGAATCGAGCTTACAGTGCCAGGGTTGACTAACCATGTTTATCATATGAACCAGGTCCATGGGGCTCGAATACGAGCCTAAAATGCTTGCCCCAGTTCCTCCTTCCAGTGTCTTCATTGCGATATGTGACAACCTTATCGCAATTTACTCGCAGGCAAGTTTCCTACGACCTGAGTGTCATGTCTGTGTAAACACTTCCGAGGTCTGTCTAATCCGTCACCACTCATGGATCTAAAAGTGGGCGGTTTGGAAGGAATGTACACATCATCTGTTTCGCTATCAATTATTGGTTACCTTAGTATACCGTCAGCTTCCAAGTCCTGTTACATCCTTTCACCACAGATTTGTGGAGAATGCTGGGAGAATGTTTATAAGAGGCACAAACAGAATTGTCTGAGGGAACCTCGTGTAACCGTATCTGGAAATTGATCTCTGTAGGGAGATGGAGACCAGGATGCCAGGAGACAACCCAAAGAGCGTCAAAGGATGCTTCTACCTCTCTTGGATCTTTTGCTGGCAATAAAACCAGACGACTGTTCAAATCGATTCAACAGAGTAAAGGTTGTTGTTAACCCAAGAGCGTCCTTAGCTTTACGTATTACATGTCTAGGTTGATTTCTTGTTTTCTGTCTCTTCCTTGACAGAGGTTTTCAGAAAGGAATGGGGGCACCCCATCATAATCCATAACCCAAAAACAGAATGGAACCTTGTTAAACACACCTGCGTACAGTTTGTCAGTAATGACCTTACCTCCTAGTTTCTCATCAGTTTGGCGCACTTGTGTATTTACTTGTTTCATCTATACTCAGGTTTTATTGGAAATGTCGGACTTTGAAGCTGCAATTAAGGACTTGGAGGTGAGGTTTAGACTCAAGAAATTCTGTACGACTTTTAAGTGCTATATTGTCTAAATTCGTGATTGGTACTTGTTAAGGCAAAAATTTAGACATCTGGTTTGATAAAATTTAGACATCTGGCTTTATCAAACCTGTAGGCATCTTGAAAGTTTCCCTGACAGATGTTCTCGGACGAGCAGGAACTACTGAAGCTGACGGATAAAGTCGGAATGAACGCTGAGGATGGAATATCAAGGGCTTTGCTGCAACAATATCTGCAAAATGCAAAGGAAAAACGAGAATTTCATGCAGTAAGCATCGAGGCATCTAGAGTGACCCAAGTCCATAGAAGTTTACCTGTTTCCAGAAGAAAAACCTTTAATGGCATCATATGATGGTAGGTCGTTAGTTTGCTATTAGATCTGACTGCACCTTGATGATGAGTACTCTTCAAAACTTTCAAGCAACCAACCCTAAAGCACACTGGTGGAATCCTGCTATTTCTGAGGCTTGCTACTAATATGCGTTGTGGTAGTTTTCCCTGCATCGCAGTGTGCAATGTACATCGGCACTTATGTTTTTGTTGGCAGGCCTGGAGCAGTGCTCGGAGAACCCCACGACCTCATGATGTATTGTACAAGATTGGGACTATTGTGACCCACGTCCGGCTGCAGTATCCTGGAGTTATTTTTGGATGGGACAAGGAATTTTCCCTTGATGAAGAGTGGATCACTGTTATGAAGGTTTGATGTAAAATTTATAACTTTCAAAAGTTTTCGAGACATATTTCGTAACGAAATACATAACCTCGTTTTAGCTCGGACATGTGAGACATGTGTTGCTTCCAATGTCAATGTTTTCTGAAAATGAGCGCCGCATATGTTTGACAAATTGCCAGCGTGTCCCAGGTTGATCAATTACAATATGGTCGGAGCCAACCATTCTACCGAGTGCTTGTTGACCAGAACTTCCGTAGTACTTCCACTTACGGTATAAGCTCTCTTGGTAACCCCGTTTGCAAGCTCATGGCCAGTTGTGTGTGCACGGTTGACGAATAATATGTACCGAATTGTGGAGGAACGAATTCTGACTAGTAAGTGTTGGACCTTGCAGTTGCGCAGGAGAACATCATGTTGGCACTTGGTAGTGGACCGTTAGTGCATGAAGAGCTTGGTATGCACTTCATAGGTTACAGGTACGTCGAACTTCATCCAGCTGTTAATCATGTTTCGCTTGATTATACAAATCGTGAAAGTATTACTTCGTTGGTGGACGATATTGGCCCTCACTGGCAGAATTTGGTCAGCAGTCACCATCCAACGTAAAATAATAGATCTTGTTTTCGACAACACATTCATGTCTCGTGCAATTTTTTTTAAGCTCAGGGACTAGATTGGTCTGAAGAAGACATTTCACCTCTTCTAATATGTATTCTGTTCCATACAGAGACGGGATGTACATCCCGAATGAACATTTGTGCTATTTGTATCCAGAAGATGTTGTTGAGCAAGAGGATGAGTCACAGCTGCGAGATCAAACAGAGAGATAGAACATGGGAACATGAACTCAGTAGGCACGCACCAAATTCTACATCTGATGCAGGGGTAGAAGCTGGCCCGTCTGAGTTCTTACCTAGTCTATCACAGGAATCTGAACGAGCGGCTCCAAAACCACCGGAGCAGCCAGAAGGTTAGGAACTCACGAGTTCAACTGAATTAATCACACTGCTGTGGAAATCATGACGGTGATCTCGAAGGTAGAGCGAGAAGTGTTTTCCATTCTTCTCCGAAACACTGGAAAGCGTTGTCGAAGGCAGTGCGGCATTGTTAAGACGTCGATTTTTTCCATCTCTTCCCGGCGTTGTTTAGTATGATATAACCTCTGTTAGGTTCTTCGCGATGTTGCCAAGTAATCACCGCTCTCGAAATTGGAAAGCGAGGCTTGGATGAAGTGCAATATTGAATGCCAAGTTTATGTCGGAGCAAAATTTCCGAAGCTGTAAAAGCAGAGTCCGGGCAGCTAGCAGCATCCTACCATACATGTTTTCATTGGCTGCAGTGAGGAGAGAGTGATGCAACTGTCAGTCTGTAATGGCGCTCGGCTGAAGTAAATGAATCATGCCCAGGTGGTGAGGCACGAATATGAATTGCGCATCAAAGATCCGAGTATTGGCCACTGCAGATCATCCGTATTATCATCATGTGTGGAACTTCCGTGGTTTTGAGTATCCGATGATAGTTCTTACATTGACATGAGGAGCCAATGATGATGTCCTGAGATTAAGTTACCCTACCAGAGTTTTCGGATTGAAAGATAATAGTTACCCTACCAGAGTTATCGGATTGAAAGACCATAGTGGGATAATTGAACAATGAGCTCATCATTCTAATCTTTGATTTTAACTATAAATTCCCCATGTGGACTTACTTCACATCGTTACAAATGTAGAGTAATTCTTGACTAGTTTCCTGGCCTCTACTAAGAAGAAAATAATGCAATCAGACCTGCGACACTAAGCACTTAAGTGGAAACAAAATACAGGATGGGACAAGAAATACATTCGAACAGAAGCCAGCGAAGTGTCTAGTCTCGCCGAAGGATAAATGCATACTAAACATATGTGGACAAAGTTTACTCGTACAGCTCTCTAATTCTTCGTCACCTAATCAAAGGACCATCCTTTAGAATGTAAATTAAAAACTTTTTAAGCTTGTTGAAGTATACATGCCTACAGTTGATAGCCTAGCCTTTAATAAAGTTTTTGACATTAAATCAATGACGTTAAGTAAGTGCTGACAGTATGCAAGACGCTAAAATTGATGGGGCTTCGTCGACCAAGAGCATTCGAGAGATTAGGAATCCTTTCTAGTACTGTGCATGATGTCCGTAGGTTATATAATCCAATTCTACACTGTTTCAGTAGTCAAGTGGCATGTAGCACTTCGTTTCACCCTCCAACTGCTGAATGTGACTATATCAAATGTTACAGCATTATCCGGGGTCAATATATATAACATTATTATCATGACTTCAAAGAATTAAGCACATTACAAATTTCCAATAATAAGATAGCCAACCATGTATGTTCACTAGATGAAAAATATTAACTTCGAACTGTTTGGGCAATGTAAAAATGCAACATTCTCGAGCAAGACTTCAAAGGAGAAATTTTTCACGTTTGGTTAACTGGTGAAGAGGGACTTATGTAAAAGTATGTGAAGGGCTTGACTGCATGCAACTTCCATCTACCTACTGCCAATGCTTTGGAGTTACATGGAACTATGGACACCTACAATGCTTTGGAGTTATATGGAGCTATGGACACCCACTTCGACATGTTCGTGAGAGAGTGCGCGAGAGCTTACTATACTAAACGGCAGGGAGTATCACTCTCTTTAATTTATTATATAACATATTTTAGATAACGTGTTTCCATCTCTCTACAAAGAGCATTAGCTGGTGCAATCCATTGAAGAGCAATCACGTTAGATGATCATTCTTCGGATGCTCTATTGTTTGTAGATCGTTTGACCTAGATAATTAGGATATCTTAGGTGCTAGGTGCTGTAAGATATATTTCCCATTGTGATGCTATTGGGGCCTAGCCCCATGTTACCGTTTGGGTTCCATCCTTCTAGGATTTGATGGGGTCTTCCCATCCCTTTTGTTATTTTACTGGGTCTCTTTTTCTGTCATTTACATCTGTCCTATCTCAGTCAATGAAATCACCAGGTAAAAAGTCAAGGAGTCAATTTCTTTCCCTCGCTCTCCAAGTTTAATTTGTTATCGTGAGTGGACGGCATGAAGATTCCCAAACCTTACACTATAGTGATATGCTTTGGTCAAGCATTTGAAGGAATTGGAGCATTAGAAGTTCTGTACCTATAGCTTTTGTGCATAGGACCTGGGCTACTTGTATCACCAAGTGGATCGTTGCCACCAAATTGGATTAAAGCGGCGAACTCTTGGACTAAAAAGAAAAGGTGGTAAAAGTCTGTGAAATCTATTTCTCATTTCACAGTAATTGTAGCTTATGAAATTCAAAATAACAAATCGCATATTATTCGAGAAAATTGATTCCATGCAGACCAATGTGCATATACTGCTTGGAAATAAATCAAAATTACATAAATTTAGTAAATAATGCATAAGTTCCGAACTAAATCACTTCTCAATTTTAAAAATATCGTTGTTATTTATATTGTATAACTTGAAGTGTCATGTCGTTCATCAAGTCGAATCCGCTCTTTAAGCTATTCTCATTAATCGAAAGTTAACAGAAAACTGCTCCAAAATATCAGATTTTGGAGCCCTCCAGAGTACGACACGTATCTGTTATGGACGTCACATTAACTCCTTTAACGAAAGGACGGTGATAAAAAACTCACCTTGACGATCGAGCGTGATCTCATGTAAAATTTTGGAGTGGTCAACAAGGAAACCTAATTAACTACAACCCCTTCAAAGTTATTTGATTCTTTGAAATCCAGCTAAGGCGAAAGCTCTAGACCTTGTCTTTTCTGCATTAAAACATCCTAGGAAAAAAAATCTCTTCTTGACACCATACTAGATTTATCGTGCCTTGAAAGAATTACTCATCACATAAAGGGAAGGGCTTGGAATGGTGTATTCCTTTCGAAAATTCAGGCACTACCTTCTTGGTTATGAATTCGTGTTCCATGTGGACCATTATCCTCTTAAGTACTTGGTGCAGAAAGCGGATTTATCCGGCAGATTGGCCCGGTGGATGTTGAAGTTACAAGAATTCGTATTCCCCGTCCAGACTAAGAAGGGTATCCATCATACGAATGCCGACTTTCTCTCTCGGTTAGAGACGCTCGTCCCCGTGTAGCCGATGATTTTCCAGATGAGAAATTATTTCAACTAATGGCGTACAAAAAGACGTAGTATTACGCGTTGTATCACTATCTCAAAACTTTGGAGTTGCCTGAAGGGTTGACTCCGGAGCAGCGAGCGGTGTTCACGCATAAGGCCGTGCCATATCAGCTGGAACGAGGGATATTGTTCCAAATGGGGGCGGACAAGGTCCTTCGAAGATGTTTGGAACCATACGAAGTGACTAAGTCGTTAGGACCATGCATGAGGAAGCAATTGGTGGACACTATGCACTTCGCAATACGGTGAAGAAGATTTTGGCTGCGGAGTACTGGTGGCCTACAATGTATAAGGATGTGCATACCTTCATACAGAAATGCGATGCTTGTCAAAGGACAGGCCGGCCAACCCCGACCACAAGATGGCCATTGAAGCCTATTCTTTCCCACACACCATTTGAGAAGTGGGGAATTGACTTTGTAGGGCCTATTTCACCATCCAGCCGAGTGACAAGGAAGCCGTATATTCTGATGGCGACAGATTACGCGAAAAAGATGGTGGAAGCAACAACTACATGGAAGGATGATGCGAAGACCGTTGCCGAATTCTTCTTTAGCCAAGTCATTTATCGTTATGGATGTCCTTTGGAATTGGTTAGTGACCGGGGCACTCACTTCTTAAACCACCTTATGATAGCAATATGATGGATTATTCTTGTCTACTTGAACTACACATGTCTATTATTAATCACTTGAGATAAAAAAAACAACAAAAGTGGAAGATGCATCACTTGGATATGAGAAAATATGGTTTTGAATGATAAGTCAACAAATTTTTTATACATGGAGCTGTTAATGTATTTGATGTGTGTTATTGCAATTAGTTATTATTAGTATCACGAATCTTAACTATATGTAATATAGACGGATAAGGACTTGTAGCATCTTTAACACCTTTAGGTTACTTTATCCTTCTAGGTTTCATATGTTTTGAGTTGAAGCTTCCACTCTAGATAATTGAGCATTACATGAGAGTGCTTCAATATGAGCAAACAAATCTCTTTTTTTCTTGTTTATGTGTTGATCTGATTTATAACATGGTTTTCGTGTTGAGATTTTTAGAAATTTTTTTTGCAATGCTAGATAAATTTGTAGGAAAAGATAATATGTATATGTGACGGTTAGAGTAGTTTTGAGTAAGATTATAATAAAAGAAGATCTAATGTAGATAGAGGGATTCATTGTTATGGGAAGAACATGATTGCATAATTAGGATAGACTAAATTATCTCAAAGCTGGTGCAGTGCATGACGTTGATGAGATGAATTGGTTACGGATTCACGGGAGGATAAGAAGAAATTCAGCTTGCATCAATCATAATCTGTTGTGTCTTCAAGAGAACTTTTGAAGGTTTCATCTTACTACACGATCAACTCCGGTAAATGGATAACCACTCTATCAGTAATGTAAAGGAACACTTTTGAATAATTGATCCGATTGATGGGATTGAGTTTGTGTGTAAGTTTGTATGTGCAAATTTTTTTCAAGTCTATTAAGAAGACCAAGACACTCTTTAACCCAAAAGTAAAAAATTCTTCCATTGATAAAACATACCCTTGTCACGTAAATCAATTTCCCAAAAGGTCATCTAGGCCTCATACTCATCTCAAATCCACAATGTTTGATATCTTGCTTATAAAATCGAATAAACTAAAAGTTTTAACATATCTAATTGTATCAAAAATCTTCTCAAGTGTATACATAACATATCAATCAGATTTTATCAATCAATTGATAGATTGATAGTAATCACACATATGTCTATCTATATAATTTTCATGCATATCTTTTATAAGATAATACCTTATATAGCCCAGGATTACTAGTGTCAAATTATCGATCTATAGCGCAGAAGACCTCCAAAATTGAATTTAGTATTTTAATTATCCTCCTTAGACTATGTAAGTGAGGGTTGGATAGGTTTGAACCCTTTGATGGATGTTTTTGAGGTGGAGGATTATTATGTATATTTCATGTGATTGATATACCTCCATCTTGGCTTAGTGTTTGTGCATCATATTTTTTTGTGTTTGTGTTTTGTTGTTCGGATTGTTATTGCTCATGTATGTTGCTGATAGCGAGAGAGAATTTACGCACTAATTAAAAGAAATTTGTTTCTTCTCAATGAGACATGACTTACTGACATGTAAGTCATGATGAGTGCTTGTGGTGATGGAAATTTTCATATTGCTATTGTGTTAGTATCTTACGGTACCCCATGTACATTCTATTGTGATCATATTGAGCTCAACATGTAGGAGGAGAGTGTGGTGACTACTTGATTCAGCAAGAATTTATAATCTCCATCAACTCCTTCATGTTACCAGTCAACAATACAAACCTAGATTCATTATGGTAGACATGTGAAACAATCTTGACCATCCGGACCGAGTGGTGAAGGTGGCGGATTGAGATCATTACCGTTATTTTCAGGTCAACAATCAGTTGTTGGGATTGTGTGTTGGACATGAGGTGGGCCACATCACAAGAAGGATTGCCTTCAAGGTTGAAGAATGGATCCTATTGGATCAAAATCATGTGAGCATTGTCATAAACATGATCACATGATTGATTGATATTTTGATCTCCATCCAAAATTACAATTAGCGAGAGTTTCTATGACGGTCCCTAGAAGAGGACAAGAAGTTCAAGATGACATGGTGGTGGTAGAAGATCGACCACTGGTTAAATGTTAGCCCATGAGGTTAGCCATGAAGTGAACATGACATCTGGACTCGAGTAGTTGGAGCACAAGATAGTTGGATACTTGTTATATCTCAAAAAATACTAGATTCTTGAGCTCATGCCTCTACTTCTTATGATGGAAATGTTGTTAAGTGTGTAATAACACAACCATATGTAGTTGTGATGACTAGTAGTGCAACAAAGATTATTGAGTCTAAAGGAGCTGTGACCTCAGGGCTGACTCTCACTCAGGTTTACCTCCGATGGCTTTTTTGGAGCCCATCATGAATCTAGAAGGACTTGTTCCCACCCTATGACCATGTCCCTAATGCACACTCTTTCACAAACTCTCAAAGTCCAAACTCTATGATGCAAATTCTCACAAAGAGTAAGATATCACTCAAAAGGAAGGGATACTTTGATGATCAAAGTCTTCATTGAATCAAGGTCCCACCCTGAACATGACTTCTCCAAGAACCAAGCTTCCCAAAACAAGGTCTCTCCAAAACTAAGATCACACAACTAACTTCTCCCAAAACTCACTTGAAATGTACTTCTCAACCTCTCTATTTATACTACTTAGAATCTTACCATAGTAACTATAAATAATCACCATGTAACTTTCTCTTACCAAGTTTAAATGAGATAGAGATCACAAATCCCAATGAAAAGTGTACATGGCAATAGGTCCACTTGGATCTTATAGAAGTCCAACTACCCTCCAATTGACTTTAGTGTACCAAGTCATTCTCGCCCCTAGATTTAAGGGTCTTCACCAAGTCCAATCAATGAAAGCTAGTCCAAATCAAGGAAAGTCCAGAAGCGAGACACAATATAATAACAAAAGGGATACCCATATGATGGAATCAAATTTAATCAACATGTATTTAGTATCAAATTTAATCAACATGTATCAACTCGACACCATATACCATACGGAAATGTGAGTACCATGTTGATGTCTTCCAGGTTGTCCGATACTCCCACAAGATAGCATGCAGCCGCTTGTCCCAATTTTGCTTGCTCCCGTCCATGTATGCATCCTTTACCAACATCATGCAAAGCGTATAGTTGATTCGTTCTATCAACCCGTTAGCATTGGATTTCTAGGAAAAAGCCACCCATGCCTTGATGGAGAAATGATCTAACATGGCTTGTATAATGCTTCCAACAAACTCACCACCTCTATCTGAAACAATTTCTAGAGGGCATCCAAATCTACTTATTATCCTTTCATAGAGAAATCTATCAACTTCTTCCTCACTAGTAGATTTTAGAGGTATAACTTCTACCCACTTGGTTAGAAAATATGTAGCTACCACAATGAACTTGTTACCCCAAGGAGTAAGATTGAAGGGTCCTAGAAAGTCTATTCTCCATTTCTCGAAAGGACCTAAAATAGGAACTAGAGTCAAAGGAGGGGTTTTCATGGACTTTTTAGCAAAAGCTTGACACACATAAAACTCTTGCAAAATTCCACACAATCTTTGAAAATGTTCTTCCAATGATAACATGCATCTAGGATCTTAAATGCATTTACATTTCCTGCAAAATGTCATCCACATACCGAGCTTTCGTGAAACTCCTTCATAAGTTGCATTGATTCCTCCGTTCCAACAACCCTTCTAAGTAATCCATATGCTCCTTGATGAAACAACACGCCCTCTATGATGGTATAAGGTTCATATCGCTTCACCAATGCATTCCTCTCCCGTGAATGCATGTCTTGGGAAAACTCTCCTTCCACAAGAATGCTAAACAGAGGTAATATTTTGAAATAATATGTATGAATACAAACAAATTTTGAAAAATGAACCTTTAAGCAGAAAATATACAAAAAAAAGTAGTATTGAGAAGATTGAATTTAATGAAATTTCAAATACAATGATGAGTATGGAATTTCAACCAAGATCTTGGTATTTATAGTGTTTCAAGTACAAGCTTAATCATAAAGATAATATCCAACAATATGTGAGAATTAGTTATAAACTTACTCTTAAAATAACTTAAACACCAAAAAACTTTGTGTTTGTTTAAAACCTTAATCTCTATGAAACTTTTGAAAAGAAATTATAAAAATAACAAATTTTTTTTATAAATATTTTGGATGATATTTAATAATTTTTCTACAGTATGGATATCAAATATATGATTTGAATAATCTTTTTGAAATACTTTTAAGATCTTTTTCATGACTTTTAATCACATATTTTTGAACTCAAAGCCACATCTTTCTAAGACATACAATACAAAATTTTTTAATGTTATTTTAACTACTATTGGACTATCATCTGAGATGAAATCCCATATCCCCTTGTATTCCGCCTGTACTTTTGTTATGGTGTCCATCATCAACAAATCCTCATCTGGAAATGTATCATCCACTGGTTGATTTACTTCCTCATCGTATGCCTGAGACATCAAATCAGCATTGGCATGCTTCTTACCGGGTCGATCCTCAATGATGTTATCAAACTCTACCAGTAACAACTTCCATCTGACTATCCTACGCTCAACATTAGGCTTGTTGAAAATGTACTTCGAAGCCTTGTGTTTAGTAATGATAGTAAATTTTTCTCCCAACAGATAGTGTCGAAACTTCTTGAGTGAGAAGATCACAACTAAAGCCTCTCATCTTGTCACTGAATAGTTTTTCTCAGCTTGCACCATTTATCTACTAGCATAAGCAATTGAATGATCATGATTATCATCATCTAACTGACTTAGAGTGCATCCTATAGCAATGTTTGATGCATCCATGTAGAGAATGAAAGGTTTACCCCAATTTGGTTTGGCTAAATAGGAGCTGTTACCAACGCCTTCTTAAGAAGTTCGAACGTCACTATTGCCTCTCCATCCTTAAGAATTAAATCGTAATCCATCCCCTTCTTCATGTAAACTGTCAAGACATAAGCTTTGTTGGAGAAGGAAATGATGAACCGTCAATAATATCCCATCATACCAAGGAACTGTCTCAACTTGGTCAACGTCACCGGAAAAGGTAAGTCGAGGATGCGTTTCACCTTTTCTGGATCCACCGCTATACCATCCTTGGAGATGATGTGCCCTAACAACAAACCTTACTCACATCCAAAAATGCATTTTTTTGGATTGAACTAGGCCTTGGGTTTCTCCAAACATTGAAGAATTTTGATCAAATGATCAAAATGATCCTTTTTCTTCCTATATACACAAAGATCATCTATGAAATCTTGCACAAATTTCCCAATAAAAGGTTCAAACACCTTGTTCATGAACCTCTGAAAAGTTACTGGAGCGTTACATAGACCAAAGGGTATTACCCTAAAGGCAAAAGTTCCCCATGACGTGGTAAAAGTGATTTTTATCTGATCATTAGGAGCAATTTGAATTTGTTTATAATCACCATAACCATCTCCAAAACTATACCACTCATGACCTGCCACCTCCTCTAGAATCTCATCTATGAAAGGTAAAGGATAATAATCTTTCTTTGTGATAACATTCAACTGCGTGATGAATAATCACATCGCGATCTATCACTTCAGAGATCACAAAGATTACTTCAATTCCTTTATTTATCATTCATGGTATATCAATTGGGTCGTAAAAGTGGTTAGCATCCAAGTCATGTTCTATTTTGGAGTTTTTGAGACTAGGTTTCCATGTCCATGCTTATTTCATATGTTTTATGAAGAGGCTAGACTGAATTTTTGCTTACCGCTTGATCGGTTGGTATTTGATCTCATGGATGAGTTGGCATGGTGTGTGTTTCTCTTACTTTCATGATGATTTCTACATTATACTAGGGGGGCGTGCTTGACATAGGGAGTTGACTTCTAGATTTTGAAGATTATGAGCAAGAGATTGGGCTACATTGCATGAGGAGTCCGTATGGGCAACATATGTTAGAAGTCAGGTTCTTCCACATGATACTTCAAATTCTATTCAATTGATACAATATTAGATGTTGGGACATATATAGCAAAGCTGTGAGCTCTTCATCGTTTGTTTCTGGCTAATTCTTTAGAGTATTTTCTCTTTACGGCATTTGCATCCATCCATGGACAATGGATTACCGTTAAAGGTATGAGAATATCAGCCCGATAAGCTATTATGTCTTGATAGATTGTTTTTTGCCCGTTCTCTATGCACAACTCCATGCATATCATGAAAGTGTTTGTTAGGGATGGTTTATGAACATCTTATAGATTGCTTTTATACATATGGTCCCTTTAGTGGTTTCATAGATTTGTTCTAAGTGGATACATCAGTTATGAGAGGGGAGATTCTCTTGTCAGTTAGTTGAATATTAGGTGCTAGTCGGCTTCTCACGATCGAGAATGACATGAGGGGCATTAGATCACTTACTATTGGGGAGGTCTTATTACATCTTGTAAGTCGTACCATTATTCTTGTTAGTCATACTGTTGTCTTCATCATCGTTCCCACTTTTAGCATCATCTTTATCCACACAATTTTGGAGTCGTCACATCATGAGGTTATAAAGCAGAATTATTGAACATTAGAGCATTCATAAATATCCATTTGGATTGGGTTGTCTTGCGGGTGGATGTTGGGAATGTTTTTAGCTCTGTTCTCACAGAGAGGTGATCGTTTGCCTGGAGATTTGTCAAAGGCGGGAAAAGATGTTTTCCGCTTGAAAGGAGAATGTAGAGGACCGTCTAAAAAGGGTTCCATTGTCAAGTATAACGATTAACCGTTAACCAACCATGCAGTGATGAAGCTGAAATTGCGAGACCAGTTTGCCGAGAACTGGTCTTCGAGCTCAAACACTTCAGAAACTACATCATTTTCCACTCCAGTTTGAGATCTAAAGTTTTTTGATGTAGACCAGCATTTCGGAATTGGAGCGCCATGATCTAGCTTGATCTCTTAAAGATTCGAATAGTCTTCTTTCCTGACGGCCAGGGCCAACTTTTGTTGAGGTAACATTTATCTCTCACCTGAAAAGTATGAAATAGGAGATTAGTTGAATGATATGATGGTTTCCTTTCAAGATTATCGCCAAAGAAATTAGGTTTTTCTTGATGGATGGGATTGAATATGCAAAGTAGCTTTCAATACAATCTATCATAATTTTGTCTCTTCTGGTCAAAGGCTCTCTATTTCTACGTTGAGGTGTTTTGAACGTGAAGTCTAATAATATATACTTAACCCCAAAGGATAATTTAGAGTAGACACAGTAAAATAACAAAAGGGATGGGAAGACCCCATCAAGTCGTACATGGATAGAACCAAAGGATAATCATCCAATTAATTTGTAGCTTAAACTAACTACGTAAAGGCTTTTCATCTTCCTGAATAAGTGCTACATTGAGATACTATGAACCTATGGATAATTACAAAAGCATTGAGTTGACCTCAAGACAAATGGACCTTCTTCTTCCTATGGCATTAACTTCAGAACAATACCTTCTCTTATATCTTGGGGATTCAGTCAAACACGTTCAAGTTAAAACTCCTCGTAGTGAAGTGTTACTATCACTTTCCGATAATGGCAGAACTACAGTGTTAAGAATCTCTTGAGCTTCAGTCAGCTGACTATCGAACGCAGTTATTCAGCATACTTGTTCAATGATATGCGATAGCAAAGTGGGGAAAAGACCACTCACGTGGCAGTCGATAAGCCCGAGAGATTTAGCAATGAATGGATCGTGAAATCTTGCACCACATTCGATCCTCTCGCTGTCCCAATGTGGCAATTCATCGTTTCCGTTTTGCAAAAGATATAGCGGCGTTTAGCCCAAAATGAATGAGCGGAGACTTGCGTGCTGGTCGTGCGGCTGCATGATCTTCCAAATCGCTTTTACGAACTGTGCATCTGATGGGATCTCCCTTGAAGGTCCAACTGCATTTTCTCAGTCAAAGCTCATGTTAGACAGACCTGGGGATGCATAAAACAAAAAATCTTTCGCTATATGGAATAAAGACTCTGAAATCAGATTTAGAACTCTCATGAACTTTCCACTTTCTACTTCAAGTTAGGCCACAACATCCCACTGATGCGTTGAAAGTCCATGCTTCTGGACGTCGCGTACTCTACAAGAGAATTACACCATCTGAAAAACTTCACCTTGGGGTGTTGCTTCTTCTCTGTTTATCCCCAGCTGTCTGCCTCGACGTAAGCTCTCTGGTCAAATTTCTTCAGTATCCATCCCCGCCGCAATCGTCACCGGATTCCCTAATATAGTTTGAGCCTTTCATTCGATTTCCACTTTTGTTCGTGAGATGAGGTGGATGCTAATAGGCAAAACGTGTCCTTGATAATTCTAGTACTGTGCCATGTTTCACTACCTTATGGGGCACTTGGTCAAGTTACTTACTGCTCGAGCATTCCTTCTTGAGCTGATCTGGAAACTCGTGACATGAACGGGTGTATGTTGATGACGAACTGTGCAATCCAGGATTGGAACTTTGCTATATCCCCTAGCAGAAATGTTTGAGCTTTACCAGTTGTTAGAAGTCTTATGGGTTCAGTAAGAACGCATTTAGAAGGTTACATGAATATTCTAGCTGGCATTCGTTGATGCTACTCTTCCCTCCCTCACTCCATCCATACATCCATTGCTCTTCAAACTGGTCGGGCTTCTATTCCTAAGTTTTTTGTGACATATTTGAGGTGTTAAAAGAAAAGACTTCTCGACCTCCCGGTGGAAATGACCAGAGTTGTTCCAGATTCTTCGTCACCGATGAAGATTTGGGGAAGTGAGAGGACTCGTTCCAACATTCTTGGTTGCCACTCTTCCGTGCTTGCTTTCTTCTTTGGTGTCACTCCTCCTACCTGTTGCTCCCATCTTTATGTTTCTGGGCCCGTGGCCTAGTTGGAAATCTTCGTACGAGTATACGACTTCATGCATTCACTTCAATGAGTAGGCACAGTACGTTCGTCGATCGAGCACCGGGTGAACTTTCCTTCAGCTTCAATGAGTCACATACAGGGTGGAAACAATTGTTCAGCACTCAATACCATCAGCATCATCAAAAGGTTCAGCATCTGAAGTCTTTTCCCATAAGCAAAGTTGGAGGTTTTGGGCGACGCACAGTTTCGTGAACTGTTGTTAATGATGGTTCCACTCGACTCAGCATTCGTCCCTGTTACATTTCCTGCTCCCTCTCTACAAATTGGTTTTAACTCAAGCTCTGGGTCAAGATAAAACTCAGGCCGTCCCACCGGAAAGAAGTCTGCAATGCTCCCACACACACACACACAACCTTTGCGTACGCAGTTTTCACTTATGGGTCAAATCAGTCGCTTTAATTAAGGCCCGCATATTTAATGAAATAATCGCTGCAGTTCCTTATTGTCCCCACATGATGTTCTTCCTACTGTATTCCCCTGATCACGCCCTTCCGGTCAAACACTGGGTCACCCTAAACCTAAACCACTGGGTCACTACGAGAATCAACGAGCGAGAAAATAATTCTCTTCCAAGCATTTTTTTAGTTCTTGCTCATCGCTATCTGCTTCTTTGCGGTCGACTTTTCGGGCGTAGATGATTGTTAGTAGAGTGCGGTGTAAGCCAAGTGATTTCGAAAGAAGAGAGGAAAGAAACAAAGATTCAAGAAGAGTTCACCATCGTAACTACGGTTACCATGAGTAACCCACAGTCGATGATAGGGTCCAGGTAACTCCACCACATCCCAAAACCCCCTTCTCTTTCCCGTGAGACGGAGCCGAGCGCCACCTGTCTACGTGTTCTGTCGTTTGTCCCATTATGCTCCCTGCAGTCGAATGAAAGTGAGCATGTATCTGGAGAGTGCAGATCTCAAACGTGAGGACTCGAGAGCACAACGTTCAACAAGGTCCTTCAATTCGATCCCTTTCTTTTCATTCCCTTTCTCTCTCTCTGTCTCAAAAATTGTTCAGTGTCACCGATCCACGAACGCAACGGAGAGCGAACGGAACTGAACCGGGGGTCGTTGCCCGGGATAGAAGCACGTTCGGGAGGAGCTAGGTGCCAAGACAAGGACGGCAGAGGGGTGGGAGAGGGAATGTGAATGGGATCTAGACTAGGGGGGTCTAGAAGGTCCGTACGCCGTTGCTTTAAGGATTCCCCTGACATCCCGTCATGAATGATTTGGCCCTGTGATTCCACCATAACTCGGGTCCCGGGGTCCCTCTGGTGCGATAAGACGCGAAGTGATCTCACACGACACATAACCCCCCTTGGCTATCGAGTCTCGATGCCTCGCCTCGCCTCGGGCCCTTGGCACTGCTTCGCTTTTTCGCCTTTGTTTGATATTCTCTCGTCTCCAGTTTCGCACATGTTCAACATGTGCTCTCTTCCTAAAAACCGCGTGCACAAGTTCGGGTGGCCTTTATTCGCAGCAAAGTGTCTCGAGCTTTTCTCTAAAGAATAGAAAAAGAACCGCGTGCACAAGTTCCCTTGGGTTCATTTGACATGGGGAGGGAGGGGAGGGTTCCCTTTTGGGCCCGCTCCTCCTCGTGTCCATTGTCGATTTCCAGACACACGTAAAATCATTGGCTTGTCAGTCTGTCCGACAGGCCTCATCTCATCTGAACTCGGCCCAGCCCTGTCTGCTCTAGTCCAAAGTCCAGACTCCAGATCAGTTTCTCCTCATCTACGAACAGAGACAAGCAAGAGAATACGAGGTCCACTTCGTTTGAAAATACGTAGTCCATTCCATTGCACTTACTTGCTCTTCTGAATTTATGTTTTATTTTAAGGAATGTGCAATGGATCGAACTTAACAAGAATGACAAATTAAGGATCTAAACTGAAAAGAAAAGGAGATTATATTGAGATGACAGCAGCAAGAGAGTCTGGGGTGATTTCTTGGCAAAAATAAGGGGGGAAATTTATGTAATACTGGAAGTGAGCTAGTTGTTTGTCATACTCGGGATATTTTCCTGGATGATTATGCCCTCTCGGTTGTCTGAATCGGGCCTGAGAAATATAACCACGACAAATATTGGCAGAAAGGAGTGTGAATCAAACTGACTGACCTTGGACTCGGGACACTGACTTTGTAGATTGTTCTGATTTTTTAAGGAACATGTTTTTTCCCCCGTTTAAAAAAATGTTAACTTGGGAGAGTAAGCGGAGTTAATTCCAAGGCACGAAGGTTATGATTCTTCTTGTATTCTCCGAGTACTGTATATTCAGATTTGTACGATATGCATGTACGGAAGAAGAAGGGTTAGTTCATCATGTGGTATGATTTAAATTCACCCTCTTACGAAGGGTCGAAAGGTGCCAGATCCAGCACATTCATATTATTTTTGTGGTGCTTTTTCATGTGGTTATGATCCGAATGTCAATTATGGATTTGGCTTATGGATCATCATGAATTATGAGGTACTCTTAGATTGCAAGTACTGTAAATTTTTATCAGAAGATGATACGTCGACATAAAGTAATAATAAATTTAATTATCTCGTTTTCCCAACTGAATATGAACATTCTTTTAGGATTTGAGTGTTTGAATATTAATATTTTCATTAAAAAATAAAATTAAAGTAACTTCTAGTATGTCACTTGAAAGTGACTACCTCTCACTGGTATGCTCAAAATAGTGGTAGATGTCAACCTTTCCTTGAGCTCAACAAAAGCTCTCTCTTAGTGAGGGGCTTGAGCTTCTCTATATGAACAAGGTTCTCATTCTTCCAAGATCAACGCTTTGCCATCATCATTCTTAGATTCAATATCATGATACTCAAGAATAGATGAATCAGTCCATGTTCCATACCTTTCGGGAGCCTTACTAATCCGGTTTGATGATCTCCTAGTAGATGATCATGGTTGATCTCCATCGTTTTGTGTTGTGTCTTGAGTCTCAGCAACGACAACTTGCTTGTCCAATTTCTGTTGTTCAGTAATTTGCTCCATCTGTTTTGGAGCTTCTCCTTGTGGCGCATCATTAAAACCATAATGATCAATCTCCCCCTCAACAACATCCATGAGTGGAGATTTGCCCTTGTCAGTATGGGGAGCTTGAGATATATCCCCCTCTTTCAATGATCTGGGCTCATCGAAAGAAACATCCCTATTGACAATCAACTTACAAGCTACAAGATCCCATAGCCTATAACCTTTCAAACCACTTGCATATCCAAGAAAATGACACTTCTTGGATGTAGGATCCAACTTGGTTCTATTCTCCTTAGGTATGAGAGGATAAGCCGTACAACCAAAAATTCTCAAATGACTATAATCAGCCCTCCATTTGTGCCTCAATTCAAACAGTGTCAAGAAATTGATTGCACTTGAAGGAAATAGATTTACCAAATACATTGCGGTATTTACAGCTTCAGCCCAGAATTCATATGGTAAACCATATTGGCTCAATATACTACGTACCTTCTCCAATACTGTTCGGTTGAGCCTCTAAAAAAAAACATTTTATTGCAGAGTATAAACCTTGGTGAGATGACGAGTGATCCCCTCCTCTTTGCAGTAACTTCTAAACTCCTCAGAAGTATATTTCCTGCCATTATCCGAATGTAGATATCTCACCTTGTGACCAGTCTGAGTCTCAACTTGGGCTCTCCAACTTTTGAAAGTTGCAAAGACTTCATACTTTTATGTGAGAAAATAGACCCACACAAATCTTGAGTAATCATCAATAAACGATACATAGTACCACTTCCCAGAATGTGAGGCTTTAGGAGAGGGTCCCCACACGTCAATATGTACATACTCAAGTAACTCTTTGGAACTATGAGTTCCAACACCAAAGACTTTTCTATGTTGCTTGCCCATAACGCAATGCTCACAAAATTCCATGTCAACTTTACCTAACCCAGGTAACAAGCCCCTATCTCAAAGAAAGATCAAGTACATGTTACTCATGTGTCCCATTCTAGAATGCCAAACATGAGCCATCTTAGGCCGAGATCTGGTAAGATTGACTTCACCACAAATGGTATTGCCCTCTAGCACATACAGATTTCTATGCTTGTGTTCTCTTAAGATAATCTTATCACCTACTCTCATCTCAAGTACTCCTTGTTTAGAACTCCACTCAAGGCCTTTTGAATCTAACATTCCAAGAGAGATAAGGTTCTTTCTCATTTCAGGTATAAACCTGACGTGAGTCAACGTACGTTTGACTCCATTAAACATGTGAATCAGGACAGATCCAACACCTTCAATTCTACAGGGTTGATCATTTCCCACAAGAACTAAACCGTTTGATACTAAGAAAGTATGAAAAAACTTTGTAATGTAACAAATGTGATAAGAACAAGCATTATCTAGAATCCATACATCAACAACGCCCTTTGGTGAGTTGCATAGTGCATAGTGCATACCTCTGGCTTCATAATCCATCTTCAAGCAAGTCATACTCCTCATCAAAATCTTGAGCCACATTGGCCAAAGAAGGATCATTAGCCTTGGTCTTCACACAACAGTCCTTCTTAAAGTGACCACTCTTGCCACATTTCCAACAGACCACCGTCTTTCTGTCTTGGGATTTACCCCTAGATATGGATCTACCTCTAGATCCAAACTTCTTCCCATCCTTCCCATTCCTTGATTGTGACCGTCCACGGGTCACATTCAGTACCATACCAGATGAAGAGGATGGAGTAGAGGGCATGATCATCTTCTGTTGTAGGTCATCAGTCAATAGAGCACTTACAACCTCATTGTAAGTGATCATTTTTCTATCACGATGGAGCAACACTCGTGACAATGACTGATATGAAGCAAGTAATGAGCTTAACAGATGAAGGGCCTTCCTCTCATCACTTATCTCCACTCCCAGATTCTGAAGATCAATAACAAGATCAGCAAAGGCATCAATGTGATCTTGTATCTTCGTACCTGAATCTTTCATTTTGAAGCTCATCAGCTTCAAGGAGGTGTACAATCTGTTTGATAACTCTTTACGATCAAACCATCGCTGAAGAGCCTCAAACAATAAAGTACAATTGTCATACTCATCAACTTTCTTTAGAACTGAAGGTTGTAGATGGAGTATAACAATACTTTTTTGCTTGCTCCTAAAGGTCCTTCCAGTCTTCATCATTGAATGTAGAGGGTTTAGGCCTCAATGACTTGCCTAAACCGGAAGCCTTCATCTTGCCTTTGACTTGACTCTCTCACAAAAGATAGTCACCACGCCCATCATATTTGACAATGTCAAATCCGGCTCCTCTTGTCTTCATGACTGCCATCTCGTTCAGTCTAGCCCTTGAACTCGTCCCTTGTGTTGTTTGGTTGTCAAAAGAAACCTCAAAACTTAACTTCTTTCCACTCATATGAGAAAAATGGAAATTTATCCTGGATAAAAATCCCTAAGCCACAAGGGATACCGCTGCTATGCTTGCTATTACTGCTACTACTCGATCCTCTGATCCTATTTTCTTCTCTTGATAAACTATTTCATCTACCACACGATTTCATGTAGATATGAAATCAATTGTCGTGAATTGTCAATAATGACGGCCAAAATTGTAACTCGTCTCTACTTTTCTTGAGTTGCTTGTGATATAACTACAAAGAATTACTTCACACATCCGCGATGAGTAGAGAGCTTGTAAGATCCACGAGGAACCAAAAATAAAGCTCAACTCTCCTTGGTATTGATTTTCACCTCCTCTCCTCCAATCAAGCAATTTGACCACAACGTTGTCGTGTTGTGACATGGCTACTATGAGAAGATGATGACATGTGTCATCTTCAGAGCTGTTGAGATGACTGCGATATTTTGACGATATTTTAGGTCAGGATGGTCGATGGCTCATTGTAAGGTTGTTAGGAGCCCACGGTTGGATTGTCATCATAGGGTCAGGATGTAGATAAGGATCCAAGGGATATTATCTTGGACCTTATCGGATATAAAGCGTGGTTGGAGTCGCAAGGAAAGGGGGAGATCTAGAACGTTGCTGACTAAGGAGCTTATCCGATAGAAGTGGAGCCAACATGGGACATGGATAGAGGGCGGTATGATCCTCCAAAAGTACCGATGTCCAATCCGTTTGTGATAAGCATTCGGTGTCTACATCGTGACTACTTTAGAGCGTGGTTAGTATACCACTTTGGAGATAACTTTATGCAAGTGGTGATAAACTCCCCGGATCCTTTCATTCTGCCAATTGTTTCCTACGACGCGACTTGGGACTTAATAGTTTACGTTTTAATTTGATATTGGCGTTATGGATCTGAACTTGCCGGTAGCGGTGACTTTCAACACATGGGTTCCTGTCCATCATTATTGTCTACCAAAGGCAAGTCATAGGGAGTTGATTGTTAGGAATTTTGGCGAGGAGTATTATACTCAAGTTATAAACTCCCCGGTCCCTTTTGTTGTTCCGTTCATACTTAGCCGGTTTCGAGTTATTATTTTGACTCTTTATTAGCGACAACTCGTATTATCTATATGATGGCTAAGTAGTGTTTTTAGGCTAGTTGTTAAGCTCTAAGTTAGTTGTGGCTAATTTGGCCCACTAGAGGTCAAAAAGGCACTCTTCATTCTCATTGGTTGGGAAATTTAGACCAATGAGAGCACTTGGGTGAGTTCTTCAGGGTTTTGAGTAGTTTCGGGAGCCTTCAAATGTAGTTTTCCAGGATTGAAGGATATGGTTGGGAAGCTGACGGGGAGAGCTAAGATTTTGGCTCAAGAATGAGGCAATGGAGCAAGTTGACACTCCGTTGTGGTGATTTGAAGTTGGAGAGTGAAATTTGGGCCGATTGGAAAGTTTGGGTTGATTCTGAGTGTTTTGTAAGGGTTTTCACAGATCAGGTTTAATATACGTATAGTTTCAACCCAAATTTGAGATTTGATTGAAATTTTAGCTCGATTGGATGAGTTTTGAGTACAAAGCAATAGTTTGAAGTTTGTGTACACAGTCTGAATTGCAAGTGGATTGAAAAATTGGGATTTATAATGGTTTTAGTACACAAGGGTCTGCATATCGCCTTGTGATATAGGGTATAGTTCGACATTTGTGACAAGAGATCTAGAAAGAAAAAGCATGTGAAAATTTCTTGAGAGTTATGAATAGTTGCAAAGTACTTATCTCTGAAGTTTGGATGAGAGTTAACTGTTCAATCGTTGGTTACAATGATCTTCTTCGCTGGAGTTTACCAGATGCAACAAGTTGCGCGTGGAGAGATGAGGAGGTGAAAGAGAGGGTGATTGTTAGTTTGCACGAGGGCGAGAAGAGTTCTTCTACCCGGTTTCGGGCATTCGGGGGAGTGAAGCTCTGTCCATTCGACAACGTTCTAATATTGCAGCCGTGCAATTCCGAATGCTCAAGTGCTTCTCGAGAATGACATCCAAATCTGCCAAATTCAGCAGATCTCTTGTCAAGTAGCCTAGTGCCTTCTTCAAGCTCCCTGATCGTGAGTGATCCAACACAGACCCATCGGTTATTACTACTGCTCCACTCGATTCTAGTGCGCCACTCCCTTCAGCGGCTGATGTTGCTGATTCTCCACCACCACAATGCTCTGAAACCAATTGTAGGTCCGAAATAGGAATACACGAAGAAAACTATGCAATCAAGAGTCGAAACATGAAGTACATGGTTCACCTCACTGAGGTTACGTCCATGGAACACCCAAAGTCACTTTACTAAATAATCCTAATTGTGTCACATAGAGCTTTTTCCAGCCCTCTTATATAGTACTACCAACCCTAGCTCTAGTCTAACTAACTATACTTAAACTAATCCGAGTTACTCAAGATCTGAGTTAACTCCTAACAGTGTTAACATGAAAAGGATGACAATGATCTCAATATGACACTTTCACCACTATGTTTAGATCGAGTTGGGAAGAGTTTAGAGGTCCCAACCTTTAACCCTATTCTGGATTTCTTTGCACGGTTGAGGAGAGACTACCAAGGGATGAGAATTGACAAATTTCGAGGCTTGTAGAAGTTTCAACATAAATCAGGGGAGAGTCTACAAGGCGTATACTCAAATGTGTCGGTAGATCAGTATTACATTTGGGATGAGAGAGTCACAAGCTGTCCAATATTGGTATGGGATATTGGACATGGAGTTGAGACATAGAGTGAGAGATGCTAGCTTACTACATGAGATATCACCTACATTGGTCATTATGTTTTGTCTTGCTAAGCGTATTGAGCTCAACATGCAAGAAGAGAAAATGATGACTGCTGGTTTAGCAAGAATTCACCAACTTCATCAACTCCTTCATGTTACTAGTCAACAACACAACCCCATAGTGGTTATGGTACACATGTGGGACAATCTGTGAGATATAAGCTAGGGTTGTGAACTATTGTTCTTTTTTCATATATTAATCACCAATTTAGTGAAAATAGTTTCAAAAAACTCAATCCTTTCTCCATCATGTAACTTTTATCGTGATTTTTTCAAGCCTAAACTTCAATATGTAAATGGTCTTTGTGGAAACAACTGAAACTTTTCAAAGACTTCAAAGATTTTCTCAGTCTGTTTTCATTGATCCAAATGTCATGGCATGAAAAATGGATTCATAACAACATTTATCTATAGTTTGATTAAAATAATTTCATTCTTATTTAGAATTTTAAACTAAATTTAAATGCATAAAAAATTTTAACGTTAATATAGATTTTTAAAAAAATTTCAAAATTGACTTAATGTAAACAAAACTACAAATGAAATGAAAATCGTAATTATTATTTGAGAGTGATAATAAAAAATATCAAAGTATTTGAGAATAATAAAAATTAATTCAGTATATTTTCTTTTAATGTAAAGTAGGAATGAGCTGGAATTGATGTTTAAAGAACCCATATTATAAGGAATTTCAAATCTATAGCTAAGAAACTAAATCAATCGTAAACTGTCATGTCTCAAATTGCTTAATATTATAGAATTGAAAAAATGAACAGGACTTATGAGTTCATTACACTAAACATATAAGTATCATGAGAATGATAAAAAAAAAAAATTTATGTGAAAATGATATTGATAGAGACATTAGACAATGATAAAAAAAATTTTTTATCATAGGTACATCTAGAGTATCAGATTTTCATTTGAACATGTTCCAAGTTTTCATATCAAAACGGTTAGGATGAATTTCATGGGCCATGCCGCATATGACTGTATTAGGTGACACTATATCATTAACACGGAAACTAGTACTGACAGAGTTTAGCAGAAAAAGTGTATGCATCAGAACTAATGCCTTGACGTTATAATAGTAATAAGGCGAGCACTAGCAAGTCAAGAAGGAAGGCCATTTTGTCTCAACATGAAAGTTATTTTTTGCTCTTGATGTACAGCTGTAGCTTGAAGATAAAAGACCCAAGAAGTGGCTGGAACAGTTGTGTGAGGTCTCCGCATTTCAATCAAATGAAAGAAGAAGATATAAGATAGCACACCTTTAACTCCATTAATACAAAAGTAAGAGCTACTATTTTATAAGTTTTATGTCTATATGATATAAGTCAGGTTATTGGTTCAGTTAAAGAATGAGACAGCGCGAAAGGTGTACATAATGTTACAATAACCTTTCAAGTCAAATTATTATATTGGTCTTTTGGAAAAATTCAGATTTTGAGAATCTTTTTCTATATAAAGAAATGTGAAAAAAAATTGAAAGAAGACTGTTCCAAATAATTTTAAACTCCAAATTTGCGCTTTGTTTTTTTCTATTTGAAATTAAAATATGTGTCTAACGGTTTTCTCTTTATGAAAGCACATACATACTGAAGTTTGGACTATGCTGTTTTCACGACAAAGCATTCTTGTTCTTACAGAATTCTGTAAGAACAAGAATACTTCAATATCTACACCATTCCATGTAGTTAGTGTAACAGCCATATTGAGAAAGAAATACAAAAGCTGCATTACCTTTGGACCAGCAATTTGGTCTTCTCCTTTGATTTCGTTCATACCAAAGTCAGATTCACGATACATGACGCCAATGGATAACGTAAACCCCTTCAAACAAACTAGCGTAGACTATAATTTTTTACCTGAGGTTGTCAAACTCTGGTCCCCTGCTCTCTTTGATTCATATTTTTAAAAAACCACGAGGAAAGAGATTTCGGACCTCAAGGATTGTGCGCGTGGGGACTTTGGAAAAATCTCGGAAGGAGTTTTTGAGTTCTGAATCTTCTCTACTGCAATTCCTAATTTATTCAACATTATTCTCCTACGTGACGCTCAGTGGATCACTCAGTCCTTTTTCCTCCACTCTAGTCTAGTCTGGTCTATTGACTCTATTCCCTTTTCGCCTGGATAATGCATAGCCAGTGCTAGACAGCAGTAGCTCTAGATCTGAGATTGTAGCTTTCGGAGAGGGAAGGACGGCGGCTCGCTCATGTTTGTGGGCCGATCACCTTAATTATTCCACAACCGAGCCGCGTACTAATACCATACCGCGTTCTAAACCGTCACCCATCCGAAAGGCTCTGATAGATATCCCGGGATGAATGTAGTTAGCAAACGGGACAGCGACAGCAATGGCTGCTCTCACTTTGTGAAACAATGTCTGATAGCGTTAGCGCGTAGAAAGCTCCAATCCATCGAAAGCAAAGGAAAGGTAAGGGGTAGTATGATGGGATGGAGAAATCCTCTCAAGTTCATCCCTACCATAAGAAAAATAGAAAGGAAAAGGGAATGGAAGGTTTGGAGAATCATGGAGGGGGCTACTACCTGCAATGGAGGAATCCCAATCCCGCGTTCTGAGATACAAACCATCAGAGGCTAAAGCGAACGAAGCAAGAAACTTTGAACCGTGCCGTGGAATGGCTTTTCTGGGGACGGGGTATGGAAGCCCTGGAGTTGTATGACGGGATGGAGGAATCCTCTAAAACGCCGCGTTCGGAGATATAAACCATCAAAATTACAAGAGAAAGCAGCCATACTGGAAATATATATCCCTTGAGGAGGGAACCTCATTCCTGCCTCTCCTCTGCCTGCGTCTGTGCTTTAGGGCTGAAACAGTCAAACCCCTGTTGCTGTCTGTCTGTCGGTCGTGTGTGTGTGTGTGTCGAAAGAACGAGTAGCGTAGTGACGTGCCTCTGCTCTGCTCTCCTCTGTGCTCTTCTTTTGTTCAGAGCACCTGAGTAGCGGAGAATATCCACTGCTGCCGCGTCTGTAAGTCCTGACCACGGCCATGCAGACAAGAGCCACCACTGTAACCAATAGCACCCCGAATGCGAACCAGTAAAATAGTAGATAAACTTTTTAGTGGTGCTCTCCCTCTGAGGAGAGCATCTGTTACCAGTACGCGTCTGGAGGGACGCTCGCAGGCAGGCACGCAGGGTTTAGTATTTCGTGTACGTATGGTCTCTTCTTTTGAGGACTCTCTATCTGCTGAAGAACGCGCTTAGGGGCCGCTCACAAGCACTACTGCTATATTTTTCCCGCGTCCCTATAAGAATTTTGGCGTCACAGTTAGAAACGCTTACTTTTGCCCGGTACGTTACATGGAGTGTGCGGGACATCGAAACCTTCTCTTTTATTTTGTTGGTGACGCCAAAGAAATACTGCTATCCAAGAAGTACGAGGTCAAGGCATGGAAGGCTAATCTGACTCCCTGCATTATCTCGCATGAGTACTATGAAGAATAGTTTAGAGAGGTTTGTATACCTTTGTGCATACTCATTCCTTGGGTACCGTATTTCTACAATTCACTTTGTATTTTTTTCTCTCTTCTATCATGGCTTTTCATAAGAGGGAGTCACTATTCTACAATCCGCCATTGTACTCCATGGGGAGATCTTTTGGAATGACCTCTATTTGATATGGCTCACTATAGAACTTTTTGTCTACTACTTTGACCTTTATCGTGTTGTGACACGGCTACTATGAGAAGATAATGACAACTGTCATATTCAAAGCTGTTAGTATTCAACTGTCATATTCAAACTGTCATTGTTATGACAATGAGATTGTCATAACAATGGCTCATGGGTTTGAATCTATTATTCTATCAATTATTTTTCATGGCATGATTTGTGACCTGACATCATACATTTTGATTTAATCTGAACGCTATGGATATGAACTTGCCATTAGTGATGGCTTTCAACACATGGGTTTGAATCCATCACTATTATTTATCGAAAATAAGCCATATGAAGTTGATTGTTAGGAATTTTGATGATGAGTACTATTCTCAAGTTATAAACTCTCCGGTTTGATTTGTAATTTTATTCCTACTCAACCGATTTCTAGTTATTATTTTGAGTTTTTATTCATAGTAGCTCATATTATTTATATGATTATTTCTACTCAGCCAGTTTTGAGTTATTATTTTAATTTTTTATTAATCACAGCTTATATTATTTATATGATGGTTAAGTACAGTTTTTAGATAAGTTGTAAAGCTATAAGTTAATATGGAGCTAATTTGGTCACACTAGAGGTCAAACGTTGGTCATGAAGTTTGGACCAATGATGGTACTTAGGTGAAATCCTTCCAGGTTTTGAGTAGTTTTGTAAACCTTCCAAGGACCATTCACAAATTTTGGGAAAGGTTTAAAAAGCTTACGATGAGATCTACGAGGTCGACTCAAGAATGGAGATAATTGAGTGGGTTGTCAATCTATTGTGATGATTTGAAGTTGGAGAATGAAATTCAGATCATGGAGTGTATTTAAGACTATATTTAGAAATCTACAAGGGTTTCAAAGCATATGATTCAACTAACATATAGTTTACAATTCAGATTTGTGTTTGAATTGAAATTTTAACTCAATTGGAGGAGGTTTGAGTATAAAACGATAGCTTGAAGTTTGTACACAAAGTTGAAGTTGCAAGATTGCACTATAAGAGCCATGGTTGTACATATAGGATGAAATGTAAGTATATCTAAATTGTGACTAAGTCTATCTTAGTCATGATTATATTTAGCTAGTTATGGTTTAAGTTGGAGGAAATATAGAGTAGCTCTTGGGGTGATAGATGAGAACAACTATTTTGTTGTTTAGTAAGAATCAAGAAACATATTCCATCACATGAATATCTCGACTTTCCTTGATTTGGACTAGTTTTCATTGGTTTGACTTGGTGAAGACCCTTAAATCTAGGGGCGAGATTGATTTGGTACACTAAAGTCAATTGGAGGGTAGTTGGACTTCTAGAAGATCCAAGTGAACCAATTACATGTTGCCATGTATCCTTTTCATTGGGATTTGTGATCTCTATCTTGATTAAATTTGATAAAAAAAAGTTATCTGATGATTACTTATAGTTACTAGGGTAATATTCTAAGTAGTATAAATAGAAAGGTTCAGAAGCACCTCTCAAGTTAGTTTTGGAAGAAGTTAGTTTTGTGATCTTAGTTTTGGAGAGAACTTATTTTGGAAAGCTTGATTTTTGGAGAAGTCATGTTTGGGTTGGATCCTTGATTCAATGAAGACTTTGATCATCAAAGTATCCCTTCCTTTTGAGTGATATTTTATTTTTTGTGAGAATTTGCATCGTGGAGTTTGGAATTTGAGAGTTTGTGTAAGAGTGTGCATTAGGGTTATGGTCATAGGGTGGAAACAAGTCTTTTTAGATTCATGATGAGCTTCCAAAAAACCATCGGAGGTAAACCTGAGTGAAAATCAGCCTATAAGATACAGCTTTGACTGTCACAAAGTTTATATAGTGATTATAACTTTTGATATCATAAGTTTTCTTCAACAAAACATTCCAGAGTTTAAGATTGGATAATAAAATATCTTCTCTGAAATTTGGTGGATAGAGCGATTAGGTGGAAGAGGTGTATCATGTTTGACACGTTCTATAGCCAATCTTTAGAGTGAAAATTCTTTTCTAGAACCTTCCTCTTCCCTTTGTCTCTTCTCTTTTATCGATGCTTCATATTGAATCTTGGTAATATAACATGAATCAACATGATCTCTATGTGATCTTTCCATCCAATGGTAGCACAAATTGCCGTTGCTGTTCTTGAAAGAATCTCTCTAGCTATCTCCTCTTTCTTCATTGTAGCAAGAGCATAGTGATATTTGCCCTTCAAACTCCTCTCCATCTCCTCTAACCTTACCACCATCAATGAAGATTTCAACCAATGCCACCACATGTGCACTATGATATTCATCTACAAGTTTTCTCATGCCTCCTTTAGCAAAATTGGTTTGGATAATTGCTCCAATGTCTTTAAAACCTATCTTCCTTTCCTTCCAAAAAATAGCACCACTATGCAATGTTTGTGCAAAGTTTCTGCAATCTCTTCATGCATGATCAACGTTGTCACACCATATGCATCATTAAACATATGCTTATTGGATGAAAGTCTTATTTTCCCCTCCCATATCTTTCTCCTCGAGCATTACAAACTTGATCTTGATCTTCATTTCACACATGATCTCCTCGATGGATGAATGTTACTTCATGAAGTTTATAGCTGAGGCTTGAACATTGGCTATTGAAACTATTTGCCTAGCAATATGTGCTGGAGCAACAGAAGTAACAATCTAAAGAGATTTTCTCACTACAATTTTTTCTCTCCTTCTCTCCCTCTTCGCCAATAGACCAACTGCCTTCTTTACATCCTTCCAACTACTAGTTAGCCCTTCTTGCTCATTCTTGTACTCTAGAAATAATTCTAGCTTCTTTTGTAACTCAAAGTCTAAAGATCAAAGAAACAATTTAGCTTTTAGGACTCCAAAGTGATCTTCTTTAGTTGAGATAAGTGTGAGAATTGTCCCTCAAACTCCATAAAAAGCTCATTTGCATGAGACTTCTTATTGGACCTTTCAATCCACTCCATAAATAACCTCTTGATGATTCTATCAGAATCTTCCAAGAAGTATTTGTACCTCAAAGTTACAGAAATATGTTTTCCAACTCTCTTTTAATTATTCTTGTAGTGATCTGTCATGATTACTGATCTCTGTCATGGCAGCAAGACGAAACATTTTTACCATCCCTCTTTTGGGTATACGGTTCAACTACATCTCCCTAACGTTGTTGTGTTGTGACTCGACTACTATGAGAAAATGATGACATGTGTCATCTTCAAAAATATTATAATGACAATGATACTTTAGGTAAAGATGACCGACAACTCATTGTTAGGCTGTTAAGAGCCGACGATTGGATCGCTAGGATGTTGATAAGGCTCCAAGAGATATTATCTTGGACCTTATCAGATATAAAGTGCAGTTAGGATGACAAGGGTATAGGAGAGATCTAGAACATCACTTTGCTGACTAACGAGCTTATTTGATGGAAGTGGAGCTGACATGGGACATGGATAGAGGGCAACATGATCCTTCAAATGTACCAATGTTCAATCCATTTGTAATCAACGTCCTGTATCTTCATTGATATCACTCTGGGATGTGATTACTATATCACTTTGGAGATAACTTTATGCAATAAGGGATGAACTCTTTACATCCGATTATTCTTCCAATTGTTTTGTACGGCTCGATTTGGGACCTAACAATATACATTTTGATTTAGTTTGCTCGCCATGGATCTAAACTTACCAATAGTGATGGTTTTCAACACGTGGGTTCCAATCCATCACTATTATTTATCAAAAATTAGTCATATGAAGTTGATTGTTAGAAATTTTGATGAGTAGTATTATTCTCAAGTTATAAATTTCCAGCTTCTGTTTGTAGTTTCCTTCATATTTAGCTGATTTTGAATTGTCATTTTGACTCTTTATTAGTGGCGACTCATATTGTGTATATGATGGCTAAGTAGTGTATTTATGATAGTTGTAAAGCTTTTAATTAATATGAAGCTAATTTGGCCACACTAGAGGTCAAAATGACACTTTTCATTCTCATTGGTCTTGAAGTTTGGACCAATGAGAGCAATTGGTCAAGTTCTCTTAGGTTTTGAGGAATTTTGGAAGATTTTTAGGGGGACATTCAAAGATTAGGAGACATGGTTGGAGAACATATGGAAAGAGCTACGACTTGAACTCAAAAATGGATGCAATTGAGGGGTTTGGCACTCTGATATAATGATTCAAAGATGGAGAGAGAAATTTAGATCTTTGAGGGTATTTGGGGTGTTTCTAAGAATCTTATGTAATAGCACGTGTATGCAGTATTCATTCCAAATTCGTATAGATTGATTCGTTCCCAAGGAAATGAGGGATCAAACCACACTAGCGAAGAAGGGAAATAAGCATTTAGACATCTTTCTAACTCTGTACTGCAAAGTGCGTAGAGCATTCACAAAGAAGGCAATTGATTCAATCTCAATTCCTTCACAATACCATCTCATCACCAATTTGATAGACACAACAAATAGATTTCAGCGGTTTGTTTTACTTCATGATGGGGATCTCTCTCATTACAAGATTGAGTCTCGGTGAAAATACCCTCTAGAGTACTTCTGATGCTAGAGACAGACTCAACTCTTGGACGAATATCCGGATAACTTCACGGATATACGCTTCAGTCGTTACAATGTCAATCTGCAAACACCAGCTCCTCGAGTGCTCGTTCTACCCTGACTATAATTTGCAATCCAACAGATTGGACACTTGCAAAGATGAAAGATCCACCATTTTATTTCCTACGACTATTTATAATGAATGTTCAAACTGCTACTACTAATTGTTAAGCTAACCGTCTCCTACACGGATCGCTCTCTCCTAAGTCTTCTACTCTTATCTAAGCCACTTTATCCCACCTCCGCTGCTTGCGTGAATGCGTTGATTCCTAACTGCATTTCCTGTACATCTGCCGTGATCTCGTGTCGATGAAGAGCCATGGCTTACCTGAAATCTCGACCCAACGCCTTGTACATCTCCTTTCTTCGATCCTTCGAGTCACCAGGATTCTCCATCGTTACCACCAACTGCTCTAATCGATGTGTCTCAACACGATCATACCGTGTGAACATATGATGCGCACATCTGTTAGCGAGGTTCTCCAACTTCGCAGGTGCCTCCACATCCACCTGAATCAATCTTCGCTTCAGGTCTTGCACCGTCTCCCGAAGATGAGCATTCTCCTTCTCCACAAAATGGATCTCCGCACCCCAAATACGATAGATCTCCTCATAAGCCTTCTTCGCCTCCTGAATTTGCTTCTCCATCTCAGTCTTCTTCTTGGACAGCTTGTCCACATTCTCCGTCAGCTCTCTCACTTTGATGGATTGGCCCTCCTTCACCAATGCCAGACGGTTCATCATCTGAATCAACTCCATATACCCATCTGCTTGAGGATCCCACCCTTGCATATACATCGGCCCCATCTCGTTCAACTCTAGTAATATCGGGACCACCACAACTTCCAACTTCTGTGACAACTTTAGCACTGATGCCATGGGTTCTGCAATCTCCTTCGAGGCTTTCAGTCCTGGCTTCACCGCCATCATCTTCGGACGAGAAGTCTTTGCCGGTCCTACTTCTTCTACCTTCTTCTTCCCTACATCTCTTCAAACTGCTAGAGTAGCGGGTGGATTGACCTCCACTACTCTCTTTCTCTTCCTTGAGTCCGAATCAGGTTTGCTCTGCATCGCCGGTCTCACTTCTCCCGTCCTCTTCGGTTAAGGAGGAGCACTCGTTCCTAGACTCCTCGTCAACCCACTACTAGCCTTTGTCGAGTGCGCATCCAAATCCGGCGGTCCCACTCTCCCACCAAGCATTAACCGCCTCTCCCTAGACGTCGACCCCACTCCTCGCGGCGCAGACGGATGAACTAAGAAAGACGAGAGATAGACTACACTCTTATTGTCTTCTCTTAGCTTCGTCGCCATTGCATGTACATTCCTCGCAAAGATCTCTCCCCAGTTCACCCGGATAGTCCCTCCGAGAACCCTTCTACGATCTTCACCTTGTACATGCTTACATAGGTTATTCTCTGCGGTGAGAAAAGCTGATTTAGGGTGAGAGCCACCTTCCTCCTGAATACATCCTTGATCAAATCAAGCTTGTAGCCATTCGTCCCCTTCCTCTCTCTAGGATTGAACCACTTCCGCTCGTCAAAGATAAATGTTGTGTGCATCGCCGATCCTTCCCAATTGATGCCGCCTTTGTCCTCTTTGTGATTGCGCCCCAGAGCCTTCGCCCATAACTTCGCATCCCACTTCTCTGGTTGAGCTCGACTTCCAATTGCCGTCAACGCTTTTCCTCTCCGGACTTCATCGCACAACTCCGGGCACAAGTAGTCCCATAGCCATGACAGAACGCTCCCACAGGGTTCTTCAACCTCGGCAACTCATTTGAGTCCAATCCGCCATCAAAATAAGTGGTCGAATTCTCCCCATTGTCGCACTTCTTCCTGCTGGAACTCCTCTGGTTTGACGCTTCGACATTGCAGCTAGCTTTTCCTGCTCCGGCCGCTTGGTAAGTTCTTGGCATCGACTTTCTCTCGATAATTCTTCAATCAGCCGTCCAAACGCGCACTTAAATTTCCTTGCAATTCACTCGTGTGAACTCCCTAATGGTATTCCTGTCTAACAAACATATATTCGGACGAATACCTCTATGAGAACCTGAATATAACTCTTTATTCACAAAAACCCAAAAAAATCCTACTTATCCTAAGAACTACGCTCCTACATCTTACAAGGGTTTGGACAGATTTGATTCAATAGAGATATAGTTGTTACTCAGGCTTGTGTTGGATTGAAATTTCAACTTAATTAGATGAGTTTTAAGTACGGAGTGATAGCTTGAAGTTTGTCCATACAGTTAGACTTGCAGGATTGCACTGACTGTCACGAAGTTAGTGCAGTAATCATAACTTTTACTATCAAGAAGTTTCATGAATAAAACTTTTCGAGTTGAAGCTTGGATGATAAGTGAACTTCTCATGAAATTTGAGAGCAATTGGAGTGAAGGATTGGGATGTATGATGGTTTTAGTACACATGGATCTACATATTACCTTGTGATACAATGTATAATTCAACAATTGAGTGATCTAAAAGAGAGGATAAAAAGATTGTAGAGCAATTAACATTGAAGTTTGGGCAAGATTTATTGGTCTAATTGTTGAATACCATAATCTTCTTGTCAGAGTTTTACAGGTTGAAATGAACTCAAATGTGGAGTGATGAGGATGAAAAAGAGAGAGTATCAACTCACACGAGGGTCAAGAGGGTTCTTCTATAGCCAGGCACTAAGACGTTCTTAGAGCAAAGCAATATCCATGCGACAACATATTACCTCAAGTAGTTTGAGATATTCCTACCTCAAATTGAATCATCTTCCAAATCACATCTTGCAATGCCCTTGTGGCTAAATTTTCCCTTTGATCATACAATTGTTACTATTTTAAAGAGAGTGTGAACGCTTCATACATCTCTATTATTTCTGGATTAAGTTGTACCTTGGGTACCTTGCAAGCTTTGCTCAATCCTTCCCCACTCATTTTAAACTTCTTTGTGACCATGAACAACCACTGAGTTTGTTGCTAATATGAAATAATTTTGATCGTTAATCCCACCAATCCACCAAATATTCAACCTTTTACCTCTATCTAAATTGATCTAAAGCTAGAGCCACATGGTATATGCCTTACAGATTGAACAACCTGACCTGTCATCACCTCATGCACTCTTGGAAAAAATGGCCATCACTTCCAACTTCTCACAAGAGAAATACACAACACACACTAGAGTAGTAACCGGTGATCAAGTTCAGAACACTCCTATAGAATTAGGTGCCCACACAAACCCATGATGGTGCACACAAAGAAAGTCAGTATAGAGAGGATCCAAACAAAAGAAGCAAATAACGACCGTCCATACTTAGATTATCCCAACCCATCCAAAATTGACTCTTACCATCACTTGGTATTTGAAATATCATTAAATTTAACTAATATATTACTATAGAGTAATAACTATATAACTATTTTACTATTTCAAGTTCAAACAAAACTTGAACTTGCAACATAATATCTTGAGTTCAATCCACAACTTGAGGTTGTAACCTAAACCTTATCATAAACTTGAAACACTTAATTATAAATCACAACTCATGATGCTATAAACTTATAAGATTAGAATTCAAGAAAGTTCTTCCAACTCAAAGAATTCTCGTTTAGTTCACCACTTATATCGAATAGATATTAATTTGCTATGACTTAGTGCTTGACTGTAGAAGAACCTTCTTGACCCTTGTGCAAGCTGTTATTTTTTCCTTCTTCTCCTTACCAATGCACATTTGAGTCTATTACAACAATAATTACTTTACAACCTTGTTTTGCTTTCATGAAATTTTCTAACTGGTCATTTTTTTATATCTCTTGGAAGAATTTTTTAATCATATAGTATATCACAAGTCAATATGTAGATCCATGTGTATTAAAACCATCAAACATCCCAATACTTCATTCTAGTTGCTTTGAAAAGTTGATGAAAACTTCCGATAACAAAAGTTATGATCACTATACTAACTTCGTGATTATTAGTGTAATACTACAACTCTGACTTTGTACACAAACTTGAAGCTATCGTTAGATACACAAAACTCCTTAAATTGAGTTGAAATTTCAATAAAATAATCTTGAGTTGTTTAATATATGTATGTTAAATCAGATTTGTCAAAACCCATGTAGGTTTCTCAAAAAGCCTCAAATACACAATAGGATCTAAATGTCAGTCTTCAACTTTCAATCATCTAAATAGATTGACTACCTTAGCAATTCCACCTATTATTAAGATCATCTTGAAACTTTTGTTGTCAGCTTTCCAACACTCTTCTCAAAAATACAAATCATTTTTAGAGAGGCTTCCAAAAAATCTCAAAACCTTGAAGTACTTCACCTTAGTGCCCCCATTGATCCAAACTTCACTTCAAATGAGAATGAAGAGTGGCTTTTTTTACCTTTTGTGTGGTAAAATTAGCTCCATATTAACTTAGAGCTTTACTACTAACCTAAAAATATTACTTAGCTATCATATAAATAAATATAAGCTACAATTGATAAAAAATCAAAATAGCAACTCGAAACTAGCTAAGTATGAACAAAACTACAAACGGAATGTTTCTAACTTGAAAATAATAGTCCTTGCTAAAATTCATAATAATCAACTCCATATGGTTTACTTTTGATAAACAATAGTGATGGATTGAAACCGGTGTGTTGAAAGCATCACTAATGGCAAGTTTAGATCTATAACATTCTAACTAAATGAAAATATATATTGTTAGGTCCCAAATCGAGCCGTATGAAACAACTAGAAGAATAATCAGGTCTCGAGAGTTTATTACTTGTTGCATAAAGTTATCTTTAAAGGGATACTAACCATATTCAAAAGTGATCGGGATGAAGATACTTGATGTTGATCACAAATGCATTTGGTATCGGTAAATCTGGAGGATCATATTTTTATCTATTCATGTTCGATATAAGCTCCACTTTGATCAAATAAGCCCTTAGTGAGTAAAGTGATGTTCTAGATCTATCTATTTCCCTTTGTACCCTGACCACACTTTATATTGATAAAGTTCAAGATAATATCTTTTGGAGCCTTATGAACATACTCACCCTATAAAGTCGATCCAACCGTGGGTTCTTAACATCCTTACAATGAACTGTCGGTCATCATGACCTTAATTATCATCTTCTTAACAATAGCTTTGAATATGATATATGTCATCATCTTTTCATATTCGTCGCTTCACAACACAAAAACCTTCATGAGAGAGTGCGCAAGAGCCTACCATAGTAGGTGACAAGGGTATCACCTTTTTCTTTTTTTTTTATCATATTACATTACCTATTTTAGGTAACGTGAATCTATTGCTCTTCAAAGAGTATTGGCTTGTTCAATCCATAGGAGAGCAATCTCGTTAGGTTACGTGATGTTATTTTGGATGCTCTAGTAGTTTGTAGATAGTTTGCTCTAGATAGTTGGGATATCTTAGGTGCTCATGACATATTTTCCATTGTGATGCTATTTGGACCTAACCCATCCTACCCGCTAGGTTTGATCCTTGTAGGACTTGATAGGGTCTTCCCATCCTTTTGGCTATATTGCTCCGTTTTCCAAAATAAAATAAAATATTTTGTTCTCAAAAGAATGAGTAAAGAAGAGTTTGAAGTTGAGAGAATAATAAGTACCCGAGTACATTGTGAACTCCACGTGACAGGTTTACAGAAATAATTGAAATTGTCCGTTCACCTAATGTGTAATACTAGTCCCACCTTCACGTAGCTTTGGAAACATATACTTAAAATACACATTGTTTATAGTTGTCAGGATTGATTGATAGAAATATGATATAGGCCCCACAGCTAACAGTTTTTGTCTCCAGTTCACCATTGTCCCAGCATAAATGCTTACACCTTGAGGCGAGGGAAGGAGGCCAAATGAGTACCCAAAATGAATGACTCGACATAGAACAATTCAATCATTTCGTCCACTTGTGTAGTTTATACGTTTTACCATTGAAGTTAGAGCTCAGGTCGCGATAGAAAATGTCCCGTTTTTTATGCACAAAATCAAGAATGATAGCATGGTATGTCGATCTTCAAAGCTCCTATCTCTGATGTTTATTCATATCATGCATCCAACTTTTACCAAAAAAGCTTTAATATATCTTTGTCATGAAAATAATGGTACTGTGAATCTTTTCTTCATACTTCCACACATTTTTTCCAAATCTGCAACCTGTTCCAAAAGTATAATCTTTAAGCAGCATCATATCGTGTATTTTTCAGCAATCCTGCTTTGGACTCGTTTGGAAACTTTGCTGCCAGAATTTCATAGGAAATTCTTATACTTGCACGGCTGACTTCCGAAGGGAGACATTTTGGTTCTGATTGTGATCCAAATATGTAATATATATCCATTATATTTCATCTTACACACACTAGCGCACAAGTACAACAGTACTGTGTAAAAAATAATGGGCGTATGCTCCACATCTCCGAAAGTTTCTTGTATTTGGTAGTCTTCTGCTTCTGGTTGTTCATTTTGTTTATCTGTATATCAGGTTATGTATAGTATTATATTATAAAAGAAGTCATATTGAAGTTGAAGAATGCGAATCCCATTCTACCCTTCTTAATCAGTTTATTGTGAGAAAGTTCATGAACTTGTCTCCTACTTTAAGAGAATGTCACCGTGAACATGATCCACTTACTTTGCTAGACTTGATTGAGGTGCCGATTATTTGACCACCTTCCATGGCCGCCATAACTGATATTTGAAAATTCTTCGACCCTATATTTTGGATAATTATTTTCTTGATAATTATTTCTCTTTCTTGTCTTCTTGCCAATTTGCAGATGAAATCCGGAGCCAGATTTGCTCTTTGCTTTGCGATTCTTCGTTTCTTCCGCTCTTTTCTCACAATTTGCCGGTAAATTGAGGAATGCAGGTTTGGTTTGAACCTCATGTAGATCCTACTGGTCACATCAAATGATGATGAAGATCATCAACTTCTCGCATGACCTTTTAGAAGTGGCTTGGATCTTTCAAAGGTGTGCCAATTCGTTCCATGCAATTTTATTTCATTTTGACATGGAAAACCATGCAATATTATGAAATCCGTAGTAAGAGATGGCGACGCATCAGCAAAAGTATGGGGAAAGAGGTACCCAAAAAACCAAGTCAGGGTAAAGAAATACTAAGCTTGCATGGATCTCGTTCGCTCTCCTCCATTTGTCATTTTGGCACATCAACCGCCGGGTTACCCATTTTTTGTAATACATTTAAACTTTCCTGCTCTATATATATCTGCTAGCCATAATCTTTCTGGATTTGACTTGAAGTCATACCCACCTTCCTCCATACAAATGATTTCTTCTTTCTGAAGTTCTCCGTTTAAAGTAAGTGTTTAATAAGTTTCATTCACTTTTGTCTATCATTGTGTTACAATGAAATTGCATCAAACATATGTTTATTTTTTAGATAATTTTCCAAGAATACTATCATAATAAATATATCAATAGATTATCTATACAGAATTATAGAAAGTTTTAGAAAAATCATTTTAAAAGTTATTCACACAAGTTATACCAAAGCTAGTAAGTATATTATTTTTTATCACGCTGATTTTTTTTAGTTTTTAGAAAAATATCATCAAATATTATAAGTATATTTTGAGCTTCTTTTTATTTTTTTCAACTTTAATTATAAAATTTAAAAAAAATTATTTATATAAAATTCAGATTTATCGATTATTCAACCATTTTATATTTATAAAATATTTAAGAGGATTTGAACTCATTTTCAAAAATTTGAACAAAAATAAATCTTAGAGAAGATTTCAACTGTAAAGAATTCCGGTCAAAATTTAAAATGAGATTTAAAAAAAACAAAATCTAAACCTCCAAATTCAAAGTCATTATTGAGCGAACAGGTATAGTTGTTTTGAGTACATGAAGCTGTGTTATTTTTCTATTCCAATTGAGCTTTGAATTTGTTATATGTTGTACAACATCGAAGGGAAGTAACCACTTGTAGTGTTAAAAGTGATACCAAAATACAAATATGCAGGAACCGTCGGGAATATATCATACGTATTCCATGGGCCTTGCGTTTCAGAAGCATCAATGAATTGTTTTGAAATTAAGCCATAACAGATAAAAACTAAAAACAACCATGCAAAACAACGGAAGACAAATGCAACGGACATTGATGAATCCTGTTATATGTACGAGGGATTTATCAGTACAAAAATCGAAAACCTGACTGCCTTTGATTTTGGACCAGGCTATCTAACAAATCATCACCCATTATATGAGAAGAATAATTTCATTCTAATGAAATGTATTGTAGGTCACCATATGGAACAGTCCAAACAACCAAGTAATATAGCAAAAAGGATTGGAAGACCCCATCAAGATATATATGGATGAAACAAAAGGAGTAAGAAGGGGTTAGATCTCAATAGCATCATATTGGAAAATATGTCCTCATGCATCTAGGATATCCAAACTATTCACGTTAAATGGTGTCACAAAGACATTGCTTAACTATGAGAACGCTTGAGACCTTCATGTGAACTAATATTCTTTCTTTCTCCTCTCACCAATTAATATTGAAAACTCACTCATAAGAAGTCCGTGATATTCTACAATTGGACCGTTAACTCTTGTCCAAACTTCATATATAATTATTTTACAACATCCTTATGATCTTTAAATATTTCTTTAAGTTTCTCTTTTCCATATCTCTCATAAAATATTTCTAATCATACAATGTATCATACGGTAATATGCAAATCTTTATGTACTAAAATCATCACACATCTAAGTACTTCACTTCAATTGATTTCAAAATTTGAAAGAATATCTTTCAATTTTGGAAATTTAAAAACTTTTGATAACAAAAGTTATGATCATTATACTAAATTTGTGACAATCATTGTAATTCTACAACTCTGACTGTCTATACAAAATTTGAACTATCATTAGATACTCAAAACTCCTCCAATTGAGTTGAAATTTTAATCTAAATACAAACATAAGTTGTAAATTATATGTTTTTGAATAAGATCCCTCAAAACCCTTGAAGGTTTATTAGAATAATTTTAAATATACTCTAAAATCTGAATTTCACTCTCTAACTTTAAATCATTCAAATAGAATGACTAGCCATTCAATTGCATTCATTCTTAAGTCCATCACGTGATCCTTGTTGTATGCTCTCCGATCTTTTTTCCGAATTTGTAAATGATTCCCCGCAAGGCTTCCAAAAGTCCTCAAAACCTTGAAGTATTTCACCTAAATGCACTCATTTATCCAAATTTCATGACCAATGAGAATGAAGAGTGATTTTTTTGACTTCTAGTGTGGTCAAATTAGCTCCATATTAACTTAGAGCTTTATAACTAACCTAAAAACACTACTTAATCATCATACAAATAATATGAATTGGGGAGTTTATAACTTGAGTATAATACTCCTTGCCAAAATTGCTAACAATGAACTCCATATAGATTGCTTTAGATAAATAATAGTGATGGATTGGAACTCATATGTTTAAAGCCATCACTAATGATAAATTCAAATCCATATCGCTCAAATTAAATCAAAGTGTGTAATTTCAGGTCCCAAATTATGCGTAAAAAACAACATGAAGAATAATTATATTTAGAGAGAGTTCATGATTTATTCTATAAAATTATGTCCAAGATGATATACTCATCACGCCTGAAAATGATTACGATGAAGACATTGGATGTTGATGACAAATGGATTGGGTATAGGTTCATATGGAGTATCATGTTGTCCTCTATCTAGGTCCCACATAAACTCCACTTTGATCAAATAAACTCCTTAGTCAGCAACACGATATTCTATATTTCTCCTTTCCCCTTAGCATCATGATCACTTTTTATATTTGATAAGTTTTAAGATAATATCTCTTGGAGCCTCATTAATATCATCACCGTACAAAGTGAATTTATTAGTGGACTCTTATAACCTTACAATGAACTGTGAATCATCATGAATAAAAGTATCCTCTTCATAAAAATGACTATGAAGATGACACATGTCATCATCTTCTCATAGTAGCACTATCACAACACAACAACAGTCTACATATTACATGAACATATGAAGAAGCATGACCTAATATGATTGATCTTCTATGTATTGCACGCGCTAGTGTTCTATATAGAATAATTGATATGCATTACCTAAAATAGGATATATAATATGCTAAAGAGAGTTTATTGTGCACCCTCTCAAGAACATGTCAAAGTAGACGTTCATATCTCCATGTAACTCTAGTTTTGGAACAAAGAGTTAATTTCTTTGCATATCCATATACATGGAGACCTTGGCTACTTCCGCTCCACTCACCGTCCATCTAGGAGGATGGATAATCATCCTCTCTGACAATGTGTCATGTGAAGGTGAAGTATATGTAACCACAACGTCTGGAATAGTAACATGGTCCTCCCAAACCAAGTATAGGTTAGCCATAACCCGAGTTGAACGCTTCCTTATGTGACGTATCCACCCTCTCATGCCGTAGCAAACATCACATCCATAATGATATCATGGTTAGCTATCGTTTGTCCTCTAGATGGGCGACGAGTCATATGGATCTTGTTGCATCTAAGGTAGTACCACACTCATAGGTGAGTAATGAAGATGTAGATGGGTGGATCAAGCCAAAGCGGAACCTATTGATATAGAAAAGGTAATTGATGCGAGTCGAAAAGCCCTAATGCATGGTTGAGCTAAGATCCACAAGCATGCACCATGTTGAAACAGGAGCGTAGACAAACCTTAGTAGTATGAGGAATGACCGGATCCACTACAAGAGAGTGGAGAGCTTGCTAAACTATGGATCTATCAAAGTAGAATGCATGTCTATAGTCCAATCGATGGGCAAATACAAAAAGTATGGAAGCTCAAGTCGTACCTAAGAGGACTAAACATCTATAATTTACATGTAAAGTAAATAACACACAAGCATGTACCTAGAGCATGGGTTATATGTAATCACAAATCGAAGATAACAAGGATGTTGAGAGTATACTATTAAAAAAAAACTATAGTTGCAATGTAATCCATATATAATATGGATGGAACTAAAGGAAAACAAATCTGAATCAAATAGGTAATGTTAGAGGATAAATTATATTGTTTAAGTTATATAGCTTATTCAGTGACTAAGCTTTCCTTGTAGGGGAGATACAATTATATACGTGGCACTCAAACTTGGGCATGAGCCGCAGCCGTCTGAGATCATCCGTGGTGTTCAACATCTCTATGACATCTCTTACTTACTTAGGCTTATTATTGATGGAGGAGACGGCACCTGCGGCTTTCTTGGCGAGTTGGGTGCTAGTTGCACCTTTGTTATCTTCTCGATTTGTGATCGCAGATAGACCTATTTTGGAGATATATACAAGGGACGTCGATACGGGATCATTTCCCTTACAAGTATTATTACGACATACGAGAAATGCTTTACCACGGGAGGTACGACATGAATTCCCATCTTTTTCCTCTTTGACTACCGATTGGACTAGGGGTCTACATTCTATCTTGATGGACCGACAATTTCAAGAGACTCTACATTCACTCTTAGTGGATCCGGCCATTCCTCGTACTACTAGAGCTTGTCTACGCTCTTGCTCGGGCAAGGGTGCAGGCTTGTGGATCTTGGCTCGACCATGCATTAGAACTTTCCGACTCGCACCGCCTACTTTCTCCACACGGTGATGAGGTTCCGTCTTTGGCTTTTGGTCCATCCATCTACATCTTTATTACTCACATGTGAGTGTAGTATCACTTTAGATGCAGCAGGTGTTCATATGACTCGTTGTCCATTCAGAGGGCAGAGGATAGCTACCCATGATGCCATTAGGAATGTGGTGTTTGCTATGGTGCGAGAGGGTGGGTACCTCACATGGAGAGAGCGTTGGTATGCCTTGATCGACTAGGGTTAGAGGCAGACTGCATACTTGGTTCGGGAGGACCAGGTCACCTGTGGGTCGATGTGGTGGTTACTGGATCCTACTAGAGACACGGGGCCAGAGGGGTGATCACCCATCCTCCAGGATGGGCGGTGAGTGGAGCGGCAGCAACCAAGGTCTCCAAGTATAGAGGTATGCAGAGAGGTCACCTCTTTGTTCCTCTAGCTTTGGAGTTATATGGAGCTATGGATACCGACTTCGACATGTTCGTGAGGGAGTGTGCGAGAGCCTACCATACTAGACGACATGGAGTATCACTCTCTTTAGCTTACTATATAGCCTATTTTAGGCAACGTGTTTCCATTGCTATACAAAGAGCACTAGCTGGTGCAATCCATAGGAGAGCAATCACGTTAGGTGATGTTTCTTCGGATACTCTGTTGTGTGTAGACCTTTCGACTTTGATAGTTCATATATCTTAGGTGATGTAGGACATATTTCCGGGTGTGATACTATTGGGGCCTAGCCCTATGTTACAGGTTTGGTTCTATCCTTGTAAGATTTGATGGGATCTTCCCATCCCTTTTTGTTATTATACTTTCTCGGGTCTTTTCTTACTATCCTTGGCTACCACTCTCCACTTATCAAGCCTGAACAAAGCGAACAACAACGTATCAGGTGAAGAGCGAGCGAGCGGGTACATTGAGGGCATTCAAGCGGAGCTCGAGCACGTGTTGTATGCATGTGTAACTATACACATGGGAAACTTTTATATCATAGGTTGAAATATATTCATTGTTGACAGAATATTATTTTCCAGAAATTTGAATATGCATGGCAGAGACTGATGTGATCAGTTTGGGTACTGTGTTCTAGGGTATAGCCTTTTAGGCGTCATGTAAGATTAGAGCACTAGACTAGGTCGGTGTGCGAGATGAGTATGTGCATTTGAGGGTTAAATCACTGCTCAAGTGGGATTAGTGCAATGATTCTGTACATACATAGCAGGGGAGAAGCTTTTCATGGGATGATATGAACTTACGATACATTCCCTTGTCTGACATACCGGATCCTTACGAGGACGGGATTTGACATGTTTTGCATATGGCCTTGAATTGGTGCTTTGTTCAAGGCCTCGTGTTGTCCTTTCAGTTTTTTATTCTCTATCAAAGGATATGGATTGCCCGGCCAGTGCCCGGAACTTGCCCTATCGGCCTTTCGGTTTATAAAGAGGTCCTTGCACCTTTTTTTTATAAACAAAGAAGCCTCATCTGGCGGGGGAAAGAGACATCCCTCCCTCCCCATGAACGGAAACATAAAGATACTGTTCGGTAGTGTAAATTATCTATTTTGCTTGGTGATTCAGTTTCTCCATCTCCTCGGTCATGCCTTACGCAAGAAAGAACTTCCGTCTCGACTCATCGAATTCGGGTTCCCTGCTGTGCGCATGCATGTGTCTAGCATATCCGTTCGATTCTTTTCGAACGGATATGCTAGGATTTATAATTCTTAGATGTGTACAAATGAGCTATGTTTTCCTCCCCCAACTTGGAACAAATTTTGACGGAAGCCGAAAATTGGGTGAGTTGAGTCAAATTCGGAACGTCAGTGAAGTATGTTTCCTATCTCTCCTTTCACGACCGTCCCTCCCTCCGTCAATCGGTGAAACAAAATACAAGAACGACGTGGTAAATGCTTATTTCGTATCCTCAAGGATGCATGGCATATTCAATAGATAAATTAAACGTCACGAGCCACGATAGTTTCTTTCACTCTTGCGTTTGACTGGGAATGACAACAGCCGCTCTCAATCTCATTTGAAGTTTTAACCTCCGAGATCACCTTATCCATAACACAATTCCACGAAGAAGGAATCCGCAGCGTCTAAAACAAGTACTGCAATGCCTAACTAGAGTTACTAGACATTGACTAACTTGGTTGGCAAGCGGGGTTGGGAGAACTTGTGACGGATCTAAATCACAGCCTTGACAACTTTTACCAGCCCCAAGTCTCTCTCGCCACGTACATTGATAATATATTGACCACGAGGCGTGGAGCGCATTTACTGCGGAGACCGGAGAATATTTCATGCGGACGTTCGTCGAAACTCGGGCGAAGATTCCCATGAAGCTCTCCTCCTCCCAAATCTCTGGAGATAAGTCTACAGTCTACAAACTCTACACAGCATGTGAAGTTTGAACCATGCATGCGGTTCCCAAAAATTCAACGGAAGGTTCAGTACTCAAGTGAGGACTTCTTCCACGAATTTCAGTACTTTACTCTCCTTATCTTCACTATAAGCAATGCTACATTTTTTATGTCGGTCGACGAAGAAAATCCCCGTTTGTCTGTCTTAGACACATGCATGCGCAAGAAGACAGAATCATTTCACCGAAATTTAATTGACATTGGAACAAAACAAAATGTTTGACGCCTTAGAATCGCACGAGACTTCGCTTGATACAGTGTTTTTTTTTTTTTCCTTTTCCGAAATATATTGTTTCGGTATTCTATTCAGAGCCACATTGTAAACCATGCCTTCGTTTAACTGGAAACAAACTGAAAATTCTTCCTTTAACTGTCGTGGATGGATAAAGGTGTCATGAAGTACGTGTGATATTTAAACAGATCTTATAACTAAGAAAAATTCTACTTCTAACATTTTTGATTGATATGGTCATGTTTGTAAACTGGGTACTTAACGTCGTCTGAAAAACTAATCTAGCTGTATGGCAATAAGGAGGTTACAATGGGTACAATCAGGAAGGTTATTAATAGGATGTTCTGCAGATGGATAAGAACACCACAGATGCTCACCTGCCAAATGATTTCACATAAGTAATATGTCTCATTATTTAATATGGTTACCCTGGCCTGTTATCTCAAGGAATGGTGTATTTTATGTCCATGATTCATATTTCATAGCTTGAAAGGGTATATCTTTATTCAATTTTCCCACGTGTAAAACAAGTGCGGAGCCTCACATGGTGGTTCAAATTGAGGTATCACGTTCCCACACTACTAGACGCACTGGCTATTATAATCTGGTCGCAAGTGTAGCTTCCTTGCGTTTGAAATACCATTTACAGTATATGTGTTCAATGTAAGGAATCCAATGAACCTTGAAGAGGGCATCTGATGAAACTTAGATATTCACTAGATGAACTAGTCTCTCCCCATTTTGGCCCTTAGAATGGGGTTTCATACCGCCTTTGTTAGCCTGTGCTTTGTATGATGTCAATGGTTTCCGTCGCTTTTATATGCCATGCGTCCCCTTAACGTAGTTTTATCTCCGGAGTGAAGGTTCATCTGTGAGTTGGGAGGAAACGAAAGAATTAAAATGCACTTTAGAACATATTCATTTTCAATGATTGCGGGAAGAAGAGGTCTAGTGCTTGGATATGATGTTGAAGCAATCTTAATCATCTAGCCTTTTTTTTTCAGGCGTATTGTACTTTTGAGCTGAACTCAAATCATGCTGTTTTTAATTTCAAATGAATGTGATTTATTTTCTGAATGATTGTATAAAAATTCGTAAAAGAAAGAAATTTTCGACAGATATACTTTTGTGGGATTTAAAACTGAATCGGTTTATTGGACATATTAGATATACATACTGAGGTCAATTGAGTACTTAAAATAATTGTAATAGAAGGTGGTGGCAACTATGACTAGATATTCGGTTTAGTTTGGAACATAGAGTAAGGAAGACCAATTACATGTTCATTGAGGGAACTAAAAGATACATGGCAAAACAACCAACAAAAGTACTATCACATACACTCCCTTATCTAGTCTATAGGTAACTTATGAGAAGAGAATCGTGCCCTACAAAATTCAAGCACAAATTGTGGTGCAGAATAAAAAAACTTCACGTTTTCTGAAGTTCTAGTCTTGTAAAACCAAATGTTTAAAAAAAATGGAAGAAAGATTACCTTTATTTCATTGTCAAAGTAACAAAGCTTTCCAAATTATTTTTTATTTCACCTTTTGCTTGAGAGTGGGTTGAACAGTTTTATGTAACTAACAAGTTTAATAAAAATTTGAAACCGCCGAGGTAGTGAGTATTGGAATCCTATTTTTATTTTTTTAACTAATTTTTTTAGCATTTAAAAAATATATTATATAAGACAATGAAGGATAAATTCAGAAGAACCATATAGATTTTTTATTATTTTTTTGATACCATGAAGAAATGAAAGACACAAGGATCTAAAGAAACAAATATTACCATCTTTGTAAAAGCATTATGGTGTCGTGACACTACTACTATGAGAAGATGATGACATGTGACATCTTCATAGCCATTGTTATGCTTATGATACTTTAGGTCAGGAGGACGGTTGACTCATCGTAAGGTTATTAAGAGTCCATGGTCCAAGATAATATCTCTAGGAGCCTTTTCAAATATAAAACGTGGTCAAGATGCAAAGTGAAAGAGAGAGATCTAGAATACCACTTTGCTGACTAATGACTTTATCTGATCAAAGTGAAGCCCATGTGGGACATGGATAGAGGACAACATGATACTCAAAATATACGGATGTTCAATCTATTTGTGATCAACATCCGGTATTTTCATCTCGATAACTTTCAGGCGTGATTAGTTTATCATTCTGAAGATAACTTTATGTGATAATTGATGAATTTTCTAGACTCGATTATTTTTTTAGTTGTTTCTTATAGAGCAATTTGGGACTTGATATTTTATATTTTGATTTAATATGAACATTATGGATGTGAACTTTTCAGTAGTGGTGGCTTTCAACACATGGGTTTCAATCCATTACTATTTTTTATCAAAAACAAGCCATGGGAATTGATTGTTAGAAATTTTGGCAATGAGGATTATTCTCAAGTTATAAACTTACAGGATACATTTGTAGTTCAGTTCATACTTAGCCGATTTCAAGTTATTATTTTGACTTTTTATTAATTGCAGCTCATATTGTTTATATGATGGCTAAATAATAAGTTTAGGTTAGTTGTAAAGTTTTAAGTTCATATGGAGATAATTTGGTCACACTAGATGTCAAAAAAATCACTCTTCATTTTCATTGGTTGTGAAATTTGGACCAATGAAAGTATTTAATTAAAATTCTCCGAGGTTTTGAGGAGTCTTGGAAGCCGTTTGCAGATTTTAGAAAAAGTTGGAATGTTGACAACAAGAGCTACAAGATGGACTTAAGAATGAATACAATTGAGTGGGATGATTTAAAGTTGGAAAATGAAATTCAGATTGTGGAGTGTATTTGAGGATATTTTAAAAAATGTCCAAAGATTTTGATAGATCTGATTCAATTGACATGTAGTTTATAACTTATGCTTGTATTTACATTGGAATTTCAACTCAACTGAATAAATTTTGAGTACAAAGTGAAAGTTTAAAGTTTGAGTACATAGTTAGACTTGTAGGATTGCACTGACTGTCAGGAAGTTAGTATATTGATCATAACTTTTTCTATTGGAAGTTTTCATCAATAAAACTCTCTAGATGATTCTAAAGTTTGGATGATTAAAAATATTCTTCTGAAATTTGAAAGGAATTGGAATGAAGGATTGGAATGTGTGATGATTTTAGTACATAGAAATTTGCATATTGCTTTGTGATAAGATGTATGACTAGAGAATTGTTCCAAGAGGTTTGATTAAGAGAAACATAAGAAATTTTTTTTAGAGTATAACAAGGTTGTAAAACAATTATATGTAAAATTTGGTCAAGAGTTAACGATCCAGTTGATGAATACCATGTTCTTCTCAAGAAAAAGTTTTACTGATTGTAATAGACTCGAATGTGGATTGGTGAGGAGGAAAAAGAGAGAATAGTAAGTCACATGAGGTTCAGTAAGGTTCTTATATAACCAAGCGCTAAAGCGTTCTCAAAGCGAAACAGTGTTCTTAAGACATCATTTTTTTTTGTTCATGAAGTACATAATGGATATTTTTAAATATAACATGAAGGACAAAGAACATAGACACTAGATGATATAAGTTTGATCCATATATTTTTCAAAAATTATGAGTGAAATGCAGCAAAAAAAATTTGATAGTGCAATTATAACTCCATAGACATTGAGATATTTTTTCAAAAATATGATATCATAGATTTTTTTAAATAATTTTATCATATATTTGAAATATAGAAAATATGAAAGATCATATACAAGAGATCTCATTTATCATGATTTCATTCACCAATGTTAGTTTTATATATGATATTATACAAATGATAACAAAACATAATATATGTTGTTATATTTGATGTATATAATTATAATTAGCTAGAGTTAGCGAGTGTTATTTTCGTGATATGTTACATAGCTGGTTTATTTTGCACAAGTAAAATCGCTCTACCTCTATAAGGTTTTTATTTTTGAATATTATTTTTATCAGATTTCAAATCTATCACAAAGTTCTCAACAAAAAAATCCTAAATTTCTCTCTCCAATGTGGTTGATTGATTCAAACTATAACAATATATTATACAAGATTAAAAATCCGTTAAAAATATACTTATTGACAAGAAAATATAACTTGCTTATTATGAAATATTCTTGTTTTACGATCAAGTGGTGTATAGACTTTCATGAAGTAGAAAAGTTATTTAAAATGCGGATGTAAATGAATGGGGAAAAAAGAGGAAGCTTGCTGCTTTTTGTCGGTTTTGTAAGTGCAAATTTTAAACAACGTTTGGAAGTTTGCAAGACAAACAAAATTTATCTTCTACTCAAACCTTTGTATTCAGATTCCTTCTCTGAGAACACTGAATGACGGGATGAAGATGTCTATGCAAGTTATCCACTCTCGAAAGAAAAGTCAAATTCTCTTTAAACACCCCAACTCTAGCTTCAAACTGAAGTACATTTAAGATGGATACGAGTGAAGAGGCAACTTCAGGTAAAGGTTCTTATAGGTCTAATATCTAGGATCAATATGAATAGATAAACATGTTTACACTAGAAACCACGGAATTTTATATTTGCTAAGGGATTTCAACCATTTATCCATGAGGAAGTAGTTATCACCATTCAGTCCAAATCATTGAATGAGCGGAGAAGTGAGGAGACAAGCAATTTACAAAGCATAAGATTCAGAGATCTAAATGTTCAAATTTAGATAATTTCAAACTTCAAAATAAGAGTTGATAATCAAATATCCAATAATTTATAATGATAATTCACATGAGGTACATCATCAATATTTTTCAACGATTGGCCGTATAATGTTGGAAAATAATAAAATATAATTCCGGGGTTTGTTTGTTTGTTTTTTTAAAAATAGGCCTTTACTAAACCATAGAATGTGTAATTTGTGACTTTCCAGAAAATCAGGACTAGATATATGTATTAAGTAAATAAACAAAGTCAAATGTAGATACTCGTACCAATCATGGATAGAAGATGATTCGCTTTTATTTAATAAAAGATTGGAATTCACGATTCTTTTTGAACTACATAAAATCATAATCTAACATTAGCCTCATATTTTTAGTAATAATTACTTCATGTTGATCGCAAAATGTATGTTTCAATAAACTAAAAACTTCATTATCCAAACAACAAGAGATAAGTATTTTAAGAATCAAATTCCCTAACTTCTAAAATTTATAAGGAGGAGCTCATTTTTCAAAACTAGTAATTTGAAAAGTTACAAAGATTTCAACGGAAAAAAAAATGAAATTACGATAAAAGAATATGGAGTTCTTGAAATTATAAAGTCTTTCAGCTAGAACCGAAAGAACTTTACCTGAGAGTGGTTTGAGAAAGTCTGAACTCAGTAAACTTTTCAAATGAGTTCTAAGTCTTTCATAGAAATTAACATTAGATTATTCATTGACTTTACGCAAACACGAAACTTATCTCCCTATTTTTGTAAGATGGACAACTTTGGAGTTTTCTCCTTAAATTTGCGACCGGCGGGTCCTTGATAATGCAACAGATAGAATGTCGCATCAGCACTGAGGAGTTTGACCGTGCCACTGACAAGAGAGCATGATGACGCTTGGTTCGGGAGAAACCACACCCAGAATACGAGATAATCCAAAAGATTTGTCTGAGAATTCGGAAAGGAACCGTAGTTAGCTGACTGACAGACTGCAATAGAATCAGAAAACGTGGTGGGCACTTAAATCAGACTTTGATTGTGTTGAGTCTCTTGACGGTCCAGAGTCAAGAGGTCGTTTCCCTGGTCAGTAGCAAGACCTTTGAAGTCAGCGGGGGAATTCAACCTACAGACCACAGTAAGGAGTGTTTCACGTCTGCAGTAAATACTCGAGTGTAAAGTGACGACGTTACAGTTACTCGAAGCCTGGTCCTAGGACTCCTAACCATCGTCCGGCTCAAGGTGGTGTTTCTCTCTATAATCTTTGAACCACGCCTCTTCAGTTCTCGTTAAACCTTGGGTTCCGTTTGATCCCGTCAGAAGTACTTGCAGGGGTAGATATATCAAACCACGGGGTTATAATCTGAGCTCAACTGCGACCTTTCCGTTTTTCTGGAGATGCGATTAGTATTTTCTGGAGATGCGATTAGTAGGAATCAACAAGAGCAGAAATGTCTTGGAGATGCTTTCGTATGATGAGCTTGGTGTCCAAAGAATTCATGGGCTTCAACTTTGATTCACAAAGAGAAGATCCTCATGAGACTGCTAATTGTCAATATCCGGTATATATATTTTTAAATGCTTCATGACATCGATGATGCGGTGATTTTGTATCCGAATCATGTGTATCGATTTTGATATCTTGAACGAGGCTAGTGTAGCATGCATAGCCTTAGACCTTCGGCACGTTGACCAAAGATCAAGCCACTGATCCCAGGCTTAGGGAAGACGTTAAGTGGGTCCTTACAGTAAAGTCTTTGGTACAATACCACTCCATTAGAGTCCTTCCAGCCATAGGTTCGGTTTCTATTCTCTTATGAATGAATCTCTATACCTGCTTATCCCAAGGTCTCAGAAGTGGGACTGTTGTCTGAATTAAGCATTTTGATCAGATGTTCCAAAGGACCTGTTAAGCTCTTGTGCATGTGAATAGTAAAATTTTACCGTACATGATTCGCTAATTCCAACATAGTTTTTTCCTTCGAACCTTGTGGTTGATGAGGTTATACTGTTACTGATAAAGAAGGCGGTCAGATTTCGGGTACATATTTATATTTTTATTTCTTTCATTGTCCTTTTGAGATGAACTGAGTCAATAATTGAAACTGTTCTTTTACCACACTTCAATTCTACCGCTGTTGCCTTTGTTTGGCAAGGAAAATAGGAAGATTCTTTCCTATACTATCAGATCAGAGAGTACAACATCTGAAGCATAAAATCTCAAGAAAAGAAAGCTGAATCATGCTAGGAAGAAGAAAATTAAGATAAGCACAAAGGGATCAGCATTCTTCAAGAAATTGGTCCATGTGAATGCACTCCAAGAGAACACAAGTCATCACAAATTCGCTAGAATGTGCACACGTTTCGAGCCATTCACTCCACAGGCCATCCTTGTTTTCTCTGCTTAGTACTACTCCGAAACAATTCTTATGTCCACAAAACTGGACCCCAAGAACTTACGCTAACCACAAAGTTCGAAAAGCGAGATTCACCTCTCTCTCTCGCCTCTCTAACCATGATTGCACGTTAACCTTAGGGCAGTGGAAGATTCAGCACACAGCGTAGATCCAGAGGTGCGCACTGCGCTCGGCTGTAGACAACGAGCTTCGGTGACTTTGTGACCCCAAGACCAGTCAGTGAGTCAATCACTCAGTCACCAGACGGACTGGACCTGACGGAGGAGCGGACGGCCTCAGACGGCCCCTCACTGACCAGACCAACCCAGTTCCTACCCGAGCAAGCCCAGGCCCTGCCTGCGGAGCTGGGGCCCCTTGTGGTTCCCCTTGTGGGTTTGAGCTGGGGCCTGGAGGGCGGGGGGAGGTTGGGAGAGTGGAGGGCAGGGCAGGGCAGGGAAGCGGAGGGGAGGTCCGAGACTCCGAGGGAACGGACGCACGCACAAAGAGAGTTACGCATACGGACATGCTGCTACGTGACGCCATGCTAGGGGTCTTGAGGAGCTAGACTGTGACGCCATGCTAGGCAGTGTGAAGAGTGCCGGAGCCTGGCGAACTGCAGACTCGAAGACGGGAGAGAGCTCAGAGATGGTGCGGGTTGGGGCGGACCAGCAGGATAAGTAGAGCGCGATGGGAAAGTCAGGTTCATTGCATTGCTTGTGGAACTGAGAGGGAGGGTCCGGAAGCGAAGCAGGAGCTTGAGCTTGAATCAAGTCAGTCAGTGAGTGGGTCAGTCGGCAGACGTTGAGTGAATGAGAGAGTCTCAGTGAAATTGAGAGGAGGATTGATGAGTTGGGAAGTGGAGGTTGCTTTCAAACGAGGAAGGAGACGATAGAGAAAAGAGCTGAGGGGAGAGGACGGAGGAGGAGAAGACTCTGAGCAGATCGGACACCGGGTGTGAAGAAAAACGAGTGAGAAGAAGAGTGGAGAATGTTTATCGGGTTAGGTAGTCCAACGGCCACAAAGCGGAGAATGCAATTGGGAGAGGGAACAATTGGGGCGAAGGAAGGAGGTGCAGTCGTTGCATGCTCTGCATCTGCAGCATCACACACACAAAACAATCTTAAGGAGAAAACAGGGAAGAGTTTCTTGGATTGTTTCCGCGAACATTTGCTGGGTAGTGATGAGTTTGAAGGAACGACAATGGACCCTTCTGCAAAGTTAAGCATGAAACCCCTGTATCCTTCTTCTTCTCCTTCACATTCAATTGACAACCGCATCAACACGTTCCAGGGCTTCCAGAGCTTCCAGGAACAGCAGGACTCCATTTCCCTGTCCGACAGCTTCAAATTCTTCTCTAGCTCTGAAACTCCGACCGCTCCAGCCGTTGCTGAAGGACCTTTCTCTCTTCCGCCTCTGGTTGGCGTCAACGAGGCGAAAGTAGCAGCTGCTGCTGCAGGCCCGGTAAAGAAGATAGAAGATGCCTCCAGTCCCACAACGTCCAATTCGTCCGGATCCAAGAGAGGAGCTCTGTTGATGATAACCCGAAAGCTTAAATATGGCCTGGGCGAGAAACTGGCAGAAAGCATTAGGGAAACGGTGGGAGAAGTTGTCAAGAACGAAGTGAAGAAGGACAGCGCAAACATCGGGGTGGTGGATCAATTTTGCAAAGGCTTCCCTGCAGCCTCGGAGGCTTCGTCTCCGCCGATGACCTTCGGAGAGGACTTTCTAAAGTCTGAGCCCTGCCAATCCGAAAACACAACTGTCACATCCCTGTCTGAAACTTCTTCAGGGACGTCTTCCGTCTCACCCACACACAGAAATCGGCGGACGCTGCCGAATCTCTCGCTGCCCCGGCCCTGTGCTGTAACTGAGGAATTTCTGCGAGACTCTGAGAATCGGTTGCAACAGGGCGGTGCAGCAGCCTCATGGCAACGATCCCCGAGGTTAAGTCCCTATGGATCGAAGCGCATTGTCAGCACTCCTCCCAGTCTCAGTGCGCATTTGACACACCACAATGAACCGCTTCCTCTCAATGAGAATGATTCCGAAGACATGATTCTGTACGGCATTCTCAAAGAGGCTGCAAACACAGGCTGGGCTCCCACCACTCCTCGCCCTACCGCAGTTGTTGCTCCTGCTCCTTCTGCACAGCAGCAGCAGGGACATACTATTGTCAAACGAGAACCTGCAGATGTTGCGCCTTTGAAAAGAAGTCTTCCCAAAGTTGCTCCGACAATGATCATCACACAAAAGATGAAACAGGAGCAGGAGCAGCAGCAACAACAATCGCGGAAGGATGTCGTTCCTGCAGCGAAGCCACAGCACCATCATTACAGGGGCGTGAGGCAAAGACCTTGGGGAAAATTCGCAGCAGAAATTAGAGACTCGGCAAGGCAAGGTGCTCGCATTTGGCTTGGTACTTTCGACACGGCCGAAGAGGCAGCCACGGCTTACGATCACGCAGCTCTGTCGATGCGAGGCTCCCGTGCACTTCTAAATTTCCCTGCCAAGTTGGCCGTACCATCTACCTCGCGAGCTTCATCATCTGCCAGTAATGCGATTGCGGAGAAAGTGAGCGCTGCAAGGCGGCAACATAGCGACAAAGCTGCCGCAGCCTCACTTCTTAGAGCAAGTCAAAATAATATGAACAACGGCAAGGTTGATGCTTCTTCTGTCACCCAGGAGCAAAAGAGACCGCGAGATGGCACAGCACTGGATTCCAAACCTCAATCCAAGAAGGCACGCAGTGCTGTGTCTCAGCCATGGCATATAGGACCACAGGTGCAACAGCAGGAGCAACAACAGGGCTCTGTTGTCATGGAGGTGCAAGACCTTGGCGTGGATTTTCTGGAGGAACTTCTGTCCAGGAGTACAGGACCTGATCTCACCACAGCTCCACCTGCCATACCAGGATTCGCGGGTTTCGGAGTCTCAGATTACTTCCCCGAGTTCTTTTAAGTTGAGAGTTGGTTGTAGGCTGCAGCAAACATCTGCGCCAAGCCTTTTTGTCAGTGTAGACATCACCATCCATTCTTTTGTTGCTCTTCGCAGCTCTGAACTTCTTCCTAGCGTCAGCTACTTGAGTTCGGATCCAAATTGTACTTTTAGTAGGCAATTGGTGACAGATCGTACTCTTATTAGACAATTGGAGACACCTAAAGCCCGGAGCTTTCCACCTTTTTAGGGAAAGAGAGACACCATGCAGGCAAGAATTTGTAAATAAGAATCAGTTTTTACGGTTGCCTGAATCAAATTTTTATCCATAACAGGAAACCATGTGTAGTATATGATCACGTAGTTTGTCCGATCTTAGATGTTCACTCATGGCGGCACCAGCGCGAAGCTGACATCTACAGAGTTCTGGTGACAAGTCTCAACCTGGGATGCGTTTGTGCATCCCAGGAAGAGTGAGTTAGAAGGATAATTGTACCGAATGATGATGGACGCAAGTTATACCGATATATCCTTTCAATCTCACTCTGTCTCTGGACCTTTCGATCCGTTTCTTCCTTGAATGCCTTCTAACTCTTCTCCAAACACTGATGCAATGGTTTCATCCTGCAGCGATGAGATTATTCGATGCAACTCCACTGCGAAATTCTCCTTTCATCCTGGCGCTTGAGATTTTCTTTCACGATAATAATGTTGTTCTCCACCCGTTACAAAGGGCATGTGAATTCGAGGTTTTGTTCCACAATTTGCTCCGATCAGAGTATTTTTATTTTCTCAGAAGAAAATTAGAGTATGTCTCATGCTCTTGGTGTGAAACAATGAAAACTGGCCTTGCTTTGGAATCGATCTGACAGGCAGATGCTCCTACTTCATGGAGGCGTCGATACCACAACAAAATAATTGGCGATGGCTGGTCGATGAAGCCACCTGACCGGCAGGTTCATACGGAACCGGGTTACCAGCTTTCTGGTCGTTCTTGGTGGTTTCAGAAAGCCGCACAGATGATCCTCCAGGTATTTTTAGTTTGACCACCGTGGTCAACGCGTACCAGCTTTTGCAGCATTCTTGGCGTGACCAGGTTAGAGAGAGGCAATGATTGGGCAGTTTTGCACCGTGATTTCAATTGTGCTAAAACCTTCAAGTTCGTTAGCGAGGGAGAGAGGGTTCTACCATAAGAACGTATGCTGGAAGGCACCGATGCTGGCTGTAAAGTGTGATGCACTCACAACTGGCTTTTGAGTTTTGACTCCCTGATGTGGAAGGTGGGTAGGCAACAGGGTACGAGTTCTGTGTTCACCACTGGTCTTGATTTGGATTTCTTGATGCGTCGTTCCTGTGCTCGGTGTTACGTGATCCGTCCGAACTGGAGGTCGACATGGACTTCTTGATGCTGTTTCAGCACGAGCCTCTCTTTGTGGTCAAATGTTCGGATTCTGTTTTTAGATTGTCAGTCATCGGGCAAAAAGTCATCGCTGAAGTAACATAATCGCAGACCTCGGTACTGTGGAAAAGGTCAACCCGTTTACAACCAGCAGGGCCGATGAAAATTCTGGTTAGATTAATTCTTCCGCTGTGGACAGCTTTGTCTTGGTCAAGGGAGTGCCAGTTTACAAGATTAGAAGTTTATTGCAATCGTCCAGAGTGCAGGAACGGACACAGACACACCCACACACAGGCACATGGATCATGGACTGTGTCTTACTGATGGAACGAGCGACCTCGCCCTCTATCTTTCTATCTATCTCTCGATTTATCGATCACGCAAAGGTGGTGCGATGCGCAACCATGTGCTGGCCATCGCTTTATCTCCCGGCCAGCGCTTTCGCTTTCGGCCTCTGAGTGCTGCTTGGGGTTTATCACGGCACATGATCCGCACCCTCTCGGACCTATCCCCAAACGCCGGTAAAGCTTATCAAGTGGCCCCCGTCTTTATTGAATCAAAACACACTCATACACAGGATTGGCATCGTTTGCGAATGTGTCGATGTATCTTGCCATAATTCAACGTTGCGGCAGAGGCGGTCGTCCTTTCACGTGATTCTCTTCACAAATGGGTTTGATTGCTGGTAGTTTGCATGAGATTCTGGAGGATTACATAATTTGCCTCCAGCATCTCATGCTCTTTGTTCCTCCAGGACAGTAGTGGTTGTGTATCCCTGCTATCTGCTCGCTCCTGTCAGATCTGTCGGAACGCATCTACCCCACTTCTAGTTTTGGCTGATGTCAAATTACATACAGTCCTTTCGATGCCTGATCCATCTGTGCCCTTCTCCCTCATATGCCTCCTATTCCTATACCATGTGTCGACATGTGATTCCCATGTGTTTTCGACTACTTCCCCAGGCTCTGAATCATTCAGATCCCATGGCACGACCAAATAAATATCTAGGCACATTACAGCAGCTTTCTTTGGGGCTAATCTCTTGCTCTCCCTGTTTCAGAGAACAAGATGAAGCCAAAGAACTAGCCTTTTGTCTGAGGGCTATTCTATTATGTTCTGGCTGCTGTTTAGGGTTTACGGTTTAGTTTAGTGTACATCAAGTTCAGCTATCGAGTCACTCATCTGAAATCTGAGGAGCTCTTCGCTGCTCAGAGTTTGATTCAGATCGGAATAAGACAGCCAAATCATGCTTTTGCTAGGTCATGATGATGATGGTCAACGAGGATCCTTCATTAGACTGGGAGTGCAAGCAAGCAATCCGAGCCTTTGACACTAAATCCATAAGTGGGGAATGCATAAACCATTATAATACGCGAATCATTGTAAGATCCGATCAGATAGAGTGTCACACAAGTGAACGTCAGGAAGGGGGAAAAAATCGCAGGGGAATCCCTAATCCTTTGCTAGGAAGGAGGTGGACCGTTGACCATTGCCTGGGCATAGAGTCATGTGCGAGGTCTTTCAGGAAGTCCTCCGAGTCCCATACTGGTCAACAATTTGCTTACTTGGCAAGACTTTGGAGTCACAATCCTTTCCAACCAAGGAAGGACGGGACTTTGGCACGTCACGATAACAGTATGTTGTCTGCAATAGAATTTGCAAGCCACATCAGTTGCTCCCAACCTGTATCTTCAAGATGAGCTACCTGAGTGAACTGAAGTTTTGTGCCTCTTCATTACACCTCAACTCTGTCTCAGTGCATACGATACAACCAGCCCAACGACAACGACGACTCCGACTCGGTCGGTCCCCTCTTGAACTCGACCTCACCCTCGATTCAGACTTCAGAATTCTTCGTTTCTCCTTTGACCCCCTTCGCACAATGTCAGGTCCTCCGTACCGGGTCGTTGAGAAAGTCCATTCTCCTTGCATACTCAATTGCCATGCTTTACCGGACGACCGACACTTCCCCCTTTTGTTCCACCATGAACTTCAATTTTCAGCGTTTGCAACATTCCGTTTCGCTGTTTCATCTGCCTGCACTTTCGACCATCCGTGGGCAATTGTGGCAGTTCGTGTACGGAGTTGACGCTATCGATTGATGATGCTTGGGGCGCATCTATTTCTTGGATGTAAAATTGGAATTAGAGTTAGAATCTCCTTCCCTCTCTGAGAAACGTATGCACTCCAAAAGCACTTGTAGGCCCAATCAGAATGGAACGCCTGCGACTGGGACTATCTAGAACCAAACAGCCATTCTATATGCACCACATAGTCAAAGACAAGAAGTCGTCTCTCGCCTGAAAGTACTTGCGAGCGATTCTTCGGGCCGAAGGTTGAAGCACATTGTGACACATAGGGCGTAGATAATAAACAGACGCTGAAAATATAAATTGAACCCACTGAGTCTTCCGTTCTTACATTCTAATCCAAGTAACAGCGGTTGACACCTAGCATGCAATCAGACGACGATTTACAGCGGAAAAGTCGGTATTCCCCATGGACTGCCGTACTCCGAAGAAAATAGGAACCGAATGAATTGCTGGCTAGGATTTGACCTGACCCGCCCAGGGGTTTAAGGACTTTGAAGGCTGGGTGTGCAAAAGTCAACTGCTGTGAGACTGTGCAGGGTGAGTGAGCGAGTGCATCCCACTGAAGTGTTAAACAACGTGGAGACTTCATTGTAATATTCTACCTCATCGAAACAACTCCGGACCTTTCAACCACGTCGTCGCACCATCACGCTACTCCGTCGAATCTATATCACCACTCGCATTACGGCATACCTTCCCAGTCCACTTGCAATCTTCTCCACCCTTTCCTATGTACCTTGCTGTTCTGCTCTGCTCCAGTCACCAACTGGAACCGCGCTGTAGTCACCTTCCCTGGATAGTAGTGACAGGATATTGCAGGTCACGGCGACGTGTCGAGCCTGTAGTATGAATGGCCGATGACACCTCAGAAGAATCAAAACATCTGAAATCTTCGGAAGAGGAGTCTTTGTAAGCAATATCTGTGCACCAGATATATCAGATACACGATGGCGTAGATCACAATTCGGAATTTTCAGATTTCGTATTTTAAGAGTTCATGAACTTGTAACGACTGGAGGAGAGCCAGGGGAAGACATCTGGCAGCATGAGGAGTGCGCGAAAAGCACTTATGGACGCCAGCTTGTTCTACATCGTACCGTTCGTTGCTCTGTCTTGCGGGTTTGGGAAAGACCTCAATGAAATGAATAATTATGTGCTTGAATTCATTAAAGAAAATATATTTCAACTTATTGACGCGAGTAAACCGGTTCACCTCGAACAGGAACTGACATGAAGCTGGATAATCCTTGAGATCACACGATTGCAGCGAGTCACGTGAAAGGGTCTTAGTCTACTTTGTGGCGAGGTTGAAACTGGTCTCATGCAGCTGTAAGCTATCTGCTTTACAACGGGAAATGCGAACATTTTCTTCCTTCGTCCTCTAAGTTAAGCTCTCGATAGTGTCTCCTCATTGTCGTGATTAAATGCAATACGAAATCAGACACCTCGCTACCAAATATGGTGGATTCATCACTCTGAAGAAACTACTAGCTGCCTTGAGTTTGGCTTTCTAAGAGACTCAGCCGCTCCGAAGAGTCCACAGCTTCACTCAACTTGGACACACACGAGATTCATCTACTCCAGATAGACTCCGCTGCTGCGAACCAGCTTCAAATGTACCGTATTTGCATATCCGCAATGGAATCTGATACTAACATACAGTATTCGACTCAAACATCAAGACATCGTGGTTTAAACCTCCTCAGTCATGCCATGGAGGATTGTTCGATATGAGCGATTGCGGGAGTACAGCCCAGACGGATGGCCGGGGATGGCTACGATCTCAGTACGGTTCTCCGGTCTGAGACTCCATATTTTTGCCGAGAATCACTGTAAGTTGAAGTCTGAGCAAAGGGCATTCCAGAGCACATTCCAACTAAATGTGGAAGCTCCAAATTCCTGGAATCCATCTTGGTCGTTTGGACATTCCAGTGTAACAGATTTATTATCGGAAGCCAATTTCCATATAAAACTACAGGGAAAGAGTAAACTTGGTTTTCAGTCGCCTTCGTTTACACTTAGACAACCGTACCCCTGCAGCTTTTTACTCAAAGTGTTTGACTGTGAGTCGGCGCTTGAAAAGGTCTGTTGTTGACGGACTATGGAAACACAGTTCTGTAGTCTTGGAGAAACTGAAAGCTTTGAACGAGCACTTGGTAACTTGAGCTGTCACTCACGATAGTGTAATTTCAGTACCTTGACGTGACGATTAATTTCAAAGGGACAAGCAATTATTTTTTTCATAACATGTAATCTCAAATAATGATTCTTGAAATGTCTGAACGGTCTTGACCCTACAAGCAGATTGATTCCTATGAAGTCCACGGAGGGCGACGGTTGCAAGCTTAAGCCTGCAGCGAAAGAAGGTATTCGTTGGAACCGATACCAGCAAAGATTCTGAAGCAGAACTGGAAAATTTAAGCCAAACGGTGACGATTCAAAACATCATGAATAAGAATCCCAGATCGCATCTTCTGACCTCTGCACTTTCATCAATATCTCTGTAGGTACTCTGAATTTTGGGCTTGTGTCCCAAAGTTTAGATTTCTTAAAATGGGAGACCTTGTCCCCTTTGAGCGGTCCGCTGGGGCTATTTGCATCTTTTTGCGATGACAAGTGCTTGTTAGGACACCAAGTTTATGCCATTATATGGACCTCACATGATAATGAAGCAAACGCGTCCTGCAAGTGGTTCAAAAAACATCTCGTAGTCTACACGAATCATGGAAGGCCATATTTTGAGCATCTTGGTCTGTTTATGATTATGCATGACAGGACAAGGATCTTCAATTTGTATCGATAAATCAAGGAACAGAGCGTTGCTAGAATATAGGCCACAAAGAGAGTGATGTTACAGGCCTTGAAGTACAACACAACACAACACACGCCATGCACGTACGTGCGTAAGTGCATGGGGTGGAGTAACGTGCAGTGCATTTTAGACCACGCTCCAGGCTATGAGCTGCTGTGTGCCATCATACTCTCCAGTCCCTTGCAATTCGCTGCCTCGATTCCCTGGTCTCAGCTGGAGTCCTACGTGTGTATGGTTCAATCTCCTTTTCCTTGGAGGTTGAACCATATATAGTCACATTGCCCGCTCACGGCTTCCTACATCAGCCAACAGTCATCCGTCGTCGACGTCCAACTACTTGCAAGGTACGGTGCATTCTCGCTCGCTTGCCGAGACGAAGTTTGGGGTTGGGATGCACAGCGTGTCCATAGCTCTAAATTGCTCTCGGTCCTTCCGTCTACTGAATGATTACTGCAAGACCACCGTTTTCTAACATATTACACCGTGATCGTTCTCCAAGCTCTTCCTTCATTGGAAGGAGGGATATATGACGCCGCAAGCGCGCGCTGCTTCATGCAGAACTTTATACGCTCCTTAGATTCACAGTCTTTGTAAATTTGTGCCGATGAATCTTCGAAAGGATGTTCGTTGCCCGTCGCTGGGCATTCAATGTCGTCCTTTCTTGTTTTCCGAGCTGAATTGTGATTGTTGTTGCTGCTTCTAACGTGTCGAACTGACGTATATTGGCACATTCATGCAGCTCGTCGATTGTCAACTGGTCTTTGGCGCCCTTACTGAAACACTACCCTCTGCGGGACGCGAGCACTCAGTATGGCAGCATTGGCAATTTTCGCCTGTGCGTCGCCTACACCAGCTACCGCCAGCACGAAGCAGTCAGTGCCCAAAGCAGCGACTACAACGACTGAAAGTGCGCCTGCCGCTGTGCCTGTGGTGGCCCAAGATGCCAGCAGGAGCAGGACGTCTTCGGAGACCTCGATCTCCAACGCGCCGAAGAGCGACGCCTCCGAGGAGTTTGGTGTGGATCTGAGCTTATGGTATGAGCCACTTTCACTACCAACAAGTCAAACTCTTCCATCTCTTTGTGAAGTTCCTACCGGCAGATACACAGGACGAGTTCTGAGTTTACTCACTGAACTCTGAATGAGACTGACTGACTAACTGGGCTTTGGTTCGCTTTGCTTTGCCACACTTGCAGGTATGGAGCAGGTCGAGTGAAGTACCTGGGGCCATTCTCGGCACAAACTCCATCTTATCTGAAAGGAGAGTTCGCTGGCGATTATGGCTGGGACACAGCAGGTCTGTCGGCAGACCCGGAGTCGTTTGCCAAGAACAGGGAGCTGGAAGTGATCCACGGCAGATGGGCGATGCTGGGCTGGGCAGGATGCTTTTTCCCGGAGCTTCTGGTCAAATCCAAGTCATGTGGCTTGAAGGAAGGGGTTTGGTTCAAAGCTGGATCTCAGATTTTCACCGACGGTGGCCTTGACTACTTGGGCAACCCCAATCTGGTGCACGCTCAGAGCATAGTGGCCATCTGGGCTTGCCAGGTGGTCCTGATGGGGCTCGTGGAAGGATACCGCAGTGGAGGCGGGCCTCTGGGAAAAGTCACCGATCCTGTCTATCCCGGAGGAGACTACTTCGACCCTCTGAACCTGGCTCAGGACCCTGATGCTCTGGCTGAGCTCAAGGTCAAGGAGGTCAAGAACGGTCGTCTGGCCATGATTGCCATGCTCGGCTTGTTCGTTCAGGCCGTTGTCACCGGACAAGGCCCTGTTCAGAATCTGGCCGATCATCTCGCCAATCCTTACGTGAACAACGCCTGGGCTTATGCAACCAACTTCGTTCCTGTGAGACATTAGCGAGCCGAGCTGCATGCTTAGCAATGCCATGTGACTCTATCCTGTACATGTTTTTTAACCTCTTATTAGACGACTTGAAAGCCTTAGTGTTGCTTCGGATGAACTGTTAAGGTGAAATAGTTTTAGTACGTGGACCGTGCTGAAATATTTCTGAAGCGATCATGCCTGCTCAACCCACATACGAAAAGCCTTCAGTGATCATGACTGTCGCTGACTGAATCTGTTTTGATGGAAACATCTCGAGAGATTCTGAGAGTCAACTAGTCACAGTGATTCGTTGGCGTGAAAAGTGGAAGCAACATTCAGTACTCAGCTGCATGTGAAGCACTGCAATCGATTGCCAATGCTATAAATCTTCAATCGTTTGTGCCAAGGCAAGTGACCAAATGTAAGCTCTATGTAATGATCCATTCTGCTTGAATCACGTCCTTTAATTATATAATATCAGCGCACTTCAAACACAAAAGTATAACTTAGCGGAGAAATTTTGTTTTTACAACAGGAAATTGACTAAATGTGTCGGAAATACTTGTCATCGTTGGTCTGAATACTTCTGTTTTATATATATCGGCAAAATGAACATATGAAGCTGTGAAAAATAAACTTGTTCAGCAAGGATATTCAATCTAACTCGCAAACCATAGTTCGGTGAAGTAACGAACATAAAAACACACAGCGTGTAATCTTGGGATTAATATTAGTTTTTGAAGGGTATAAGAAACTAGAACGAATAAAGCTAATTCACTAATGTGCAAACCCACTGCTACTTCAGTAAGTATGTACAACGCCTGAACCAATCAGCAATCCAATTGGCCCACTCACTTTGTAGATATAATGCTTTGAATTAGATACTCTCATGAGAGGAAACAAATGATCTAGTTCATTCCCAGTAAGTGACTTAGTAAATACGCCGCAATCATATTTAATTGAGCAGTACTTCCAAATCTTGATAAGGCTCTAGTGACTTGATATCTAATATATGGATATTCTTGTTCCTAATTTAAGCCCAACCTACAGTTGAATGATTATCACACAAGTTTCACAGGTGACTTATTGGCTAGATTGCGAGCAACAACGAAATATACTATCCACAAATATTTAGCAACATATTTGATGATTGTTACGTTCCTAGCCTATATTCTGATTTGAGCTACATAGTTTAATTCTTTGGAGTTCCAACACACAACTCGTCCACAATCTAATTTATATACATATCCGGAGGTCAATCTATGAGTGTCGTGATCTCCTGCCTAGTCAGTCTTGGAATAACCACAAAGATGACTTTGGAATTTCCCGTTAAACTCTCTAAGTCCAGAATTGATTTTATCCCCATAATTGGCAAGTCGCGGAGAAATTCAGCAAGTTGACTTAGGTGAAACAATCATGTGCAAAGTAATGACTTTTGATATATTTACTATCCTCAGTGTACCTTTTCGGATCTAAGAGATCAATGAAATCAAGTAGATCCTCCAATTGATCATATTCCTCTATACTGAAGTTGAGTGAATTATTGCCATTGTCATTGAACTCACATGCATCCAATAACTTCTCCATTATCTTCTCCAAGTTCAGAGTATTTCCAAGGATTTGTTGAGTGTGTTTTTTCATGAAACTTTTGTCATGTTCACGAATCCGTATTAGATGTTAGCAACATGCGTTCTCTTTGCTCATGCAGGTATCAGTTGCGCCAACCCAGCAATGCTGAACTCTAATGTAAAATTCAAGCCAAATCCGCCTCATTGCTCTTTTGTCTTACCCTTTTGATGTGAACAATTCAAAAGGATTCTTGGTAAAGCGAGGAGTACGTCTGTAAATTAATTTAACAAAGATATTTCAAAGAAAACACCTAGTTATCCATTCCTATGAGCGATATCATCCCAATTCTAACCCATCAACGCCTTAGAATAAAATTTTTTTAATCCCATCATTGTTTCAATTTCTAAATTGTCAATATGTTATTTTGTATAAGGAGTTAGATTACTCAAAGTTAGTTAGATTTTTCTTGACGATATGAGGTTATTTTGTAAAGTCTATGTTATATTCGGTTGATATGAATATGTTTCCTGCCCAAGGAAAGCACTCTATATAAAAATACACAATATAAGAGATATTTGCAGTTCTGATGCAAAATAGAAAAATAATTAATTAGTTTAAATTTATGCATCTACATGATCATAGCTAAAAATGTTAATGTATTTTGTATAAAATTACTTTTCGTTAGTATTAGTTGCATGTTTCTATCTTAATTGTAAAGTGACAAGAGTTTTTTCCTTGAAAAAATGCAAACCTTCTGACTGTGATGACACATAATGAAATTAAAAAACACTACCAATGTAACCTTATGCCTCCATTCAGTGAATGGCATAGATGAAGTCATGATCTCTTTATAGACCAATCCTTCAAAATTCAAAATGAGAATATCTTAATACATAGCTTTAGAATGCAAACTATTATAATTTCATCAAAAAACTTAGAAGATATATTTAATAAAAGTTTAAATTTATCAGAAGAGAAATGTACAACATCACAATCCACTCTTTTATGTACTCTATTACTGATGAAATCACATGAATTGGTAAATCTTGGAGTGGGTTGGTAAAATTATATCCAAACATCATTACAGAAAATCCTAATAAAAAATTATTTTTGAAATAGAATTTTTGATGACCCATGCAAGCCAATCTCAATACTCAAATGTTTTAAATTTTTTTTTGTAATTTTAAATTTGGATGTTTAAAAAAAATTCAAAACTCAACTCATATATATATGGTGCATATTTGTAATATCACTCACCATTTGAAACGAATTATATGGATTGCCAAGATGATACTAACTACTATCACTAACTACTTTGATATCACCAAAAATATATGCGTAACTTTTTACAATGATCTAACAATTGGATTGGAAATTACAACTAATTAAAATTGATTGTAAATATATTTTTATTTTTAATTTACAATCCACTTGTTAGTTAAAATCTAAATATTATTCAATCAAATCCACTCAGATTTTACTCATTCAGAAAATTCTAATATTGCTACTATACACAATTTTTTTTTATCAAATGCATTGTGTAGTATAAGAAAATGTCAATTTTTAAATTTTTTTTTACAATTATCAATATTTTTGTTATTAAAATAACTATCATTTTTCATTTTCATTGCTTGAATCTTTCTAAAACTTTATATGACAACTCTTTCTTTTGTAAAATACTAGGAAGAAAAATTGCAGCCCAATCTATATAGCTTTTAGTTTTTATTCTTATAACATTATCACAATCACTTCATTCCTCTTATCTCTTGAGCATCATTAATTTGCTTGAACATATAATCATTACGAACATTTCTAAGATTGTATCATCACTTTTGAAAATTTTTGTATAAAATTTTAGCTTCATTTTAATCAAATTATCCATTTAATTTATCTATATTTTTAATCTAATGATAACAAATACTGTCTTCATTTCAGCTCCAAACAATAAATTTTAAGACAACATAACTAACTTATATAATATTTAAATATCACATAATTTATTTATTTTACTTTATTATGAAGAATTTTTCATTGATATCTTTTGACACTTCTCTAACTCTAAGACAAAAAATTTTACTTCCATTTTACTTCAACTATGAAATTTTTAAAATCAATTTTTTGAAACCATAAGCTATCATATTTATTTTGATAAGTATCAAAATTTGAACAAAATAAAACTTCACAAATACTTTTTATTGATTTTTTATATTTTATATAATGAAAAAAATATTATATACCACATGTACATATTAACACCTTTACTCACTTAAGACTTTTTAAAATCATTAGGGTTGTTAAATTTTATTATAATTTATATGTTTCAAGTTGACTCTTCATATTATTGATTTGACTTGGTGAGTACTCTTAAATCTAGCGGCAAGATTGACTTAGTAGACTAAAGTCAATTGGAGTATAATTGCATTTCTAGAAGATCCAAGTGGATCAATTGCATATTTTCATGTACACTTTCTCATTTGTATTTATGAGCTTTAGCTTGATTAAACTTGATAAAAGAAAATTACATGATGATTACTTGTAATTACTAGGGTAAAATTTTTAGTAGTATAAATAGAGAGGTTTGAGAATCACCTCTCAAGCATTGTTAGGAGAGTGAAGCCTTGTTTAGGATTGGAGACTTGTTTTGAGAAAGCCTTTGATCATCAATAAAGGATCTTTATTTTTGAATGATATTTGAGTTTTTGTGAGAGTTATCATGAGATAATAGAATTTGAAATTTGAGAGTTTGTGTAAGAATATGCATTAGAACTATGGTCATTGGGTTGGAATATGTTCTTTTAGATTCATGATGAGCTTCCAAAAAGCCATTGGAGATAAACCTAAATGAAAGTAAACCCGAAGGTCACAATTTTGATTCTGTTGTAGTGACTTCAATCTAGAAGGAGCAAAAATGTTTCGAATCCAATTTCTTGCATGTGAGAAAGTAACAATGAGAACTCATTTGAAGATGAAAGTGGAGAAAGAGCAAGCTGAGATCATGCTGTAAAGTATTGTATCATTTGTGTATCCAATAGTATTATATCATAGCTTGGAAATTATTTTGTACATTTTATATACTTAAGTGTTCTTTGAAATGAGTTGAATGGGATATAGTGCATTTTTGGAATGCAAAGTTTATATTTCAAAATTTTTCCAAGGATTTTATTGATTTTAAATTAGTAGATGATATATGTTTCACACTTGAAGTCACAATCAGATCATATTTATATCAAAAGCTATGATGGTTCCATAAATTGAGTGCAAATACTGAAAATTTGAAATCTCCATATGACTCAAGTTCCAAATAAAGATGCAGAAGATGTATATGAGGGTAAGATTCATCATGTGTTTAGAAGAAGAGAGAATAATTGCAATCTTGGATCAACCAATTCCATTTCTTTTGTCATTGATGAATTACTCTAGAATGGAGCTTGCTTTGTTTGTGTTATATTAGGGAGTCCCATATAATATTCAAAAATAATAACAAAAGAAGTTAAAAATGGGGAAACTTCCGATGTGTGAAGTCAGATTTCAAAAAGGGAGAGTGAGAAATTGAGGTCATACGTGAAGAGAACAAAGAAGTTTGAGTCACGTTTTTGTGTGGTGTTAAGAAATAGTAGAAACAAGGTGGAGCTAACTAAGGTGGAGATTATGGCTATGTTGACGAAGAATTTTATTAGAGTTTTGAATCCTCATATTCAAAGCAAGATGAGATACGAAAAGCCTTCTTCTAAGGTTGAGGCTATTTGCATTCCTATTGGAGAAGAGGAGAGTCTTGAAGATGATGATTCTAACTTGGTGACTAGAGAAATGGTACCACCTGTTCTGATAAGAACGGTAATTGCTACCGTTGTTACTTCTTTAGCAATAAATACTCGAGTGATAGATCTATAACATGAGTTAAAATCCATCATTGAAACGCTTGCCGATATCAAGATTCTTGCTGCAATGAATTTACTTTCTAGGCCAAGGGTGATGAAGGATCCTAACAAGACGGAGATGAGTGAAGAGGAGATTACTCAACGGCTCTCCAATCTCAAGTTTGATCCTAAGGTTATAATGGAGGAGAAGTCAAGGTTCTTGGATCCTTCCAAGAACCTTGCCTTCTCCATAGTAAGCTTTGGTAAAGAATAATAAGAGTAATAGGAGTTAGGAATGGTATTGACAAATAGTTGTGTGTACTCCATAGTAAGCTTTGGTATATGATAATAAGAGTAATAGGAGTTAGTAATGGTATCAACAAGCAGTTGTGCGTAGAACGAGTGAGCTTTACACGATGAAGAAATGAACAATAATTCAGTAGGGAGCAAGAGAGACTATTTGATTGTCGTCAATGCAGAAGATGTCATCAACGGTGGTAAGATCTTTGGTGCCGAAGCCAGAGTGGACTGTAGACAAGCTATTGCGATTGAAGAATCTTGGAGTCGCATTTTTAGCATAGCAATGGGATTATATATATTTGGAGTTGCGTGAGGAAGTCTACGCTAAGAAGATTGTTAATCCTCTCAGGTTAAGAAGACATCCCGATACATGGGATGTATTTTTTTGGGCAAAGGCATTAGGGAGAGATTATGCAAAGGAGAAGGATGGTATTGATTGGGAGGGATCGGCGTTGCATATAGGGTTTGACTTTGATGAGTCCAAATGATTTGAGCCTCAAGAGAAGAAAAGGACTAATAAATTCAAGATCAATTTGATCAAAGACGATTTCAGGAGTAAGATAACGCACACGTTGGACCAGCTATTCTCACCACATAGAACTACTTATGTAAGCATGCATAAGTTGAGGATAGTGGAAGCATAGATCATGTCTATCAATGCTCACATGGGTTTCCTTTTTAGTTGTTGCATGTGAAGGTTGAAGTGATTTCCTCATCTCTCTTATTTTTTTGGCTCCAAGGGCTGTTGGAAGTCCCTTATCTTGACTTCCTCCGTTCTCTCCTTCAAAGCCGCCAATCTTTCTCCAGTTGGCAAGGCATTTTCGTGAGAGCATCCCGTTTACAAGTCAACTATTCTTGCCTCATCCTGCCTGCTCTAAATTCCTCTGCTGAATCGTGGCTAGTCTTATCTGCTCACCCAATGTGCAAGATCTTACATATTTTTATTTTCCAATATGTTCTTCCCCAAACCTGGTGGGATTTATGGGGTGTGTACAATGCTCAATAAAAGCTTAATCAAATCTACTTCTTCCTTAATCTGATTTTGTAGTACCTCTACCTGCATCTCTCCTCTCGTGTCCCCGGTTCACGATCAGAATAAGAAGAATTTCTCCTTCTCGAGGAGCGGACCGGACATTGAGACCACTACTCAACAGCCACTCGAAAGCATGTGGCTGAGGAAGGGGATACTATCCGCCAATCAGGGTTATACATTTCCTTTACTTTTCTATCATCAAAACAATTCGACAGTGGAGCACACTCTAGCTTATAACTGGCTATATGCTCTCCTGATCAGTCCCTGTCCATGACAGAAGATGGGAAAGCACAGAACAAAAAGCCTAAGCCAAACGGAGGTTGTGGCATCATATTGCTCTGCAGACAGACTGACAGTCAAGAATCTGTAAAACCTTGATAGTTGTCGAGCCACGCGGTACGGTGTGGCCAGGTGCTTGCTGCAGCAGCGGACTCCCGGTCTCTGAAACGTGTTGACGAGATTAATTGCCAGTATTTGGTCATGCAACACTGTTACGTGCTGATCGTGGAGAAGTCGTCAAGCCTGAAAATTTTAAACTCTAACCTTCCACGGTCAGTGAGGACTCGACTCGTCGGTAAAGAGAATTTCCACGATGTGGACACTGCCACGATATCTTCATGTAGTCTCTGCGTTTCAACTGTCCGTCCCGCCAGCCAGCCAGCTTGGCTAGCTTGGGGTGACTATCATGATCATCCACTTCCCTGGTGTGTTCGAGCAGCCGGAGGTGAGGTTGAGGTCTAAGACTCGCAGATTGAAGGAGCTGCGATGAAAAACGCTGAGAAAGTGAAGGGTGCATGTTCGATGATGTTTGAGACTGAAAAAGTGGGGACAAATTGGAGCTATGGCTGTTTCTCCCGCGGGAATTGCACCAGTGAACTTAATTGGTAGCGAGTTGACATATGAAAGGAAGTTCAACAACTGACCTATGAAGCCAGGAAGGTGAAAGCTGGAAAGTGCTCCTTATTGTGCTCACGGACAGAAGATGTCCATATCTGCCGCCAGCACATGCGACCTCAAATTTTCTCACTCTGTCGTGATCTACTCTGCTGCATCGTTCTGTGGTTGTCCCGGAGACAGATAGTTCGAGACTTTAGACGAAAATCATAAAGAGGAAGGAGAAATAAGCTCCCAAGTGCCTGCCGTCATGACTTGTCTCTCAGGCAGAGGAATCCCATTATCACAAATAAGAAGAATACTGCTCAGACTCTTTTAAATTTTTCTTTTCATGGTTTTTTCCTGAAGACTCTGAGGTTTCTCTGATAGAAGTGCATGTTTTGCTGGATGCTTTGAGACATGATCTGAGGCTTGCTTATGACCGAGAATTGAACATATATGAAAAACACGGATGATCAATGTATCGTGGAGCTTGCCTGAGCTGTCAGAAAATCTCGGTTAAAATAGTAAAGATCATACCCCAACATGCACACGTCCTTATCGCATCTCAGGAAACACTGAAATCCGTTGCCAGTTACTTCCATTTGCTGTGCCCATACAAATCTCTGCATTCACGCACTTACGAATATGTATCCAGATTAAGAACACCAGTACATCTTTACCACAGTATTGGGTTTGGCAATGGAGCGATAACGTTTTGTTGTTCAGAAGCTTTAGTTTTGTTGTAACTTCTATCTAGAGAACGTTCAGAGGCAACTGCATAAGCTGAAAATACAAGAATAATGCCTACCGATGGCGTTGTCCAGTGTCTAGTGATGGGTGAAAAGACTCTGCGATTTAACCGTCAATCACATTTGTGGACCAAAAAAGGCTAGACTAGTACAGTACGGCATTTGGCATTGCTTCGTCTGTCAAGATTCAAGTCTTGACTCGGACACGAACTTTGAGCCTGTTTTGAGGTCCAGTTATAGAAGCAGTAGACTAATTTGAGCATCACTCGTGACAGAGCATGCCATTTGATGAAGTGCACGATGGACGGACGATGATGGGTCATTTCATTCACGAAAGGCATAAGTAGGTCGCTTCGACTCTTTCGCAAAGCAAATTCCAGAAGCCAGGAAGTTAACGAACGAACGAACCAGACGTACAAACCAACGATCAAGTGTCTGCGGGTACACCACTGTGTGCGAGCGAGTGGTTGAGATAGATTACAGAGAAAGCAAAGAAGAGGAATTTCCGGCTCTGTACTCTTCTGGTCTTCGTACACAACAGTTATCTTTTCTCTTCCAGCTTTCTCGTTCCAGCCTGCCTGATTCATGGGCAAGGACGACACGAAGTATATTACACATCCTCGAATCTTCTCTTCCAAAAAGTATGTGCAGCAGCATTTGTCATTTCCTGCACAGCAGCCGATGTTGTATGTCGCTCTATCTCGTGCAAGTTTCTTCCCACTGTCAACCAGATAATCACCATCGTATAATATGAGGCAACCTAGTTTGAAAACTTCTAAAGCTAGGCATGTAATGGTATTAAAATCAGGTCTAGTCAGTTTGACTAGAACGTGGCAGCTGGTGAACTTCGATCTTATCACAGGACAATCAGCGCCACTCTACCACATGGAAGTACGTATACATTCAACCTAAGCTAGAATACGTTTGTGCGCACAATCTACTGAGTCCGAGTCGGATGTGCTAAGGATGCTACGAAGCACTAGAGTACTCGCTTTGTAAGTTGATCGGTGATCTCCAATGGAGAAATGCTAAATCTGGACTCATGAAAAAGGATCCAGAGTGGTTACGAGTCCGATATGCAATGAGATAACAGCGTGCGGTGTGTTTCACGATACTCATACCTCTCGTCAAGTGGAGCCAAAGACAAGGCAAGGATCCGAAACCATGTGAGTTGAGAGAGATATATTTCTGATCATAAAAGGATAGTCAAATGGAAGCACTTTGCCACCGTGTTGTACCTCACGTGCTATCTCTAAGACGACTGCTTGAACCCACCCCCAGCAGTGAGCAACTTTGTACGGTACCGGTGAGAGTGGAGAGTAGATTCGGTTCGGTTCGGCTTGGTTCCCGGTGGGATTCTGGAGAAACGAATATTTAATACAGAAACATGCTCTTCTCGTGAGCTGAAGATTTTCCTACTTCGATGATGCCAGCATCTGATTCTGTAGTGGGTATAACAACGCTGATCTGAGAGAGAGAGAGAGCGAGAGAGAGCAAGTACATCTTCATCCCTTTGGCTGCAGCATTCACCGACTTTCAGGTTGTGCAAAGTGAGTGCATACTTTAGGCACATTCTTTTTCTCGCCTGTTCACTATCACTCCACGGAATCGCCACTTGACACGTGAATGTTGGTAACAGAGAGGGACAATTGCTATACTTAGTGGGCACAATATTTCATATGCGCATAATTCGATATCCACCTTACTGAAACATTGTGAACTCTTTCTCCTCTGATCCGGAGAGAGTACACATTAAAATAGCAAAAAAGATGGGAAGACCCCATCAAGTCCTACATTGAACCAAATTGGTAACATGAGGCTAGTACTCAATAGCATCACACTCGAAAATATAAATTACTACACCTAAGATATCGCAACTATCTAGGTCAAACATTCCACATAGCATCCAAAGAAGTATCACTTAACTTGATTGCTCTCTTATAGATTGTACTTGCAAGTGCTCTTTATAAACCAATAGAAATATGTTACCTAAAATAGGTTATACAATAAATTTAAAAAAAGATACCCCATGTATGGTATATAGTATGGTAAGCTCTCTCACACTCACTCACGACCATATCAAAGTCGGTGTCCATAACTCTAAATAACTCCAAAGCTAGAGTAACAAAGCTGTGATATTTCTGTATACCATTATATTTGAAAACCTTGGTTGTTGCAGTTACACTCCGCCCCATCATGAAGTATAAATGATCATCCCATTTGAAATTGTATCATACATAGTTTAGGTAACCACAACATCTGCCACAATAACATGATACTCCCGAATCAAATATAGATATACCATAACCCTAGTAGAATGCAAAACATACCAATGGCCTTTATATTTGAGGTATCTATAATCTAGCCTCATAACAAACATCATATACTTAATGACATAATGTATAGTTATATTCCTCATTTCAAATGAACAAAGAATCATATGGATAGATGTTGTATCTAAAATGATACCATGCTCGCATTTGAATGTGGTAATTTCTACTCTCCTATGAAAAGCAAGGTGGCAAAAAGTTCCAAATCATGAGGAGATTTTCTCGTACATCTTCATGCCTAGCGTACATTCATCATAGGGCAAAGCTCGTATGAGCCGTACATGCGGCTGACCTGTCATTGAGCATTCTGGAAGGCGAACAGAGTATTTTGGACCACTTTATGGCAGGTTTAAAGCTCCAAGTTTCTTTTGTGAATCGGTTGCTTTGGGCGATGTTATGTGTACAACCCAGTGGCACTCAATTCCATTCGAGGTCCAGGTCAGAGGCTGGCAGAGAACTTCTCCTTAGCCCTAGCTGCTTTGAGAATTTGGCTCCATATGCTCCAGCAGGTCTTACTTTTCATTTTTAAATGCTGCAAATTCAAATCTAAAAGTTCCGAGAAGTGTATTAAAATATTATATTTTTTGGTTCTGAAAAGCTGGAGGAGATACTCGTCTTGTGGTGAGGAAGCTATTCACGAACAGGATTCTATTCTCACCCCCGTCACGCCTGAAGTGCACACACTACAACTGAAATATATATTCAGATTGTGAGATTCTGTAAGTTGTAAATTGAGGACTTTCCACGATTTTTGCCCTATTAGAGGTCTAGAGTTTTGGATGTGCTTATGATAATCACTTTAGAAGTTTAGATCTTGGCTATCTTGCTCCCTTCAGTGGCCTCCACCATGATGATGGATGAGTGGATGATTGCTTTAGGGCTTCTTATGAAGAATGTTGCAGCAAGATTGGCGTGTTGCACTCTGCTTTGCACATACCTTCTAACGTAGAGATTAAGATATATCGCACCAGCTACTTTCTCCACATCGATAAGGTTCCTTCTTGGCTTGGTCCATCCATCTACATCTTCATTGCTGACATGTGATTATGGTATCACTTTAGATGCAACACGTGTTCATACAACACATTGTCCATTCGGAGGGCAGAGGATAGCTACCCATGATGCCATTAGGGATGTGATGTTTGCTATGGCGCGAGAGGGTGAATACCTCACATGGAGAGAGCGTTGGTATGCCTTGCAATTGACTAGGTTAGGATAGACTTGTACTTGGTTCGGGAGGACCAGGTCACTGTGGCGAATGTGGTGGTTACCCATCCTACTAGAGACACAATTTTAGAGGGGGTGATCATCCATCCTCCAGGATAAAAGGGAGTGGAGGCAGGCCTAAAGTCTCCAAGTATAGAGGTATGCAGAGAGGTCACCTCTTTGTTCCTCTAAGTTTGCAGTTATATGGAGCTATGGACACCGACTTTGATATGTTTGTGAGGGAGCGTGCGAGAGCCTACCATACTAGACGGCAGGGGGTATCACTCTTTTTAGCTTACTGTATAGCCTATTTTAGGCAACGTGTTTCCATTGCTCTACATAGAGCACTAGCTGGTACAATCCATAAGAGAGCAATCATGTTAGGTGATGCTTCTTCGGATGCTCCTGTTGTTTGTAGACCGTTTGACCTAGATAATTTGGATATCTTAGGTGTTGTAAGACATATTTCCCAATGTGATACTATTGGGGCCTAGCCCCATGTTACCGTTGTCGCATGGATATTTCTTTGCTCTGAGAATGCCCGAGCGCTTGGCTATAGAAGAACTCTCTAGAACAACTTCTTCTTCTTCTCCTCAGCCCTCCACATTCGAGTTCGTTATAAACCGGTAGAACTTCAGCGGAAGAAGATTATGATAGCCAATGATTCGACCAATAACTCTCGTTTAAACTTTAGAGAAAATTTCTCCACAACTCTTTCAATCTCTGAGAAAAGTTTCAGATGTTTTCCTCCTCTAGATCTCTCAGAACAATTACTGATTTGCACACTATATCACAAGATGATATGCAGACCCCTATGTACAAAACCCATCACACATCCCAATCCTTGATTTCAATTGCTCCCAGATTTCATGAGAGGGTCAAATATTATCAGATTTTGAACTGTGCAAAGTTTTATTGACATTACTTTCTAATATCAAAAGATATGATCTCCGTACTAGCTTTCGGATACGTCGGTGCGATCCCGGCAACTCGACCGTATACACGAACTTCAAGCTATCACTCCGTACTCAAAACTCATCCAATTGAGTCAAAATATCAATCCAAACGCAAGATAAAGTTGTAAACTATATCACAGTCAACTCAAATCTCCCAAAACTCTCGTAAGATTCTCGGAAACACCCCAAATACACTCAAAGGTCTAAATTTTTCACTCTATATTTGAATGACTATTTCAGAATGACAAATCCTTCAAATCTATCCATTCTTAAGCCCACATCGTAGCTCGTCTCGTCAGCTCTCCAACCCAATCCTCAGATCTTTGAATGTCTCCCTAGAAGGTCTCCAAAATCCCTAAAAACCTCAAAAAGTTGCCCTAGTGTCCTCATCGGTCAAAACTCCTATACACAATATGAGTTGTCACTAATAAGAGTTAAAATGACAACTTGAAACGAGCTAAGTATACCCAAAAGCGATCACGATGAAGACACCGGATGTTGATCACAAATGGACTCGACAATGGTACATCTTGAGGATCATGTTGTCCTCTATCCACGCCCCTACATCGATTTGCACTTCAATCAGATAAGCTCCTTAGTCAGCAAGGTGATGTGTCTAGATCTCCCTAGCTGTTTACAGCCTTACAATGTCATCTGTTACCCAAACCTAAAGTATCACAGTCATGACAATAACTCTGAAGATGACACATATCATCATCTTCTCATAGTAGCCACGTCACAACATGACACCGGTTTGGTTTCATCCTTGTACGCTTTGATGGGGTCTTCCCATCCCTTTTGTTATTATACTTTGTCCCGGGCTTTCTTACATATATTATGATAAGTCAGTATATTTTGTGGATCAATTACTTTTTGATCTCCTTCTTCTTCATTCTTTACACCCTCTCAATCGGTTCATCGCTCTCAGTTCTTTTGGTGATCTCTTTCTTTATCTAGTTCTCCTTGAACATACAAGCACTCTACACTCAAAATAACACATCCAAGGACTACATGTGCAATATGACGAGGGCATGGGAGATCATTCCCCATAAGGACAAATTTGGGTTCCAAATTATTGTTTTTTTTTTCAAAAGAATGTGACTCATGTATCATTCTTAATGTCAAAATATCGGACATATCACCAAACATGTATGTAATGTGGGATTTCTCCACGAACTTGGCGGAATATACCAATCATAAATTTCAAGGACTCAGGTTCCAATCTTCAGTTTAGAAAGTCAAAATAATCTACCTTGTGTCAACGGAAATGTGATATATGTATATAAATATATATAATTTCTTCAATTTTCTTGTGAATGTATGCAAAAAATTTAAGTTTGTTAAAATTAAATTAAATGACATGCATCATTGTCTAGTTTCAACCAAATCACTCACTTTTTCATGCTGATATAAGTTTATACATAAGTATGACGTGTCTCAAAAAATTAGATGTCCTACCCAAACCACAAGGTGACTCGTGAAGCCTATTTTGCCATTAGCACCTTTTGAGAAATAGAAAATTGATTTTTTGGTGTCAATCTTGTCATCACGTAGATGAACTAGGAAGCAGTGTATTATGTTGACTACCAATTACACTATGAAGATGGTGAAAACTGTTACCAAAAGTAAAGATAATGCTAAGAGGATTCCATATTCTTTCTTCAAGCAAGTAATTTGTCTATATGTATGTCTACTAGAGCTGGTTAGTGATAGAGGCACACAATTACTCAATTTTTTGATTACAAACTTGAACATCTATTTTCATATTAATATCAAAAAAACTACACCTTATAACTCCAAGGCAAATGGATTACAAGAGAAATCACTATTAATCATATATATGATTGGAATACAAAAGTATATGCTACTCTATGGACATTTCGGATTGCTGGAAAAGTTAGCACCAAAAAAACTCCATTTTATTTGACATATGGGATGCACTCCATTACGCCAGTGGAATTTGAAGTACCAACTTACCGCATATTGCTGGAAAATAGCAGTAGAAGAAAGCCAACTTCATCGATTGTTAGAGCTGATTAAGTTAGAAGAATCATTGATAGATGCCAAAGCTTTGATAAAGGAAATCCATGATTATTGTGTCTAACTTCCTCATGATGTCTCAGCTTAGAAAAATTGTGATGGAAATGAGGACCTCCAAAACTAAAGCATGAAATTGTAAAATTCCCTTGCAGTTGATTTCTTGTTGAAGGATAATTTGCATATCCTCTAGAACCTTCCCTTACAATTTGATTCCTCTTCTTCCATAATTGTTGTTGAGATCAATAAGTGTTTTTGTGATAGATTTCAACTCATTTAGCAAATCTACAACTGGAATATTTACTATTGGCAAAATAACAACAGTAAGATGTAAGGCCCTTACTACAATAGGTGGTGCTACTTCTCTAGTCACCAAGCTAGAGTCATCATCTTCAAGACTTTCCTCTATCCAAATAGCAATGCGAATAGCCTCAACCTTAGAAAAGATCTTCTCATATTTCATCTTACTTCATATCCGAGGCTTTAGATCCGCAATAATATCAACACAATCCCCACCACTATTGGCTCCACCTCGTCTTCATTCTTTCTTAACATCACACGAAGATGTGATTCTAACTTCTTTGTTCTCTCAACATATGATATCACCTTTTCAATCTCCTTTGGCTTTAAGTAGATGACTTCAGACATCAGCTTCTCATAAATTTCATCCAAAAGAAATCTTTCAATAAGATCATCTATCAAATTCCTCACAAAAAATTCTCCTCCCTCATTCTCTCTTCCATATAAACTTCCTCATACAGCTTAGGGCATACATAATCCCATCGCCATAACAAGAAAACACCTTTCAAGTTTTTTAATCATAAGACATCCTCCGATGTCGTGTTGTGACGCGGCTACTATGAGAAGATGATGACATGTGTCATCTTCAGAGCTGTTGTCATGACGGCGATAGTTTAGGTTAGGATAACTGACGGCGCACTGGAAGGCTATTAAGAGCCCACCGTTGGATCTACTTTGTAGGGTCAGGATGTTGAAAAGGCTCCAAGAGATATTATCTTGGACCTTATCAGATATTAAGCGCAGTGAGGTTGGAAAGGGTATGGGAGAGTGCTAGACACATCACTTTGCTGACTAAGGAGCATATCTGATCGAAGTGGAGCCAACGAGGACATGGATAGGGGACAACATGATCCTCCAGATGTACCGATGCCTAATCCATTTGTGATCAACATCCGGTGTCTTAATCGTGATCATTTTCGGGCGTGGTTAGTGTATCATTTTGGAGATAACTTTGTGCAACAAGTGATAAACTCTCCAGACCCGATTATTCTTCCAATTGTTTCCTACGGCGCGATTTGGGACGTAACAGTGTACGTTTTGATTTAGTTTGGGCGCTATGGATTTGAACTTATCAGTAGTGATGGCTTTCAACACATGGGTTCCAATTCATCACTATTGCTTACCAAAAATAAGCCATAGGGAGTTGATTGTTAGGAACTTTGGCGAGGAGTATTATTCTCAAGTTATAAACTCCCCGGTTCCGTTTGTAGTTCCGTTCATACTTAGCCGGTTTCGAGTTGTCATTTTGACTCTTTATTAGTGGCAACTCTTATTGTGTATAGGATGGCTAAGTAGTGTGTTTAGGATAGTTGTAAAACTCTTAGTTTAAATGGAGCTAATTTGGCCACACTAGAGGTCAAAATAACACTCTTCATTCTCATTGGTCTTGGAGTTTGGGCTAATGAGGCACTTGGGCAACTTCTTTGAGGTTTTGAGGAGTTTTGGAGACCTTCCATGGGAACATTTGGAGATCTGAGGATTGGGTTGAAGAGTTGACAGGACGAGCTATGACGTGGGCTCAAGAATGGATGGATTTGAAGGATTTGTCACTCTAAAGTGATGATTCAAAGTTAGAGTGAGAAATTTAGACCTTTGAGTGTATTTGGGAAGTTTCTGAGAACCTTACGAGGGTTTTGGGAGATCTAAGTCAACAAAGATATAGTTTTCAACTCAGGCTTATGTTTTGATCAAAGTTTTGACTCGATTGGACGAGTTTTGAGTACAGAGTGATAGCTTGAAGTTTGTGTATATAGTCAGAATTGTAGGACTGCACTGACTGTCACGAAGTTAGTACATATATTATATCTTTTCATATCAGGAATTTCTGTCAATAAAACTTTGCACAGTTCAAGTTCTGATGATGAGTGACCTTCTCATAAAATCTAAAAGCAATTGAAGTCAAGGATTGGGATGTGTGATGGGTTTTGTACATGTGGGTGCAGATATCACCTTGTGTTACAGTGGGTAAATGACCAATTGTTTTGAGAGATCTAGAAAAAAAAAACATCTGAAACTTTTCTGAGTGATAGTAAGGGTCTTTGCTCTGAGAACGCCCGAGCGCCTCAGAGCAAAGAAATGTCCATGCGACACCGACATCCACTCCGACATAGGTATTGAAGGTCTTACCCTTTCCACTAATAACTTCTTTGCACTCGTCAGTTGAATAGTCTCTTTCATCCTTGATCGTGTAAGCACTTTCTTCTTTATTATCCGTCATTGAATGATTATACACTAATTCATTCAATTCCTTTTAAAAGTTTGTATACTCGATCAATTGAAAAATGACGATTCTTCGTGAAAAACACTAATGTCTACTTCCTTGTTCGCTTGTTTGGACCTCATGTGACATTTTTCACACTTAAATTGTCCTTTGTTTGTACTTCTGTCCCACTTCGGACTTTGTCCCTAATCATCTAATTCTATTTTGCTTGCAATCATAACTACGTCGAATATTAGTATTGCTTTTAAAAAACAAAAAAAGCATCCCTACTACATTACCTATGCCACCACATTTCTTGTCAAAACTCTCTTATGGGCCTTTAATTGACCATAGCTCATCCAAATGTCATCTCAGACCTAGACTTAGTTTGAAATTCATGATTGTCCCCTTAGGTCTAGCCAATGTCATTCAAGCTTTGTTGACTATCAATGGGCATTTTTTGTGCTCTTCAACTTCGCGGATGCACGAACTAGTCAAGGCTGTCCCAACGCAGAAACACAAACTCCTCGAGCTCTCATTCTACCATGACACCAACTCCTCGAGCTCTCATACAATTTGCAGGCCAACAGCGTGGACGCTTGCAAAAGCAAAAAAGATCCCATCACTTTATTCCTACCACTATTTATATAAAATTCCTAACTTCTATTCCTAATTGTCACATACACGGATCGCTCTCTCCGAAATCTACTCTTACTATCTAAGCCGTGCGCTTGCACCTCCGTCTCTCAAATGATTGCATCGATTCCTAACTGTATCTCTTGCACGTCTACAGCAATCTCCTGCTGGTGCAGATTCATGGCATCCCGGAAATCTCATCCTAGCGCTCTATACATCTCCTTGCGTCGCTCTTTGGTATCTCCCGGATTCTCCATCGCTGCCACTAACTGCTTGAACCATTGTGCCTCCATGTCGTCACACCAAGCAAAAAGGTATTTCGCACACCTGTTGGCAAGAGCATTCAATCAAACATGTACTTCTACATCAACTTGATTTAGACGTTGCTTCAACTCGCACACCGTCTCCCAAAGTTGCAAATTCTCCTTCTCCACAAAGTTCACTTCAGCTCCCCAAATTCGACAGATCTCTTCATAAGACTTCTTCGAGATTTGCACTTATGTGGTCAATTCCGCCTTTTGCTTCCCAGCTTCTCCACTAATTTCATTAGTTGTCGAATAATGTCGGTATGGTCTTCCTTTCCAATAGCCAACCGGTTTATCATCTAGACTAAATCAATATATCCGTCGACTTGAGGATCCCATTCTGGCACATACCTCGGTCCCATCTCATTAAGCTCCATAAGGACCGGAATTACTACAGTTTCCAGCTTCTTAAACAACTGCAACACCGAAGCTAACGGTTCCGAAATCTCCTTCGTAGCCTTCACTTTCGGGCGAGAAGGCTTCGGAGAAACTACTTCTTCTATTCTCTTCTTTCCTACGTTAACTCTCTTCGGTGCCCAACTGATCGGAGGACTTGCTTCTTCTACTAGCCGTTTCCTTTTCCTTGGTAGTTCAATAACTTTGGTGTTTGAATCAGACTCTAGCCTGGCTATCACCATGCTCCTCACTCCTGATCTTCGGGATTCAGGTGGAACTTCTGCTCGTATACTTTGGGTCGACCCGCTGCTTGTGTCCTTGATGTCTACTTCCAGATCAGAGAGTCCGGACTCCAACCGATACAGCTATCTCTCCCTCGGGATTAACAATTCCATCTTGGCATACACATGCACCAAGAAAGAAGAAATGTATAAAACTCTCTTATCATCCTCTCATAACTTGGTAGCCATTGCCTGCACCTTCATGGCAAAGATTTCTCCCCAGTTAACCTGAATGGTGCCTCCTAAAAAGCCTTTCACAATCTGCACCATATGCATAGCAACCTAAGTCGTGGGCTATGGCGGAAACAACTGATTCAGGGTGAAGGCAACGTTCCTTTGAAACGCATCTTTGATTAAGTCGATTTTATATCCATTCATCCTTTTTTTCTCTCAGGGATTAAACCACTTTGTCTCGTCAAAAATGAATGTCGTATGCACCTCCCAATCGATGCCATCCTTGTCTTCCTCATGCTTGCGGCCTAAAGCTTTAGCCCACAACCTCACATCCCATGCTCCTAGTTGGGCTCTCTTCCCGGTCGCATGAGTTTTCTTTCCTCTACGTACTTCGTCACATAGCTCCGGGCAAACATAATCCCATCACCATGACAAAAATGCGCCTCAAAGATTGTTCAACCATAATAGCTCCGCCGGAGTCCAATCCACCATCCCAATTAAAGGACAAACTCTCCCCATCGACAACTTCTTCACAACTAGTATCCTTGTGGCTCTCCGACCCAACACCGCTCTCTCGTTCTTCCTCGGCATTCCCCACTGACTCAGGTTCTTGGCATGTCCACGACCAATTCGATGACACTCCTTCTCCTTGCCGCTTGATCGTGAAGATACTTACTAGCCCTTATGTACTCATACATTAGTGTGAACACGCCACACTCTGCATATTTGCTACTTAGCATAATATTCGTTAGAATACACTTCCATTCGTCCGAATACCACACTTTATTTCAAAAACACTTTATTGACTATGCCCTACAACTTGAAAAGACAACAAGGTCTGAACTCGCATCAAATTTACTACCACCTTGTCCACCACTCCAACGAGTCGGATCTTTTGCTTGTTGGTCATCCAAACAATGATACTAGATGGTTTTGAAGGCTTCATCCCCAACTTCTTCATCAAATATTTTGGCATGTCGTTCACATTAGGTCCTCCATTCACCAACAAATCCAAAACATCATGTCCATTAATGAGTACTTCAATCTTCAAAGCTTCAGTATATATCTCCAAGACAACGACATCCACCACTCATACTCCAACATTCGCCATTGAAGCTTTCCCCTTGGATCTTTGATTCTTGGTCCTTTTGGAGCTTAAGCCTCCCCTTAACTACTTTCTCAATGTATGATTGAAAGCAATCAATTGGTCAACAATTATATTGGGTTTCTGATTTCTCACTACCTCCACCACATCGTGTTTGAATTGAGTAGACGAAATGGAGAATTCATCCATTTTCAACTTCTTTTTTGGTCCTCTCGGTTAACTCACACCACTAGATTGACTGCTCTGGCCTAGTTAATCCAATCTTGAGATGGACTCCTCTACAAATCTTGCTTTCTTCTTCTCATGTGCAAAAATGTCTACTCTTGAATTCATAGAATTCTCTATCTTTTCAAATGTGCATTGGTGAGGAAACATATCAGTAGATGAAACTCCTTTGTCCTTTGATTGACTTAGAACATGAGTAGTATTGTTGTGTTTAACCCCATCTTGTTGTCAAGAATTAAGATAATTCCTTTGGTAATGAATACCTCCACAATTAAAATATGATATTGTGAAATTTCCTTGCGGTGGATTTTCTCTTAGAGGATAATTTCCATACCCTCTAGAACCTCCCCCTACATTTTGATTCCTCCTCTCCCATAATTGTACTACATTGGTCTTGAGATCAGCAAGATTTTTGTGATGGATTTTAACTCATGTTGCATATCTATTACTAGAGTATTTACTATTGGCAAAGCAACAACGATAGGAAATGCCATTCTTACCACAATAGATTGTGTTATCTCTCTAATCACCAAGCTAGAATCATCATGAGTTTTCATTGTTCCTTTTTCATGGACAAAAAACTACATTTGAAATATTTGTGCTCCTTCTATTGATGTCCCGGTAACGGAACCAAAAATGTAACCTCCGAGCTGACTGTCATTCAAGTTTACCTCCGATGGCTTTTGGAAGCTCATCATGAATCTAGAAGGACATGTTCCCACCCCATAATCATGACCAAAATGTACATTCTTACACAAACTTTCAAATTCCAAACTTCATGACAACTCCCACAAAGAGAAAGATATGAGTCAAAAGGAAGAGATACTTTATTGATGATCAAAGGCTTCCTCAAGTCTTAACCCTCAACAAGACTTCTAAAAAAAATCAAGCTTTCCCAAAACTTGCTTCTCAAAACTTGCTTTAGAGGTACTTCTTAACCTTTCTATTTATATTTCTTAAAACTTTACCCTAGTAACTACAAATAATCACCATGTAACTTTCTATTATCAAGTTTAATCGAGGTAGAGATCACAAGTCCCAAGGATTAGGTTATATGGCAATATGTAACTGCTCCACTTGGATCTTCTAGAAGCCCAACTATACTTCAATTGACTTTGATTCACTTGGGAGATGGAGACGCGATCGAGCGGAGTAGATAGCTTTAGAAGAGTTAGAAGTGAGCGATTCGTGTAGGTAATAATTAGGAATAGACATCAAATTCATGTATAAAAAGGAGTATGACTGGAGAGGGGACATCTTCTTTCTTGCAAGTGTTATTGTTGAACTTAAATCGTAATAAGGATAGAACGAGAACTCGCAAAGTTGGTATGGTATGCATACAATCAGCATAGATTGGAGATGAATATCTGTGAAGTTACCCAGATATTGGCCCATGAGTTGTGGCTGCACTTGATCACCCATGAGTATTTCATCTAGCATCTCACCTCTACTACAGCTTGTAAAGGAAAAGGTCCTCATCTTTAGTAAAGAAATGGTTGAGTCACTCTTGTGCATATTGTGATGCATAAGATATCTGAATTGATGGGAATGAGAAATTTGTAGAATAGGAAGTCTATTTGTATTACTCTTCGGAGTCTGCAGTCCACAGTAGTTAAAGAAGATTAACTGCACCTTTTTCCTTCGTGTTGGTCTCTTTGGGTACCACATTATGATGCTAATTCTGATAATGTAATGCACATTCATGTTATTACAGAGCCATGGATGAGGTATTCAATGCCTTGAATAGTGTGAACAAATGAGAAAATCTGACTTGTCGGCTTGCTTTCCCTCTTTGTGGATCCAACTCCACTTACGCTCCTCTAGACTCAATAATCAGTGTTGCACTATGAGTCACAACTGCACATGATTGTGCCGCACCACACATGAATTATACAACATCTCTACATATGAAGTAGAGGTATCAACCATTGAATTGAGCTTTGTTGGACTATAGTATTAGTGGTTATCTTTTGCTTTAACTACTTCAATTGAGATGGCATGTTCACCTCATGATTAGCCTCCTGGGCTATCAATTGACTAGGGGTTGTCCTCTATCATCACCCTTGCCACCTTGAACTTCTCTACCTCTTCTAGAAATTGTCATGGTAACTTTTGTTAATTGTAATTTTGGATAGAGATCAAAACATCGATCAATCATGTGACAATGGTTGTGACAATGCTCAGATGATTTTGATCTAAGAGGATCCACTCTTTGACCTTGAAGTCAATCTTTCTTGTGATGTGGTCCACCACATGTTCAACACACCATCCTAGAGACTGATTATTGACATAAAAATGATAGCAATTGTCTCAATAAGGCACCTTCATTACTTGCTCTAGATGCTCAAGATTATCCCCTCATATCTACCTTTACCACTCCGGGTTTGTGAGTTGATTTAACTCAAAGGAGTTGATGAAAAATCCTTGTTGAACCGAGTAGTCATGACTCTCTCCTCTTGCATGTTGAGTTCAATATGCTCATAAATACAAAACACAATGGCCAATGTAGATGATTCGTCTAGTAGTACAATGGCATCTCTCACTTTATGTCTCCACTTTCTATCCAATATGCCAAACCAATATTGGATGGGTTATGCCTCCATCATCCCATGGTTAACATCAATCGACGTATTTGAATTAATGCCCGCAAGTAGTGAAAATGAACGTGGTCTGATTCCTACAGTTCTGTGTCCTTCCCCACAACCGCGTCAATCTCCGCTCGAACTTTCCTCATATGTTCCGGGTGTCGCATGAGCTCAGTCAGTGTCCGCAAAACGAGAGTAGATCCGATTTCGGTTCCCGCTAGCAAGTCTGCGAGGTTAGCAACGTGCTCTCTGGTAAAGTCTCTTTCAGCAATCAACCTTTCCTAAGTTTAAATCAAAAACATAAAATAAAGTCAAACGTGATCTTTGTTATGGTTCGCTCGTGCGTGCATTCGCCTTTATCGCGTTCGGCTCACATATTCTTCAACTTTTTGGTGTGGGTACATAACTTCTCATCTTTAATCGTCCTATCTCGTCGAATTCAGTTGACAACATCGACCTGCTATAGATGCGAAATTATTGGTCTCGAAGGAAGCACACGTTTCATCCTGCACATGAAACCTACACGTATGTGCGGTTCACAACATAAAACATGAACGTACCTGGAGAAAGGCCTTGATTTGAGTATCTGTAAGGCCGAGAGTTTTATCACTCTGAAGTTCCAACAGTCCATCTACAAAGTCCTTTCTACCAGTCGTATCCTTTTCTTTCTGGGTGCTCCTCGATTATTTCCTCCAATAATCCACTGAACTCTGCGTGCAGTTGTTTAAGCTTTGCCTCCGATCGCCCCAAATCTATCCACCTCAAACAGGGGATAAATTCTAGAAATAAGATTTGAAATTGAAATACCCGACGCAACTTAAGGCTGTAATCATGCTTTCAAATGTCTTTGCTTGCAATGAAAGGTTAGAGATATCGTTCCGTAAAATCATTTGCTGAATATCAATCGAATAGTGTTTTTAGAGAACATTTTAAGGATTACATGCTCTACGTGGATGGATGATCTCGAAAACTCTCCTCAATCTTCCCCTGGAACTCTTACAAGTCTCTTAGCTTGTTAGTCCTCATCCCTGATAGTCTCTCCTCAACCACGCAAAGAACTTCAGAATAAAGGTTTGAAGTTAAAGGTTGGGACCTATGAACTCTTTCTAACTCGAGCAGCTCCAAATGTTTCATTAGTGACATATACAAAGGATGAACTTATGCCTCCGAACATTATACTAGAAGTAATAGAGATGTAGTTTGGAGACTAGTATTCTCTCCAGAATTCAATCTTCTTAGGGTGTTGATGCCGGAACTTATGATAATGATTCATATTCGGATCCTCCAAATGCTGGAATAATCCCTTCCAAGTCATAAATGGATTAAACAATGTAGAGTTGCACATCCACTGCAAATCACACCATGAATCAAACTCATGTATGAAGTCATTTAATTCAATGGTATCAATTATATTAGAATATCTTTTGAACCATTGATGGCCCCATAGATATGCTCAATGTTCCCAAAAAATGATGTGGGGACACACTCCAAGATATCACCAAGCTCAACTCCATCACTCTCTAATACCAAATCAGATATTTTTGTGAACCTCAATGGTCAAGGAGTACCACAATCCACTACACATCCACTACTAATCATAGCAATCTCTTCTTGAAACCTCTAGAGAACTCCACTATGACATCATTCTAACCATATTATCAACAAATCTTCAACTAAAATTAGAATCTGCAACAAAAGTTAGCCTAAACACAAGAAGGTGTTAACACACAAAAAATCTGAATCCTACCATCATCACATTCACTCATCGAGTCTAAAGATGTGTAAGTCATGTCTTACTAAAGAAAAACAAAGATAATCAAATTGATGCGTAAATCCTATCTCATTATCGATAGCGCATAAAGTATTAACACTTAGAACAATAAAGTATAAACACAAACAAACGTGGTACATAAACAAAAAGTCAAGATGGAGATGAATCAATAAATAATAATGCTTCACCTTGAAAACATCCATCAAAGGGGTCAAACCCATCCAACTTGGGCTCAAATAGCCTTAGGAGGACAATAAAAAACACTAAAATTCAATTTTGAAAGTCTTTTGCTCTCAAATAATCTCAAATCTCTTTGATCAATAATCTAACATAAGTTATCTGTCTAAATTAAACATTATCTTAAATTAATATTTTTCATTTCTCTACATAAGTCAATTTTTTTTTTCACAAACGGACACCTTTTCTAACTTGTGCAAGATTTCAAAAATCTTCAACTCTAATTTCAAACCCATTAACATAAAAAATTTACAATTCTGACATAGCTAACCTTATTCATGACATCTTTGTCCCAGCGAAATTCCTTACATCTTTTATGATCTCACCAAATTTCAAACTAACACTATGAAACAAACATTATATGATAATCCTATAGTTTGTCATTCCTATTTTTGACTCGAGAACTTTAAAATATCAAATCTTGGACTTCCAACATTTTTTTCTGAAATTTTTTTTCAACCAATGTCAATTCTAAGCATTAAGATAACTATAAGTATTAACCCATTTTGTCAATTTCAACAACACTTCCGTCCTCCTAATCTCGATTCAGATTTTAAGCACTAAAACAAAAAATACAAACATTTAAAATTGATCACATCCACTTCCTAATCAACTCTATTTATGGATCTTCATCATGATCTTCACATCATCAATGTCCTACATGCTCTAGAGCAAAAAGATCAAAGCTATCATCAATCAAAACACGCCAATACACATTTAACGTTCCAAGAACTCATAGTTTTCACCACAAAATCCAATTTAAGTATTTGAAGTAATCTTTTCTATTCTCAAAATGTCCACAAGGACACTTCATTCATAATTATAGCAAAAAAGAGATATTACAGTCAAGCCAAATTTACTTTGAGCTACAAAGACTATGGGTTCCTATATAGCTATTATACTCCATAGCTACACTCTCAAAGTCTCAACTTCAAAAACTGCACATCAAGGAGTCTTAATTCAATCTCTACCCCTTGTCCTCTAACATTGTTTTTTCCCTTAATGGCCCTGATATAGTGGGCCGAAGGCCGAAAATGACTTTACAAATTCAGAGCCCCGGGCAAAAAAAAAAAGAAGATTTATTTCTTTGGATACCTTATTATTCGCGATTCAAAACATATCTATAATTTGGTATGACGAGAACTAACATATAGTTACATAAGGTAAAGATCTTGTGGGCTTAGTTTACTTGTATATATGCAGAAAGTTATAAACCTTATGGCAGAGAAGGGATTTTGTGATAAATCGGGTTTTTATTGTACTAGGCAAACGAGTTCGAATTCCAAGTTACAAGTTTTCAAAAATGTAACTTGAGCTCTTGTTGTCGTTGCACACGCGAAATAGTCAAAAAGCCTTTGGTTATATATTTAAGACTTGTTATTTCAAAATGGGGTACGGCTGTAGAAGCAACACTTTCTGTATAAAGTTTAAAATGTGAATTAAAGATTCCATAAATAAAATTCTTCTTATTCTCCCGCTTTACCACGGGAGGTACGACATGAGTTCCCATCTTTTTCCTCTTTGGCTACGGATTGGACTAGGGGTCTACAGTCTATCTTGATGGACCGACAGTTTCATGAGGTTCTACATTCACTCTTAGTGGATCCGGCCATCCCTCGTACTACTAGAGCTCGTCTACGCTCGTGCTCGGGCAAGGGTGCAGGCTCGTGGATCTTGGCTCGACCATGCATCAGGGCTTTCCAACTCGCACCAACTACTTTCTCCACAGCGATGAGGTTCCGTCTTGGCTTGGTCCATCCATCTACATCTTCATTACTCACATGTGAGTGTGGTATCACTCTAGATGCAGCAGGTGTTCATATGACTCATTGTCCATTCGGAGGACAGAGGATAGCTACCCATGATGCCATTAGGGATGTGGTGTTTGCTATGGCGCGGGAGGGTGGATACCTCACATGGAGAGAGCGTTGGTATGCCTTGCAGTCAACTAGGGTTAGGGCAGACCTGTACTTGGTTCGGGAGGACCATGTCACTGTGGCTGATGTGGTGGTTACCGATCCTACTAGAGACACAGTTTCAGAGGGGGTGATCACCCATCCTCCAGATGGATGGGACGGCGAGTGGAGCGGCGGCGTCAAGGTCTCCAAGTATAGAGGTATGCAGAGAGGTCACCTCTTTGTTCCTCTAGCTTTGGAGTTATATGGAGCTATGGACACCGACTTTGACATGTTTGTGAGGGAGTGCGCGAGAGCCTACCATACTAGGCGACATGGGGTATCACTCTCTTTAGCTTATTGTATAGCCTATTTTAGGCAACGTGTTTCCATTGCTCTACAGAGAGCACTAGCTGGTGCAATCCATAGGAGAGCAATCACGTTAGGTGATGCTTCTTCGGATGCTCATGTTGTTTGTAGACCTTTTGACTTGGATAGTTTAGATATCCTAGGTGTTGTAGGACATATTTCCCAATGTGATACTATTGGGGACTAGCCCCATGTTACCGGTTTGGTTCCATCCTTGTACGATTTGATGGGGTCTTCCCATCCTTTTTGTTATTATACTTCGTCTTCCCTTCTCCTAGGAAGAGGATGACGTTACTGCAAACCTGATAGTAAACCAACTGGATCTTAGACGCTTTTCTTTCTGTCCTTTTTGTTTCAATGGAGAATTGGTTAGTGTGAACAGACGGATGTGGAGTCGATGGCATTTGAATGAAGCAGATCCTACCAAATTCACAATCGCCACCTTTTTTTCAGCAACTTTACACGAGACAACAAGTATACAATTCAACAAGTGTACGTATGAAGGGTCTCCTGCATTAACGCCAAGCAAGAATCGGACTTAAGATCTTGAACAGGACGGAAATGTAGCAGTAGATGTTCAAATAGAGTACATTAGTTTAATCATCATTCCAGTTTTGGATTATGGATCTAAACCACACGGACTGTGATTTCTCAGAAGCTGGGAAAGTATCATGTACTATAATATAACATCATCTTGATCGTACTGGAAGTTTGACTAGCCTTGACACACACATCCATGAGGGAATCTCGGAATTCTGAATCAGGTGGATGAATCCACCTTGAGCTCTTCATTCTGGAGAAGTTTTACCACTTCCTTGGGACTCGTCGGTCTGTGGGTGGAAATTTATGGAGGTTAGTCACCTCGAAGTGCTGGCTAAAGTCCATGATCCATTCATTTTTATTTGTTTATCTGTTTTGAACTTGAACTGAGGAGAAATAAAGTATTGCCCTGCTTAGTTGCAAGGTGTGGCGACAAGCTACCATGACCTACCAGCTCAGAACTCCACTCTCGTGAAACTTTGAGGACACGGCTGACTTTTTTAATCGTAGTGCAAATGCTCCAAAATGCTCGCGAAGCCATAATCCATGTGGATATGCATAAAACACTTAGTACCCAAAAGCCCAGCTCAAAAGAGTGAGTTTCATGCACGTTCGCCTTGCAACCTCATTAAATGTTGTAAACTGCAAAGTTCAAAGGTCTTTGTTGGCAGTTCAGGAGTTTTGGATAGTGTCCTGACATTTTTCGCCTTCATCGTATGGTGTTGACAATGCATAGTGGTGTACCATCTCATCTCTCCCAGTGGACTAACCAAACGTACCAAAAGTCCTTGCCAACTTGAATAAGAGTGATTCAAGTTGGCACCAAGGGAAGACCCCATAAAGGGGGTCTTCCCATCCTGTTCCCTATATTACTCGCTCCTCTTTGTTTTGTAAATTAAAAACTCCTCCATCCTCCATTATTATGTCTCACAATTATGAAGCAATTACAACTCCATCGAGTGACAAATTCCGTTTATATAGCTTGAATCAGTTCTAAGAACCTAACACACAACGGTGCAGTTGTTTACGTTCTGACCCTCGAGGTCGAGGCAACATCATGATGGTCGTGCTCATCTCGAGGTAATGAAATGAATCGAGTGAACGCTCTATTGAACCAATTATGTGGAAATCCTCTTTGACAAGTCTCCAGCGTCCTTGGTCAGGAGGGTGAAACATTGTCAGCTGTTCCACCTGGAATTAGGGATATACGGGCACGGCGATGGTGTGGAATCGAGACCTTTTGCTCGATCCACGCAAAGTGAGAGTGCCATCCTATGTCTTGGATAAGCGTTGCGTGAGGTTTATCTTCCAAATAGCTGTAATTGGGAAACGCAAAATCAATGCAGCTATCTCGGCATGAAGGGAAGAGAAGAGGAGGTGGGGTAAGGGAGAAGAGGAAGGAAGGGCAATCCCAGCAATCCAGCTGGATTGCTGGGTCAAATGCTGGTGGCAAGTTTATTGGCAAACTCAGGTCTCCTCAGCAGAATTCCAAATCAACGATGTAGCCAAACATAGTCCGTCAGTCTACAAAAAGTGAACGCAGCGCTTCGGAGGAGCCCTCTGTCATGCCTATAAATCTCTCGAGCGAACTTGGCGATGTGACTGGAGTTGAGAGAAAAGCAGCTATTATATAGCTGTAACTGATAAAAGGCCATGGAGCCAGCCAGCCAGCCACACATGTTGAGCTTGAGGCTGCGAGGCGTTGTAGCATGATTCATTTTCGGAAAGTTTTGGTCTCTCAGGTCTGCACAACGCAACGGATGACCAAGGAAATGGACAAACGTAGTCAACATGGACAAACATAAAGTGAAGTGCGTGGTAGAAAGACTCACTTATGCAACAGAATTTTCAAGGAACTTGGCGCGACTTAAGGCTTTTGAGCGACAGATAATGAGTGGAAGAGAAGCTGGGCTAACAAGAAATCATACAACTAGCGTGATCTGTGGGATAGGTAGAAGAATGTTCACACCGACAGACAGAAACACACCCAGGCCTGGGGTGATAAATGCAATTTACACAGAAGATCAGGATAAAGAATCATTGGCCCGAGCAGATGAGCTCGCTCGGGTCAGTGGGAAGCATATTAATTGGGATAATGAATAATTAGAAGTGCTCCTTGCTCTCAAGCAAACGAACTCGATCTGTAAGTAGGTAGACACGGAGAAGAGTTAATTTGGAAGGCAACATGACTTGTAATAGGCCATCCTACTCCTATACGTAGATATCACTGTTGAAATGAAGACCGCCAATGCGAGGGAACGGCTGTGTCAGAGGACCCTCACATCTTCTTCCTCTCCTCAGTCCCCTACCTGTTAATTGAGCATTTCTTCTTGTTGTTCATCAATAACTTGAACTTACTCGGCCATGATTTGCTCACCCCCGAGGCTCTTCTCTCATGACCACACCAGCAACACACATTGGTGAATCGGCGGCGAGTCCATTGTTCCACGTCCGGCGAGAAACCAGGAAAAGCAGCCCGCTGCCGGGATCCTAAAGGAATTCCAACAGTTGCAGCAGTAGCAGCTGCATTTCGGACAAAAGGCAGGGAGCAGACCAGAAACGGGCCAGACCATCCTCCCTCTAGGGGGTATGCAAAACAAAACTGCCAGTCGACCTGTACAGTATTGGTACCGACATGGACATGTACAGCACAGCACAGCGTACGAGTATTGACTCCGAAGACACGTACATCGGAGCCCAGCAAAGTATGGAAGCAGCACTTGAAGTATTGAAGCACCGCCCTCTTCGAATCTGTTCCCTTCCCTTCCCTTCCCCTCATTTCCTTTCGGTCGCCGAGACTTTCTTTAAACGCGAGAAATCGAATCCTTCCCTTGAATTAGACCAGACAATAACAGACCAGAGTAGGGCAAATGGCAAAGAGGTGGAAGGGGAGATTTGACAGTTGGATCGCATTTTACAGAAGGGACTGTTGGGGGACAGGGGCTCGACCCTACAGAGGATCGTCGTCTGGGGCTTCGTGTGGCGCGTACCAAAAGCACGTGTAGCGGTAGTAGAGTAGAAGAGATCTTTCCTAGCTGGCGCGGGTGAAGGGCAAAGGGCCAAGAGCCAAGGGCAACAAAGCAGAGCGAGAGGATCGGTGCGGAGCGGAGGCTAGCGGAGTCGAAAAATCGAGGCCCGTTGGAGGTCGGATGGATGGCTGAAACTCGAAAGCGCAATACGGTCCTTATCTATCCCCCACCGTTTCCACCTCCAGCTGCAGCTTCTCCCATCTACCCGACCCACATAATGCTACAACAGCCTAGATTGGAATGTTCGTTCTGATCACGGAGCTCATACACTAGCCCTCCCGTCGTGTCCCCGTCCCTGTCCCTCTCTCCACGCCGGGCCTTCCGAGATTCTATATTACTGCCCCCGGCATCTCTCGCTTGAACTTGTCAGTGAAAGCGCAGCGGCGCTCGGACGAAGCCCGACAGAGACGAGAGATAGACGGGAGAAGAATTTACGTCTGCGCTAGAACCAACCAACTGTACACCAACCGTGGGAGGGAGCAGGAGATTTTATTTTTGAAGGCAGAACAATTATTGAGACTCTAGTACAACGACGACATTGCCACCTACTGTGTGACGAGAGACTCGATCTGGTTTCGACTCTGCTCCTGCTGCATTGTATCGTATTGCAGTGCATGCAAGGTACAGTGTCATGAATTTACGGCCATCGTGATCAGACGTAAAATTGTGTGTCTGTGTGTGTGCGCGCGCTCGCTCGCTCGCTCGCTTAGGTAACAGAACGAGAGGGGATAGCCTTGCGCCACCTTGGTTTAGTGGGTGTCGGCGTGGTAGTTGAAGCCGAGTCTGAATAACTCGATAGATCCATCCATCGATTTTTGTTCAACTGCTCCAATCGGGCTAGATGCATTTGTGAATGCGATGGGGTCTCCAATCATCTGGTTCGATGGATGACCGATGATGAGGTATCCATGCATTGAGCCTCTGGGTCTACTCTAGCTTTCACACGATAAATCCTCCGATGACTCCCAGCTTCCTGAAAGAAGTCGGGGGAGGCACTTGAAAGAAACGATGATTTGCCTGTCTTCTGCTGCACTTCAATTAAGGATTTACAAATGTACGTGTGCGACACGAAGACCTAACAATTTTCTTTACTTTCACATTCTGGCAGATATTTAAGTGGCCCGTGAGTGATGAAGCTCTCCCGCAGGGACTGTGCAGTCCTGTCGGTTCTTCTGGGACTGTGGTTGTGCACTCTGGCTCGAGCAACTTCCGTAGGGGACATATCTCCACAATGGGTCAAAGGTTCATTATCTATCAAATTCTACGAGCAGACTTGCCCGCAGTTAGATGGCATCGTCAAAGCTGCAGTGACTCAAGCCTTGAACGCCGACCTCAGCCTCGCGGGTTCTCTCGTTCGAATGGCATTCCACGACTGCTTCGTGCGGGTACAGCATCATGCCTATTCCCTGCCTGCCTGCCTGCCTGCCTGCCTGCAAAACCTGGACGATTCCAGAAACGTTGCATATGCAGCTCACATTCGGATCAATTTGGCTCGTTGAGACGGACCGGGTCTGATCTTGCTCCGATCGTCCGAGGAAGGAGATGGAAGCAATTGCAGTGATTGCTGTCATCCACCAGCTCCTCCTGCTCTGCTGCTCGAGCGAGTGAACGTACTTCTTCCGACCAGTATGCGATGCATGGAATGGAATGGAATGTCTGGCGACTGACTTCTCCGCTTGTGCTGCCTGTCTGTCTGTCTGTCTGTCTCAGGGATGTGACGCTTCGTTGCTGCTGGACTCCACGCCCGCGCAGCAAGCGGAGAAAACGGCGGGACCGAATCAGAACTCCCTCAGGGGATTCAACGTTTACGACGCGATCAAGAACGCGGTGGAGACCGTGTGCCCCGGCGTGGTGTCGTGCGCCGATATCATCGCTCTCGTGGCTCGAGATTCCGTCGTCGCGGTGCGAATCTCTCTCTCCGACAGATTTGTTGATCTGGCTAGAAAACAGGCAGTGCACGGAGGATTATGCGAGGGAGGGAAGGGAATGCCGTGATCTGCTGTGTAATCATGATGTTCCTGTGCTTTGCTTCCTCCAGACAGGAGGCCCGACTTGGCCCATCTATCTGGGCCGGAGGGATGGCACCGTCTCGTCGCAGCAAGAGGCCAACAGCCAGATACCGTCCGCGACATTAGGCTACTCTCAGCTCATGGCCGCTTTCGCCAATGTGGGCCTCTCTCAGCATGATCTCGTCACCCTCTCAGGTACTGGAAAATGTCCAATCTCCATTTTTCCCTTTCTCTTTTTCCTGTCCAGATTCGGTTCTGTTCTGTTCTGTTCTGTTCTCGTCCAATTACCACCAGAGCACCAAATTCTCCCCGTAAGATTCTCACCCGGACACAGATTAGGTCATTTAGTACGCCCATGAGTAGACTCATTTCTCATTCCCTGTTTGTCATGGGCAAACGATTATTCGAATTCCAGAGCAGAATTTTCCTCTCCTCTTCCGATCCTCAGCATTCCTCTCCTCGGTCGATTGGCTGGAATGAATGTGCTGGGCTGTTGAGATGGATCGGTTGGCGATGCAGGTGCTCACACTCTGGGGAGGGCTCAGTGTTTCTTGTTCAGCAATCGATTGTACAATTTCACGGGGCAAGGGGACACGGACCCGACCATCAACGCTGCGTTCGCCGCGCAGCTCAAGGCAGCGTGCCCGCCCAATCCTCCCACCGCTTCCTTCGTTCCGCTGGACAGCACGCAGAACAAGTTCGACCGAAATTATTACACGGACGTTCTGGCCGGACGAGGCGTGTTCCAGTCGGACGCCGCCCTTCTGACTGCGCGCTACCCATTGTCGATCATCACCGCCATCTCGCAGGACCCCACCAACTTCTTTAAGGATTTTCCCGTGTCCATGAACAGAATGCTCGCCATCGGCGTTCTGACGGACACGCAGGGCGAAATTCGCAAGAAATGCAATGTTGTGAACCCTTAGAAATCCATTGCCCCGACTAGAATCAATTATCAATCAGATAGATAGGTAGGTAGATGAAACTTGTATAACCTGCATATATTCGGTCCTACGCTCAATACAGTTAATATATGTGTTCCTTCCTTCATTCGACTCATGCCGGTTGAGCGAGTGGATCACCCGCGCTGTAAAACTTCTTCATGTAATAAGCTGCTGCTGCCGCCCTGGCAACCGAGTTGTGCAAACGACTGATGCGATGTACTGTAAATGTAAAACTGATACTCCCGCTGTCATATTCTCCTCCACCAGCGATGGGGATCAGTTTGTTTGTTATCCGGTGATGGATATACTCATCACTCGCTTTTCCCAAGTATCTGATACATCGGTAAGGTAATTTCGGACCGCGGGGCTCCCTCCACTCAAATGGAAAAGGTACCCAAAGGCTCAAAGCTGAAGCTCGAAGCTAGCAGCATGTCCAGATGCCGTGGACCATTGGCACCAGCCAAGGGAGGGGAGGGGAAGGACACCATCAAACGCTGGCCGCCAAACCGGCGGGTAAGACTTGCTGAAATCCAGCAGTGGCGGTTGCGCTGCTCACGACAGGCAGACAGCTAGCTACAGGCTCCCTCCCTCCCGTCCCGAATGTTCGTAGGCCGTTACACGAACTTGATTGAAAGTGGAAGATCCGTGAACGAGGAAGCCAACCACATCACATCACGGCACAGCTCAGAGTTACCGCTGCATTGATTGCTCGAGTCGTGGATTGTCATGATGTAGAACCCGACCCTTCTTCACTCGCAAAAGAACGGGGAGTGAGGTTCACTAACTCCCCGTTCTTTTGTGATCACAAGGATCTACATAGATCTCCACCCGTCGGCGATCACTTATTTCCCCCCAGCTCATGATCAGTATTCCATCCCCAGGAGTGCAAGCAGCCCCATGAAAGTGTACTTCCCTAGGGATATTTTCATGGAGGAAGGTAAACTGACGTGTCGAGGGCACGAACACTCCAAAGGCAGTAGTTCACACTTGACCAATTACCTCAGGATTAAGATCACTTGCTCACCCGCTCTTTCGTCTTGAGTTCTCATATGCTTAATAGTTTCTTCATGGACTGCCACTTAGTGCAGCGTTTTTTTCCAAACCGAACCCGGCACAAGGTAGAGGCGTCTCCCAAGTCTAGTGAAGGAACAAAGCAATTTGCCCATAGATACTGATGGTAAGATTTTACTTCGGAGCTTAGTAGTGAGCGTACAAACGAGCAAGAAAAGTATGCCCACGATCTGATACTCCCGTACAAGAAACAGTAATCTATGCACTTGATAACTGACATCGAACAACTTAAAGCTTCTTCTGCACAAAGAATATTGGAATGAATGATTTAGTGGACGGCAAGCTGGATAAAAGAGACTTACTCAGTTCCACTCCAACTCAATTCAATCATCAGCTTTTGGTCTCGTCGAAAGCCTCTAGCGCTGCGGCAGTGAGGCAGGGTGGGGCGAGGTGTAGTAAGTGCATGACACAAGCACGCTTTACTTTATTATGATACATGTGATGAATCGTTGCGTTACTTTTAGCTTTCTGAGAACGTCTGGAATAAGTGATCAAGCAATATAGCGATTTAGAATATAGATTAAGAGCAAATTCGTAGTTGTCCATGATGAGTCTATCGAAATCGATACGTCGTGGTATAGTTGCTATTATTACCCGCAAAGAGTCCACAGTTGGTTCACGAGTGTCGGACGGGACGCCTGATTCCATTCCATCGACGTCCGGCAAGCAAATAATAAAAGACACTTGACAATGTGCTGTCTACGTTCTAATCGAAAGGACATGGTGGTTTGATCAGCCTGGATACAGATCAATCATCGATCAGATCGATGTTTTGTACTAATGAAACCTATTTGACGGTGTCACAAACAATAATAATTCTCGCTTCCTCTCAACGTTCCCGGTCTGGGGAATCGATTGGGAACAAACTGTGCACGATCGGAACGGTGACGTTGCTCATCAGTCAGCGGGTCGGTCTCGCCCGTCGAGTTTCATAGCCACGGGCAGCCAGACCAGCTGAAACCGAGCGTCAATCGAAGACCGAGAACTGAAAATTCCGTAATTCTAAAGTAAGCTATCAAGAAAACCCTTAGCAAGATTCATGCGACGGTCGTATGCAACTGCGCCTCTGCCATTTTCGGGCGATAATGATCGACATATGCGAGAAGTGAGTGAGTGGAGCGTCTCGTGGCCATGTACGTACGTAGCACCAACTCGCAACATCGAAGAGACTTGCAAACTCTTCACTGCCCGAACGAACGGAGATGGTTACTTTCTTCAAGATCATCACAAGGCTGAAGAACAAGTATCGAAGCCGTGCATCACTGCAACCATTCTTCTTCTTCTTCTGTGCCGTGCATAATCGCACCTCCCATCACATTGTAATTTGTGGTTGTTTTATAATTCTGAAATAGTTGGATCGATCGAGAGGTTGGTGCGTGCGTGTCTGTCGTGTGCAGTAAATGGGTCGAGTGAAAGTACAACATATAGCCAAGCAATTTAAAGCCGAGCGGAGCCGAGCCAAGGATTCCGATCTCGATTGAATCTCAATCTCAATCTCATCGTTTCCACGACGAGGCCGCGATAATGGGCTTGCCCTTCCAGCCCATGACGAGGCAGCCCTTCTCCTCTGACAGCGTGTAGCCGTCGCAGTTGTAGTGGCTGAGCCACATGCGCGCCTGCGACAGGAACTTGAGTGGCATGGGCTGGAACCCGGCGCGGCTCATCTTCCTGCGCCACTGGTCGACGCGCTCGTGCCTCTCGACGCGCGCGGGGCCTTCGCACGACACGATGTTCTTGATCTCCTCGGCGAAGTGGAACTGCTCCATCTTGACGCGGTGCGGGCAGTTGCGCGGCAGGATGACGTCCAGCGAGTCGAAGATGGCGGAGTAGTAGTGGAGCGCCTCCATGAAGCGGCCCAGGAAGAAGGGCCCGTTGTGGCTCGCGTCCTGCTCCACTAGCGTCAGGATCTTGGGCGACAGCTCGTGGATGGTCTGCAGCACCGCGTTGAGCGAGCCGCGACTCTCCTTCACCACGCAGTGCAGCTGCAGCACGCTGTTCACCGCCAGCGCCTCGCCGTCGCGCAGCTCCAGCATCGAGCGCTGCATGTTCTCCAGCGACTCCGTCACGGCGCGGAACTCGAAAGGTATATTGCGCGACTTGGCGATCTCCACCAGCTCCTCCCCGGCCTCCTTGAGCTGCGCCGACGAGAGCCCGAAGCCCGTGATTCGCAGCGACCGCGGAGGCCCCCCGGCGCGAGTGGCGAGGTCGTGGATCAGATACGGCCACTGCAGGGCGTGCGACATGCCCAGGTCCACGATGTGTAGCTTGTCCTCCTTCTCGAACGCTTCCAGGATGGCGGAATTGGCCGCCAAGTGCCCGAAGGCCAGAAACGGCGACGCGCGGTACACGAGCTGGAAGCCCTCGAGCTTCTCCGTCTCGGACGGGGGCTTCCGCGGCCCCGGGGGCTTGCTGAACTTGAAGGGCTGCGAGCCCGTGATGGCCAGGCGCGCCGTCAGGCCCTCGACGAAGCAGGCTGTGATTCTCTGCATGGCGTCGCCGTAGGGCGTGGCCATGTGCTGCAGCTGCTGCAGCAGTATGTTGGCCTGGCGCGAGTCTCGGCACGCCACGGCCTCGGCGCAGGCCAGCAGAAGTTGCACCATTCGCACTCCCCCCATGCCTGACGACTGCGTCTCCACGGCCAGCCGAATCACACTCGGAATCTGCGTCCCGACGTTGGGCAGCTGCACTCCTCCCATCTTGACTCCCCCGCTCGCCAGTTCGGCCAGCGTCACCACTCTCCCGGAGCCGTTGTTGTTCGTTACGCAATTGGCATTGGCATTGACAGCTGTTGCTGTTGCTGCTGTTGCTTTCGGAGGAGGAGAAGAATGAAGGCATGGAGGGCCCGGAGCTGCGTCCATGGGCTTGGTGGCCGCGGTGACGTTCGAGATGATGGACATGCAATCCTCTTCCATGTCTCGGGACTTATCAGCGCTGCGTTCTGATGCTGCTAAGCCCTTCTTATTTCCTACTGTCGATGATGGATGCTGTGGACGGGTGACCGAGCTCTCGCAGTTGGCTCCTGCGGCTGATTTAAGATCGTACCAGCTTGAATTGTCTTCGACAGAGGCAGAATTCGAGAGATATGGATGGGACGGGAGTTGCAGTAGGGGAACAGAAGTTTGGAGCTGGTACAATGGATCTTCCGACGGTAGAAAGTTCCAGGGATCGGCAGCGGACAGGTGCTGATTCAAATGATGGCTGGAATTCGTCGGCTCGAGGTTTTCTCTCACCAGTTGTGTGAATTTTGCATCGTTCTCGTCTTCCTCGGCCGTCAAACCGTAAGCCTCGGACTGGAACTTGTAGTCGAATTCCGAGAGATGACCATCTAGAGCCAGGTAAGGAGAAGAGTCAGAATCTGCATCTGTTGGGGAAGGGAGAGGATCTTGATTACCGGAGCACGAGATCCAGCTGTCGAGCATGAACTGAGCTTCCTTGTCATAGTCGTCGAACGATGGCAGACTGCTAATGCTGCTGCTGGTCTGCTGCAGCTGCTGTTCTTGCTGGAATTTGGACCCATCCGTCTGGTAGGAAGTCGAGTAATCCTCACATCCGTGCATCACCTGATCGCCCTCGTACAGGTACTGCATCTCGGATTCATTCTGTTCCCACATGCACAGCTGCTGCTCCTCCCACAGTTGCTGCTCCCACAGAATGCTCTGCTGCTGCTGCCATAAGAAGAGCTGCTGTTGCTCCCACAGCGCTGCCTGCTGCTGCTGCTGCTCGACCCATGCATCCTGTTGCAGAGGCGGGGAAATGCACTGCGTCAAGTCCAGCACCGAGGTCGGCTCCGAGTCGAAATCATCACCTCCGTCGAGGCCGAAGTGGGTCTTGATGATCGAACTCAGAGGCGAATGAGCTGCAGCCATTTCTTGCCTCGACTCGTGCAGAAGATTTCGAACAAAACGAGCTCGAGGTGAAGTTGTTCAGCTCTCCCTCCTCGTAATTATGTAAGGCTGGTAAGACTACACATGCTTCTCATCTGCTCGGACCCCGAACCAGCGCAGACCAAGCTAACCATACAGTAGAATGGACGAATCCCTCACTAACTATATTTCAATGTTGATTCCATTCACACTCCCTGATTATGATTCTTCCGTTGTGAATTCCACAATCCCGATCGAGCATCCACGCTAAGCTAAGGTGTTCCCTTCCCTTCTCTTTGATTCGTTTCTCTCTGCTCTGCTGTGATCAGTAGTTTGCTCGACCTAGACCTCCACTTCTCTGATCGGCTCTCACGAGGACGATGAGGTGATATCAAGAGCTTCGCCGATACGATTTGCGAGCTTACACACCTCCTGGAACTCATGAACAATTGGAACACCGATCGACCTATCCACCGATGCTGCTGGGCCTCAGTCAGCAGAATAGATATGCATTGTAGCCTTCTCCCAGTGCATAATAACACTCGCCGCCGTCCTTCACTTGTGCGACTTCTAACCGGTGTTGGCAACTTCCCATGGCACGGGGTCCAGTGGACCCCACGCCGTTCTGGACTGAACGAGAGCATATCAGTTTCTCGAGCGCTCCCTCGCTTCACATGACTGACTGACTGACTGGGATAGTCGTCCTAGTGCTGGTTCGGTGGTGCACGCATGGCTATGAGATCCGGTGGAATATTATTCTGGCTCCTGATGAACAAAGAACATTTCTCTCCCTTCTGAAGAACCTGTCCCCTTCCAGAGAAACAAGCAATCCCAAGGAAGTATCCAGTTCACTCCCTCCAGATTTCTCTCGGCCCAATCAGCCTTCTCTAATCATACCCAGGGCCTGAGTTTGTTTCATCCGGTGAACTTCTATTTTGTGCACCTCTAGCGACTCGATTACTGTAACTGTTCGTAATATTCGTTCTGGTTCGTACGTACCATCACATCGGGACTCGAGGAAAACTCACCGCTTTCCCCTTCAGGCTTCGATCCATTTGTTGTTCCATTCGTACAATCTTACTATTCAATCCTCTCGCAGCAACTTTAGCATTTGTTGTTTCCGGCCATCCCGTACGGTCCACGCCTTGTAGCTGTCTCGATTGAAATATACTACAATATCGGAAGAATGGAACCATTCAGTTGATGGCTCCCCTCATTTGCTATACTCAGCAGGGCAGTATCAGATCTGCCAAATATATTGAAGCTCATGAAGCGGGTTAAAGAGATTGTTTCGTACTCGAGTGGTCCACCTCCATGTCAGTACACGCCATATCTGGAGAAGATTATCGACCCTCGAGCGCATTTATCCAGATCGAGTTCTCTCTCTCTCTCTCTCTCTCTCTCAGCCTTTTCTCTCATGGATTGCTACATGACATGACATGTACGTATCGGGAACTGGGAGAAGACGTATTCGGAATTTGGCAAGCAGGCAGAGGTTCCGTCAAAGTTAGGGAGGGTGCGAATAATTCGCCACTCCCGAGGGTTCCCATGCAGACTTTGTCCTGCTCCGTCCAGGAGGCGACAACGGACGGAGGGTGCGATTGGAACAAGGAGAATATGAGCCCGACGAGGCGCTCGAGGTCCGCAAAGAGTTTGCGTCAATGACGTCTTCGTCTACGACACCGCACACTGCCCGCGCCTGGTTCTACCCGCCAGTCGGCTCCGCCTCGCCTACACTTGGGCACACCTCGAGCGCACTGCCAGTCCCCGTTGCTGATGGCAATCATGGCGTGGCTTCGTGGCTCGCCAACGTGGCGACGTAATCCATGCTTTTCTAGAGGACAAACTGCTGCTTCTGTGAATCTTCATCGGCCTCTTCCGGGCTTTCCACGCTTTTCCGTTGCAGATTTTCGCCTGGTTTGGGATTTTGCTTCTCTTGCCCAACAGGGGACGTCCGGAAGGAAGAAAGCCTGAAAGCTTGAGGACTTTTGGAAGCTGCGTGACAGGAAATTTGTCCCCATTTGACGAGTCACGAGTGCAGGGAAACGTGGAGAGGGAGGTGAACCAGAATTTGGAGGAAGATTACTGTTGTACGCGTACAACCACCGGCGGCCGATGTCGTTGTGGTGGTGGTGCTGGTATAGTATGGTATGGCGGCTTTTCTACCTGCATCTGATGCTGTCTTTCTTCATTTCACGCAGTGTGACTTAGACAGTATGCTCTGTTATTATCGGGTTTGCTAATTCGACTAACTGAATTGCCGGATAGCAAAGCGCACTTTGCCTGACTTCCATAATAGGCTTGAAAAGGCTAAAGAAGTGGCAGAGTGTCTCACATTCCGGACTTGAGGAAGGCTGCCAAGGCCCTGCTTCTACATCTGGATCCATCTCCTTACTTTGCCATGACGGTTGCAGTGGAAGATCTTTCTTTCTGTCACGCTTCTAATCTCCGTGGTGAAAATAACTCTCTCCATTTTCTCGATTACTTGTTTATATCTACTAGTTCAACACTCGTCAATCGTTGCAAGTTGTACTGACATTCAAATGTTTACTTTTCTCAGTGCCGAGATCAGCCTCTTCTGCACTGTCTCTTCCAGAACTCACTCATGGAACAGAACTATGGTCTTCGATCGATAATTAATATATATATATTTATATATATTCACGTTAATAATATGCTGAGATTCGACAGCATATTCGCTTTGTGCTGACTGATGCAAGGACTTCATGTTTCACTCGGGTCAACAATACGACGAAGAATGAAGATGGGTTATATATGGAAGGAAGGAAAGAAAGGCACATCGAACAAGTGTTAAACAAGTAGCGCGACCCTCCGCCTTGAGAACATTAAACGGTCAACCCATTTGGCAACAGTATTAACTTTGTCATCGTGAAAACAAGTTAACATCATCTACTTGGGTCCAATATTTCCTTTCAAATTACTTGTTTTATTGCAATCACTACGGAAAATTGTCATACTTTCGAACATGAAATCAATGTATCAACACGCAGTTTAGATTTCTCAATGTAAATAAAACAAAACAAATGTAAAAAAAAAATTTGCAAGAAATCCAAAGGTGGAGTTATGAAAAACATACTTTTCAGATTTACAAGCTATAAGTGCACGTTTAATGAAGCTTCTCAACTGATTTGTCCTTGAAGCTAATTTCGCTCCTGGTCAGAATTGTCATGGATCAATCTACAACATGTATTCTTGACTTCAAGAAATTCATGATGATTACTATCTCCTGAGAAAGGGAACGCATGAAGACTCTCATGGAAATGTGTAAACTCCGGGATAATGTCATCAATCCAAAACATTATGTCTCATCAGATCACACTACAATCTCAAGAGAAAAAGTTTCATTCCTATCACATGGAGCATTGTCAAAATGGAAGCAAAAAGATAATATCGTTTACGATGTGATTAGCCTTAACTTGAGGACGATTAGTGGTATAACATCATCGCATATGACACTCTAGTAGAAGGGCGAAGCATTCAACAGCGTCCATTCATCATCGAGCGTTAAACAAAAGATTCAACTAAAGAAACGTTTTTACAACAACTACTAGATTCAAGGCTTCATGAGCGGTCAGATATTATTTCAACAAACTTGTTATGTACTCATCAACAAAAAAATTTCATCGTCCACAAGACCAATCAGCAACTAATGACAAGAACGATTAGAAGTCTTTTTTGAATTCAACCACAAGTAATAGTTTCTTGTAGAAACCTTGAATAGACAAACAAAATAACCCACCAAAGCTAAAAGAAAAAGAGCACTAACTATAAAGCACAAAAAGTAGGAAGCAAATAACACAAAAATCAAGGAAAACTCAACCCAAAATCAAAGTAAAAAGAGTGCTAATCATTCTAGTGATGAGAATAAGAAATATTGTAACATGCCACTCCCTCTCATCACTATGCAATATATATGGGCAGAAAGAACTACATTTCATAGTTTTCTTCCGATTTTTAAATATCTTAAGTTACGTAATTAAACAATTTGAATTTGGTATTTTTTTCAAGAAATAATTTTTTAAAAAAACTCTATCACTTATAAAATGGTTAAAGTATTTTAACTTAAATTGTATCCCAATAGTTATTCTAAATCATGAGTAATATTATCTCTAAGTAATATTATCACAATAAACTACATGTGTTTTTGATATTAATCAATAATTTTAATTATTCATTTAAAATTAATTTTTTCTTCCATTAATTAATATTTTTTTTCAGTATAATAATATATCATATATAAAAATTATATTTAAAGATGAAATTTTTAGCAAAATATTTTCATCATTGATTGCAAAATTATACTTACACCAAGTTATACTATCTAAGTATAATTTATGCTTATTATAATTGTATTGCATTCAAATATGATTCAAATGATTGATAATCTTATGCAAATGAATATAATTGAATATACATAAGATTATGCAACCATAAAATAAAACTTGATTTTATTATTTTAAACATAAAATTTTTGGAAAAAAAATATATTTTTTGATGAATTTTAATTTTCAAAACTTTCAATTTGATTTCACATGATCTATCAACTCTTTAATGATTTACAATATATAACATAATATGGTTAAAAATATTCAAATTTATATTTAATCATTTTCAAGCATAATATTTTAAAATTTTATCTATGATTTTGAATTCTTATTAATTTTAATTAAAAAATAATCTCCATATGTACATGTTAATGGTTGATATTTATCTGATTTTAAAATTATTAGTTTTCAAAAAAAATTAAGTCTTATGCTGATATTTCACATAGCGAATGAATCAAATTATTTTGATAAGTTGCATATGTTCTATTAACATTATTTTAAGATATCATTAAAGAATGAGATTTTTAAATTGCATCAAAACAAGCTTTTTGTATATATTTTGGATGAAATTTAATATTGAAATTAATATATATATAATTTTCATAATTCAAACATATATTTAATTTTTAATATTATTTTTACATTATTTTTTATAATCCTAGCTTATAAAAAAAAAAATTTATTTCAAGAAATTTTTAATTATGGATTCAATCTATATTTATTTGATATTAATTGTTTGATTATATTTATATATCTATATATTGAAAGTTATATATTAATCAAGATAATTATAATGAATAGTTAAGTTTAAATATTAACATATTGGGTGCAATTTTGTTAAAAAAATATATTGTTATTAATTTTTCATGTCAAGCATTATCAATTACATATTGTAAATTATTAAAGAGTTGATAGATCATGTGAAATCAAATTGAAAGTTTTGAAAATTAAAATTCATCAAAAAATATATATTTTTTCCAAAAATTTTATGTTTAAAATAATAAAATCAAGTTTTATTTCCTTAACAAGTCAAAGAATCAATCATTTTTTCAAATATAAAAAAATCACCATATTATTATAACTATTGTTTCAATTTGGATTAAAATACGTTACCAAAAGTTTGATCATTATTTATAAAGATAATAAAAAGTGTTATGACATTAATGAAAATATCAATATACCATCCAAAGACCAAATGCATAGATTTATGATTTGATAAGATCCCAAAAAAATCATGATAAAAGATATATATACTTTGTACATGTATCTTTTAGATTATTTTTAGTCGTACATCAACTCAAATCATGATAGTAGACTATTTGATAAAAATCATAAATATTTAAATATTTGAAAAATACAAATATATATTTTGAAATATTTCAAATAAAATATGAATCAAAAAGCATACATTATTAATAAATCAAATTTAAGTTTAAAATAAAATTACATATTAATTGATAATATGTGTTGTATTGATAAATTATGTAGAATCTTATATTAACATGTTATTCTTATTTAGATATAAGATTGAATTTATTGATATAATTTCTCATAGCTTTATATTATGCTCCTAGCACATAATTTGAGAGTTGGATCATGGGTAATCAATTCAACTTTATAATTTCATATCTGACTATTTTTTGAAATTTTTTTATATTTAATATCATAATTCATTTAAAAATTTAATTATCAACTAACTTCATCTATTTTATTCATTATTTTATATTTTGAATAAAAAAATATAATACAATTAAAAAATTAGTTAGCAAAATCTTATTCATATAAGCTTAAATTTTTTATTATTTAAAATTAATTATATATATAGATAAATAATTAACCAATGAAAATTTAATTGACTTGAATATATGAATGTATATCAAATTTTTTAAGAATAATTTTTAAAGTGCTATGAAGTTTAAACAAGATGAGATTTGATTGTTATTGTGCATCATTTAGTCTCAAAGAAATTTTTAATTTATATTTATATTACAATTTTTTATTAAATATTAACACATTAAGTGACAGATTTGTAGTTTTGAAATCATACATGGGGTAAAACATGTTTGAATGTTCTACATCTTCATGGAAGAAAAAAAATGTTTACAAATTAAAAATTTTGAGACCTTGTGTAAACTACTCTTGGAAAAAAATATGACTCATACTATGTGACTATTTTTGTGAAGTTGTGTTTCAAATTTATATTGATCAATCAAAATTTTTTTTGCATTGTATTGTGTTTAATTTACTACTGACGTGTTACAAATAAACTTTCATATATATCTTGAAACTATAAGTTGTTACAATTTGAATCAAGTCACACACAAGAACAATCTCATTGTTAATCATGTTAATATAAATTTGAAATATAAGAAGAAAGAGATTTAACTCTAAACATATGATTTTTAAAAAGATAGATTAAACCTAAACTTGTTAAATATTTCATTCTCTTTGTACCACAAAGATAGGTAATTAATACTAGGTAACATTACTTATATACTCCAAATACATCAACATTCCTCTTCAAGCTTATAATTTATAAAGCTTGATATACATCTAATCAATACTAAATTATGTTCACTTAGCTAAAATCTAAATAGATTTTAGCTAGGTGAACACATTAAAACTCTGATCTTTAGTATTCACATCTTGAAAATTTCTTTTAGAAATATAATAATACATCTCAAATGTGCTTAATTCTTATATGAAATGTATAATTATTTATAATTGATTTTTATCTATATTATCACTTTTCATAATAACTAAGTTGGATAATGAAAATCCAATATCAAATTGCTTTACCCACTTTTCATGATGCATTTGTAACTCTTACGTACTTTGCCTTAATAGATGTCATAGCTTTTGTAGCATGCTTCTTTGATGTTTAAAAAATAATTATATGGCTTTGTTTATGGCTAAGACATAACATGATATAGATAGCATATTATATACAATATCTATCCAAGATGAATTTTTGTAATCATAGAAATCTAATGTAATGTACATGCAGTGAAGTCTGAACAAAAATGGGTATTTTATAAATCTAAAAATCCTCCTAAGACAATGATTTTTTATCTTTAGAAGTATGCATACACTAATTAACAAGCTTAATTGAGTAACTCAAATCAGGCTAAAGAGCTAATAGATCTACAAACTTCTTAGCATTTGCTTGTACATGTTTGCATCTTCAAGTACATCATTTATATATGAAAGAAGTTTTAGATTTTACTTCAAAATCTGATAACTAAGATGTGTTGTACTCATTTGTGCCATGGATCAATATATAAAACTATGCATCAATCTCATTATACCATACTTTCTACTAAATAAGTATAATAACATTAGATTTGAACATCCGTTTTATTATTATACATGTAACTATAACTGTCATGAGTATCCTTTATGACACAAATTTCAACATTATTGAAACAAATTTATTAGCATTTTTCTATCATTTGTCTAGCACAGAGTAAATTCTAGATGATACTATGAACAAATATCATATCTTTGAGTGCCTTGATATCACATGTCAAGACACTCAAAGATCCGTTAAAACATACTTCCTTTGAATAACAAATTTAGACATGATCTATTGTACTTCTTCCTACACTCTTTGGCCAAACAATTCTAATGCAAAAAATAGTTCTAAGAGCCATTAGTATATACTAATGATGCACCTGTGCCACCATAGCTTCATCTATCTCCAAAGAGATTGTGTTGTTCCGATTCATGTTAGATCTGATTTTTAAAGTAAACTACATGACCACCTTTATCAAGAGACCATTTTCAAAGGACCATTGTCTCTACCTTGTTCATCAACATGTTCTTACTGATTGTTATAGAATGTATTAGCATAAAAATATATTATTTTTTCTTTACTGATCAGCATGAAAATTAATTTATGATACATAGTAAATATAGTATGTTCAACAATCAAAGTTTGAAAGATATTATATTGATCTCATGGTTCATTCAGTGTGATTATTATAAGCAAATTATCTTTGATTTTTTTTCCTATGGTATTCATTATATACATATTTTTTTAAAGAACATAGTCATTGATACAATAAAATCTTTCATAACTTATATAATAGCTCTCCTACTTATTGAGTTGTGCATTTGTAAGAGACATAAAAATGAGAGCCATTAGCAAGAGAAGTGGTATTAGACTTGATAGCCCAATAAGTTAAAAAGCCGCTAGAAGAGATTTAGAAGAGCTAGAGCTCAAGGAGGTAAAGTTTGAATCAGATCTTTTGGCATTGTAGTTTTTGAAGTTGAACCATAGAGAATGAGGCTATGATGGATATTAGCTAGTGAAGAAACTTAAGATTTTTTTGAGACTAGAGTGGATTTGGCTTGATCGTTAATTTTTTTGCTCTGTTGATAAGAATTATCATGACACGGTTGTATTTATTAGGAGTTAACAATATTACTTCAAAATTTCACTTTGTTTAATTATCATACTTATGATTGCTTGAGGATAATACAATGATCAATCAACACTCAATCACACAAAATCTGAAACTTGTCAAAAAACTCAATATGCTGAGTACTCAACACATATAATAATACATCAAATTCTTTATGCATGAAAACAAAGGAGACATAGGTTTTTTTCTCATTTGAATTGCTAGAATATTACATCAATTCTATCCACCTAGAAAAATGATCTACAATGACCACACATATTGATAATGTTATATAGTTTATGAAAAATATCACAAAAATCTAAGTTCTAATAGTAACGAAGCTCCATAATTGATAGGGGATGTAACTATGGTGTAAGACTATTGAATGATGCACATACACAATTTTATCATTAATTTAGTCACAAATTACTACATCTCAATATGCATACCTTTCCATCATTAGTGATTTTAAAGTAAGCTATATATCAACTTCATTCCAAAATGATCTAATTCCTTATGATCATGTATGATCAACTAATCTCCATGAGATGAAATGATGTTGCATAAAAGTATCTCTTGTATTCAAGACTTCAACAATCACATAAGCATACACAAGCAACATAAACATGGTTCACCTAAGGTTGAGGCTAATCTATCAACAAAACAATCATTTAGTCTACTTTACAAAATTTTATCATTTTAAGTAAAGGTTTTATGAAAAATTTATCATTCTCCTCTTGAGCATATACTTTTTAACTGAATTTATGACACCTTATGTGTTATGCAAGTTTAATAACTTCATATCACCACAACCACTTAAGCTATCATCTAGCCCTTTCAAAGAAACACTTGATGTTTTTTCTCTTCTTATGTAGCTTTTAAACATCTCACATTTTTTAAATTTTGCAAATTGACCATCAAGTTTAAAAATTAACTTGAAAAATGTTTTTTTGAGCTCTCAAAGAGAATCTATAACTTGTACCATGTGTGCTAGATCTAAATTAAAGTCCATATGATGTTCAACGTCAATATGTACACCAACTAATCAGATCCTCTTCCTCTGTAAATTAGGTCAAGAAATCAAAGTTAAGTAATTTTGAATTTAAGGTCAAAATTTAATTAGAAAAATCAAAGTTATTTATATGTCAACTATGACATTCTTGTACTGGTTTTTGATTTAGTGAATAAGCCAAAATTAAATTGATTTCTCACATTTTTATCATTATCATATAATAATCAAGCATATAATTATTTAATATGTGTAATTATATAATTAAAAATTATGTAAATATTTATAATCATATAAAATATTAGCACAACGTGCATTATGTCATCTCGCAATACACAAGTAAGATGTTTATCTTCTGATATGAACCTTTGAACTTTTTGCATAATCCAATACTTCTTCTTGATATTCAAAATATCCATCAAAATATCCATCAAAGTATTATTTTATAATACTTGAACATCATCATGTCAATGAATTATTGTTGTGACTCTTAATATTTACGCAATTTTTAATCGTGTAGTAGACTATTATGTGATTATGATGGATGTGATGATATTTCAGCATAATTTTTGACTTACTTAGTATGATCAAGATACGACTATAAAATATGAGTCATGTTGAAAACAACTTGATAGCTAGTGAATTTGATAAATCAACAAAAGTAAAATTGACTATGACTTTATTGAATGGATTTTGATCTTGAATTCAATTGGTGGATGTTGGAGCTCATCACCAAATCACATATATTGACTTGACATAACAACAAAATTTGTATGTTTAATCTATTATGCATGTCTTTGTACCAATTAATTTAATCCTTGCCATAAAAATCAATTGTTTAAAAGACCATCTTATCTTGTCATTGTCTTTAATCCACAAAGGATGATATAATGCACATAAATTAAATATATAATTTTTTTCGTATCTTAAAAAAAAATTAAATATGAAGGATATACATAACATATAAATAAGATTTTATCTATTGATTAATAAACATACGTGTGTATATTTTTATAATTATCATATTTTTTTTTCATTATCACAACTAAACCATACTCTTCATATGATATATGTATCAATCCATCCAAAGTGATAATATCTACTTTGGATCAAGAATCTCTCCACATCATTTTAATTGGACTAGATACATTAATTATTAAGTCCTTCGATATAGATGGTCATTTAAAAAACCCTAGTTCTTTAAACTTAAGACACATCAATTTTTGAAACTTCTTACAAACCTCCACAATCTATATATTTAACCTCATGTCACATTAGAAATAATTTCAATATCATATATCCTTTTCAAAAATATAATTATTTTTTTTTGTGTTATTGTATCATAGTTCATATATTGTGATGTTTGATGTGAAAAAATATATATATTCTAATAATATATATATATATATATATACACAAATTTTTTTTTACTTAGAATTGAACATCATATTATTATTAATAAAATGAGATCATGACCTTATAAAGTTTAGTTGTTGTAACAATTTTATTTTTATTGTTTTGATAGATGAATCAAATGACTTAATTATCTCATCGTATGTGTTTTGAAATTTTTTTATAATGGATAATTATATTCATCTGGTTTTATAAATGGCCAAATTGTTGATTCAGGTATTATTAGATATTTTAATTTCACTAGACTCATTTGATGATATAAACACAACACATGTGGTACACTTGATAATCTTATAAAAATCAATATTATTTAATAGTTGCATATGTTTCAAAAACATATCTAACAAAATATGTGTGCAAGTGTCACACATATATCAACAAAAAAAATCTTTTGATATGACTGTTGATGTTTAAATAAAGCCTTATTACGTTATTATTACAATAATGTGGTAAGAATGGATGTGATGACATGTCAATTCATCTTATTTGTTTTACTCAATATGATGAAAAATAAGCACAAGGTGTGAAAAATATTGATATCTAGTGAACTTGGTTAGTCAGCCATAGTAAAAATGGCTTTGATTTTGTTAACTAGACTTTGAGCTTAAATTTATATGGTGGGACTTTGAGTTTAAATTCAAATGATCTAATCTTGAAATTTAATGTATTTGATCTAGAAAAAATAAATATCTAAATGGTTAGACGAATATATATCAACATGGATCAAATAAACTTAGCCTAGGTTTGATGATCATGATGCAAACTTAAAGTATATAATGTTATGATTAAGAATTGAAAAATTCATTCTCTCCTTTCAAACTTTAAAATTGAGTGAGAGAGAGAGAGGATAATAAAAAAATAAAACCATCAAATAAAAGAAATAGGTGATAGCTTGAGTCATTGTGATGAGGTGAAGCTTTTAAACTTTGATAACACATGAAGTGTGAAAATATTTAAGGTTGGAGTGAATCGTCAAGAAAGAAAGATAGCTTCGTGAAAATACCTTTATGTAAATCAATTCAATTGAATAAAGTACTATTTAGAAATATATTACTGATGAATTAACCTCAATTTGAGGTGAGCTAGGTTCTACGTGAGTGTTAAATGTGTATAATTATATGGTTGCTAGAGTCGTGAATTTCTAAAAGGGTTCAAATTGGATCTTGATCGTTTTCATGTCAAAAAGTTTGAAGTTTGAAAATGTCGCTTCGATGTTAACAAAAGAATTGTGCTTGGTACTCATGCCTTTCTTGAGTATTAGGAGTTAACTCAGGTCTTGAATAACTCTGATTAGTTTGACTATATTAAGTTAGACTATGGTTGATACTACTATATAAGAGGGCTAGTAGAAGCTCTCTATGACACAATCATGGTATTCAATAAAGTGACTCTTTGTGTTGTGTGGACGTAGCCTCAATGAGGTGAACCATATATTTCATGTATCGTCTCTTGATTGTATGGTTTTCTTCGTGTATTCGTGATTTGGGCCAACATTGAGACTTGTGTGTGCAACAAAATACATCATTCAAGTTGTTTTGTTCAAAATGTTACAAGATTTGATGTATATATGGTTGAAATGATTGTGACATGGTGAAACATAAATTTTTACAAAAAATTAACTAAAAATAATGATGTGATTATATTTTTATCATGAAGATTTTGAGATTGCAATAGTCTTAATTTAAATTTAAATTTCTTTCACTTGAAGTAGAATAGATAAAAAATGACTTCATATTGATTTTTTGGGTCTATGGTACATCTATCTAGCATAAAAATATATTCTTTTCATAATTTTTTACTTTGATATCAAGTTATAATTAATATCAAAGTAAGACACCAATATTTAAACTCACTCTAGATCATTTTGAGATAAATTCAAAATTTAAGTAAGTGATGTTCTAGTTTTAGACATTCAACATTAGAAACTTAAAGCAATCCTAATTATGCTAAAGTTTTTAATTTTTTTATTGGTATATTGTTAAGAAAAATATGATTAATATTAGCTAAATATGACTTTATATAACAAAAATATCAACATAATTTTTAAAAATAATATATTTACATTTTATTTTTTCTAAATAAAAAAATATATTTAATTTATGATTTATTTATTGAATTTATTTTTTAAATCAAGTTAATTTTAAATCTAGCTGATTTTATTAAATTATGACATATCAATGAGATCTTCATGTGACAATAAATGCATATCTATATAAGTTTTCATAATATAAGTTGGTTTAATATAATTTTTGTTGAATTATATTTTACATTGATTCATCATTGAATAATAAATGTCTAAATCATATGTATAATGGTTCAATTTTCATAAACTTCATAATATGAATTTATTATTTGATATTTGTATAATAAATTATTATATCAAATAAATATAGTTAATTTTTATTTGTAGTTAAGAACTTGATGAAATATATGACTTCATTTTAAGTTTAAAAGATGTGATTTTATTATAAATGAATATAATTTTTTAAATTATTACATACTCCTTGATAAGATTGAAAAAATTCTTACAATTGATTTTGAAAGCATTCTATTCTCATATTTAAGAATGAGCATAAAACAATTTTTTTAACCTAATATGTGAATATTTAACTTTTTGAAAAATTGAATAATAAATAATTTATGTAAAATCTGCATAAAATATGTTTTATTTATAACCTATTTTTGAAATATTTTGCTTTTTTTATGAAAAGATAATTTCATATAAAAAAATTATGATATGACTAGTAGTGATAAAAAATCTTGAAACTATATGGCTTGCAAATATCATGACAATCATACATTTCATGATACATTGATTGATTTTGTTATGGAGTATTAAATTAAATTTTTTTAATGTCTAATCACATGATATAAATTTTTATTTGGTATTTTTATTTTTATTTAATTCTTAATAATAAATTTATTAAAAAATCTTTTCAATTTTTTTTAATTGTCATTTTTGTTCAAAAAATAATTTTGAAATTTTCATTCAACCTGGATTAATTAAACCAAAAACATTGTTATCTGTTAATTTAGTTGAAAAAACTTATGCATCATTGATAATTTGCTTAAATAAATGCATAATAAATTTTTCTATTAAATGTATATTTTGCATTTATGTCCAAACATGTGCTCCGATGATCAATAATTTCAATAAGTGGATATAAACTCCTGCTCCATTGTTTGGATTGTTGAGTTTTTAGATAAAAAGAATTGCATCAATGAAGATTAGAAATGACATACTTTTCCAATTCTTTGATGACAAACAAGAGATTCATAGATGATATTTTTGGCATAGATAACAAGTTTGATGAATATTGTGTCCAATATATATATATATATTACACCTGATGTTGTTATGGATGTGATGTAGAGATATTAAATGTGTAAATATGAATGAATAGGAGATGGTTGAAGTTGAAGAAATACTCTTGTGATAGATTGACTAGACTAGAGTTTCTACTGTCCACACATCTTCATTGGGTTGAAATCTATGTTAGGGATGAAATCTATGTTTGACGTAGTTTTATGGAGGCACTAAATATGTGCTCTAAGTTGTAAATTCCATGATCCTCTTTGGAGTTGTGTTGCATTTTGTGAAAGAAATTTCATGTATTCCTTGAAGCTTGATCTATGAGTCATGGTTCCAAACATGGTTCCAAACATGGCTAGATTAGTTTTGATGATGTATAAGAAATATGCAAGAATTTTTGTCCTTGATAGGAAGACCGACATGTGCGGGAGATCCCTCGTGGACAATCTCAGTTTAAAATCTAATTCCTCATACCCTAGTGCATGGAACTAGACATGTTCGGCCAGTCTTTACCGTCATATTCTTGTATGCTAAGTGTGTTCTATGTTCAGTTTGGACACAATCCAATCCATGTGCTTTAAAATGAACTCTTCTTTTAAGTCAGTTCTACTTGTTCAATGACATGATTGTTGGGGTATGAGGATATAATCAGAACTCATATGGGATAACAGTAAGTAAAAATATTTTCTTTTAAGTTGTTTCCATACTTTGGTACTTATTGAGGATGTACCGCATGTAGATGACATTCCTCTACTAGGGGATCCGCATGTGGCTTTTGGTATACTCTCCTCTAGTATTGCTCATCGACCTATCTATCTTATGAGCCTTTGAAATGAGTATCATGGGTGTCTTTGGTTACATCATCATACAGGGAACCTTCGAATGTGACATGAGATTTGGCAGGGAGACATAAATCTTTGCCGATTTTGTGTGAGGGCTAGGCTTATTATCTATGGAGTAGACGACATCTATAGCATTTTTGGCTAGTTGGGCACTCTCTGCATCTTTGGTATCTTTCCGATTTGTGATTGCATATAGATCCATCCTTGAGATGTATGCAAGGGATGTGGATGGGGTCATTTTCTTACAACTACCATTACAACATATGAGAGATGCTTTAACCCCGGATGTACAAAATAAGTTCCCGTCTTTTTTCTCTTTTCCCACCGATTGGACTAGAGGCCTTCAATCTACCTTCATGGACCAACATGCATGTTCTACACTCTGTCTTATTGGATCCGCGTATTCCTCATACTACTTGGGTTCATCTACGCTTTTGCTTTGACAAGGATGCAGGCTAGTGGGTCTTAGCTCCACCATGCATCGCACTAGCTACCTTTTCTACATCGATGAGGCTCCACCTTGGCCTTGGTCCACCCATATGCATCTTCATTACTCACATGTGAGTGTGGTTCTACCTTAGATGCAACACATGTCTATACTTTTTCTGCATCGATGAGGTTCCACCTTGGCTTGGTCTACCCATTTGCATCTTCATTACTCATATGTGAGTGTCGTACTACCTTAGATGCAACAAGGGCCCATATGATGTGTTGTTCATTCCGAGTGCAAAGGATAGTTAGCCACTAGAGATGTGGTGTTTGTTATAGCACAATACCTCGTGCCATTACGAACATAATATGGAGAGAGCATTGGTATGTCTTACAATCGACTCGGATTATGGCATACCTATACTTGGTTTGCGTGGATCAGGATACTATTGTAGACTTGTGGTTACATATCCTACATATGATATGTTTCGATGGGGTGGGGGTGCAAGTGGAGCATCAATAGCCAAGGTCTCCAAGTATAGGGGTATGGAGAGAAGTCATCTCTTTGTTCTCTAGCTTTGGAGTTATATGGACAACGACTTCGACATGTTTGTGAGAGAACCTACCATATTAGGCGATCCATATGAAAGAAATCACGTTAGGTGATACTTCTTCGGATGCTCCTATAGTATGTAGACGGCTTGACCTAGATACTTGGATATATCTGAGGTGTAGTGGGTATATTTCCCATTGTGATGCTATTGGTGCCTAGCCCCATCTTTCTCCTTTGGTTTCATCCATGTATAGCTTGATGGGATCACCCATCCTTTTTGCTATGTATTTCTTACTTCGGATGCTTTCTCTTTATCAGTGGCCGTCTCATATTCTTAACGCTCTGTTTCGTGATCTGGTTCAGCTGACTTCCACAATTCTCTTGAAAACGCAGTGCACCCAGGTAAATAAAAAAATAAGATTAATACAGAGGTTAAACGAGCATCCCACACCCAAAAGGTAACCCACATAGGTTTTCCCGAAAAACCCCCGGTGACTCAACGTAAACAAAGCACATATTTTGGCAGCGGTTTTGGAAAATAACTCAGAAAGGGGATGTTTTGTTAATGAGAATGACACACCGAGCGTATAATATAGGAATCCCTTAAGTTTTCATTGTGTTTTGGCCTCTGATGTATTCCTTCAGTGATCCTTTTTATTTACGTTGTTTTGGTCTCCAATGACTCAGTATCGTTATTCTCTTTAAGATTCATATCACTCCCGTACTTTCCTTCCGGTTATCTATCAGCTAGTGCGCTTTTCCCCAACAATTAATTGACTTTCACATTGCTTACAACCAAAACCCACAAAATATACAACCGAAAGACATAAGTTCAATTAATATAATGAAAACGTAAAATGTAACAATAATAGGTCGACAATTACTGACAGGATTCATACATGCAGAGGTCAGATAAGTACCCCGACATGTTCTAAACTTCTTATAAAGTAATGCAGCGGTAAATTCAGTAGTGCAAACAGCAATCCGGACCAGATCTCAGACTTTCTAATCTGCCACATCCGGTGTTCCACAGATTTCATTGTTATGCCAACAAGTTTTCTTCTTCAATTTGTTGGTGCTCATGCGCATCCTTTCTTCCGAAATCTCCGCTTCACAGATAACGTTCTTTCAGTGCCTCGTGGACTGTCATCGTCTAATCGGACATAAGAGAAGTTCAACAGGTGGAGTTTCAACATCCGAACATATCTTCGTTTCTTAAGGAAATAGTACAATATCATCTACTATTTAGTTTGGATATAATATCGAGGATTCCATGTAATATGCAACAGGTACCTCATGAACGACCCACAAATGGAACAAGGCTTCGGTCTTGACACCACCTGCTCAAAACGAAATTTCAGAAATCTGTACATAGAACCTTAACCAAAGGCACGAGACATATCAAAAATAGAAGGTCACTGAAACGCCACATCCTTACTACCCTCGGGCAGAAGCCAACGCAAGACTTGACTGGTAACATACAGATAGCCACAATATCCGAGTTTAAGATCAAGAATGCTAACAGCCCACCATCATGCAACGATAAGACCACCGATCTGAAAATAAGGAGCAAAGGTAAAACGTAATAAATATAAAAAAATCATAAAACACTGGGAATTTGTCATTTGAATTTAAAGGATCTGTCTCAGATGAAATGTTCTTTTATTGCTCAATATTCTATTAAGACTCAAGCGTGTTAACATCCTTGAGATCTATACTAAATCGCTCCCTTCCAGTGGCAAAGAATTCTCGTCTGTGGCCTCTACATGGAAAGAAGTATCTAAACCTACTGCTGGCATAATAACGTCAGCAACTGACTCAACATGTAGAAAGGGTATATCAAATTCAGAGGTTTTCTTCAAACTAATGACGAACATTAAGACCAACCAACCGAGAAAAGTTACGGCCCAGAAGTCGGTCATACCTTGAAATACATTCCATGCTATCATATAGCCTACAAGTATACCTGACAGATGCCCTAGGAAGCTTGCCTGAGGAACAATGATGGATGTGAAAACTAACGACTCGAAAGGGGCATAGCTAATAGGTAGTGAAAGAAGACCAAAAAGTTCCAACTTGGAAGAAGGATGCTTAACGGAAAGAATTGTCATCCATCCAAAAACTACACAAGAGTAACCTACAGCCGTGACCCGTCGGTAAAAGTCGAACTTGAATCGGTGGATCAGGATGTGATAGAAGCCCAAAACTACTAAACTAGATGCGGTCAACAATACCAGAGTATAGTGTAAATAATATCTAATACCAAGACCTAATTGCGGAAGGGCCTCAATGACTCCTAAACTCCAGAGAGAACTCATGTTGAACACCAGATGCAGAAAACTGATGTGAGAAAAAGCAGATGTCAGAAGACGCCAGTGTTGTCCTCCTGACACCACTGTTTCATAGCTCAACCCCAAATTCGCGTATCCAAGACCTTTCTTCTGAATGTATAACCATATCACCGAGCAGAAGCCTATGATAACACCACTAGCAGGTTTGTCTAACATGTCGTAAAATAGTAGCCGGCCCATTGACAGTTTTGTCTAGAACCACAGGTAGCAGCAAAACAGTCTATTTCGCCACCCAGGGACTGATCAGTCCGTTTTGCTACACTCTACTGCAACAACTCCTCGCCACCCTCGAACAACTTCAAAACCACTGCCTGGAGGTGTAACTCTGGTACAGAAACAGAAAGTCACGGAAACACTGTGGTCCAGGGGAAGACTTCTCAATTCCTGTTGCTGCTAACCTGCAATCGGGTCAACTAGCACACTCGCAAGTCCACCAAGAAAGTCGTCTCTCTTTTCATGAGTCCATACAGTCACCAGAATGGTAACAGAACTATCAACTTCAATGGACTTTCCGAGGGTGACAGGTGATAAGGTCTACGAAACTATTCTTATGATCTATTTTCACTGATTGGAACTGAAACAGTGAAACGCTGGATCCTCATTCCTACAGGTGCATCGTGTGCACTTTATGAAAAGGTGAGGATCACAAGCTAGTGGGACATGTCATCCGCTGGTCTACTGTCGATCGATGCTTGGGGTATCGCAGTACTTGAGCCAGGTTGCAACTCTAGAACAAGTAAACGAACTGCCTTGCTCATCTGCTCCAACCTCGTAGCACTGAGTGGTGGAATGGCTGATCTATTAGCCCCTTCTTCCGATAGTTTGATTAGTTTTTGAGATATGGGGCCAGTTGCTTCGTCCACGATACACTCCGATCCTATTCTCTGCCTCACAGAATCCTGCACTTACCCACAAAACATGGTCAATTCTGAAACTCGCTGAAACCTCAGTATCTCATCTTACTATCGCAAGATTTACCATGAGAAAGCGGAATGGTTTGAACTACGTAACTCATCGGTCTTACAAACAACTTCCAATCGCCTAGCCTTTAAGTCACAAAACCATCTAAACATTCTCTGAAAAAATCTCATACAGCAAATTTGAGGAACAAACCCTCCAAACTTTTATGTTTCATAAGTGAAACTCGTTGAGGAATCATATACCAATTTGACCCAGTATATCCAGAGAGAGGTCAAAGGTAATTGTTTACAGCTAGCAATATTGGCATACGCGTGGCGTCAAGAAAGGATCACAACAGTTGTTTTGTGGACTGAATGGAAGTAAAGATGAACGTCCCCGAATTCTAAGGGAAGGAGAGACCACAAACATAAGCGATACCCGGACCATCAGATCCAGAGAGCTGAATGGTACGGGTAAACGAGACCAAAATTCTGACAAAATTGAGGAGGCACAAAGATGAACCGCTTAGGGATATTCTTAGTTTCTGGGTCGTAAGCCCAGTGTACTCGTAAGCGGGAAACTTCACACCTTGCTCCTCTACTTTGATAGAAAAATAGGCAGGAACACAGTTTCATATCTTCAGCCGACAGCGGCCCAAGTTGTCTGACTTATTGCAGATAACTAAAAACCATATTCCAGAAGGGAGAACGAACAACTTATAACCTAACGGTGAATCGCGCTCTCAGTGTACGACTTACTTCGACCTTGAAGAAAAAAAGAGGTATGAGAGAGTACCACAAACTCTTGAGCTTGGTCGCAAGTTGCCTGAAAAAGCTGAAAAGTGCTGTAAAAGTGCTCCAAAGCTGCGTCTGTTCTTGCGGTCCGGCTGATAAAGATCAAAACAACAATGTCAAAACCAGCATCCACATGGTGAAATTTCCGTAAAAAGGAAACCAAGAGAAGAAGCATGCACAGAAAGCCAATTTAATTAAAGCGTCTACATACAAAAACAAAATAAGGATCCAAAATAGGTATAGGGAGCTTACTGAGAATCAGCACTATCTTTTGCCTCTAGCACGTCTGAAACTGCCTTCAGCAGTGCCTGGAAAGAGAGAAAAAAACGATTATTTGACAGCATGTAAACTACCAACTCGTTTCAAAATTCAACGACCTAGAATTGAAGAGTGCGACCCTCGTTACAGCAATGTCTGCATCATGACGTACATCGCGATTAGGCCAAGTCCAGTGTTACAGCAGAGAGAGCACCTCCTACCTACAACGAAACACCAACAAGATGGAGAGTGTAATTGTGCATAGTTATCAATTATGCATTGTTTTGTACATAAGGTTTGTATACTTATCACCATACCACGATGTCCCTGTAAGTACAGATACCATGATTGATAACCATACATAATGACAAAAGATCAGAAAAGTTATATCTACTGCCGAATAGGAGAGAATCAACAAAATTTAAGCAAAAGAATCGACTTATAATAAGGAAAGTTGTGAAGAGAGAAAGTACATGGTACGCTCTCTGAAGTCGATTTGCCGAGAGATCCATTCCACTTTCCAAGAAGAAATTCCACCAGGTATTCCAATCCCCTCACTCAATCCCCATATAACCCTGCGCAATTCACAACGTAAAGTGACCGTAATGTCAACGAGAGCCCATAGAAGGGCCTTTAAACCTAGGGTGAAGAAAGCACAGGTCTAAAGACAAGAAGGTAAACACTGCTCCGACAGGGATGAAGAGGTTCGGAAATACAAAATGTAACTTCCAAAATAACAAATCAAGTTGCTGTTCATAAAAATTTCCAAAATAATCAATCAAGTTGCTGTTCACAGAGTATCAATCGACAACGACTAAATACGTGTGACTTGATTACGCGACATCTTCGAGAGCGTAGTGACGCTGAGTATGTTGTAAACAAACACGTTCTCTCAGAACCAAATGTGGAAGGTTAGTGAAAAATCGATTCGCTTTTATCTATGCTTCCGCACTGACGCCCACATCATCTTCGAGAATCTGTTCCTTGCAAACGACGCCTTTGCCTCCTTAAATTTGTAAACAGCCTTCGACTCTTAGTTCTTACGTCCAACCTCAATGTTACTTCCACAAAAACAACTCCAATCTTCAAAGCTCAACGCCAGACCAGCAAAAGAGCTGACATAGGAGGGCAATGACCTAGGGTTGTAGAGTCAAACTCCTAACGATATATCAGAAGGCAATATGACCCAGGTACAGTGCAACTTACACTGAGATCAATAGGTTTTATGTGAAACATGCACAATGTAGAGTTTTGCTCACAATCTCCATCCAGCTCCAAAACAGGCAAAATCTTAATTTTTTACGGACGAGGAAAACCTAGAGAGACCAACTAGAGAACTCCAATTCTCAATTAAACGTAGACGAAATTAAATCTTAACGAGAACATCATCTTCCAACTATGTAAGGCATCTCAGATACCAGCCCGCCACAAGAAAATCCTCAAAAAAGTCAGGCTTCAACAGCGTAAAGAGTCCGATCTTCGTGTTCAATGTACAATCTCCACCTGGTAATTCGAATGAACTTGATCTTCGTTGGAGGACTACAGAAGTCACAATTGAAGTTCCATAACATTACAAACTCTATTGAATAATTGCAACGGCGAGATAAGACATCAGAGAGCAGAGAACATCGAAACTGAGGACGATTATCAATTCGACTCATTCTCGAGAAACTCTTCTTTGAAACATTGAAAGCAACGCAACAACTCTCTAGGTCGATAGACACGGACCATCTGAACTTCATGCACATTCTGCGACGAGCAAACAGCCAAGAAGCCCTCGTACGCTCCCCAAAGCTGGCTCCCTCCCTCACTTGCCTCGTTACCTAAAGCGTTCGTGTCCGCGTCGAGTGGCGTGGCGTAGTGCTGATCGCGATCACCCACTTGTACAAACGGAAGAAGATCGACCGATGAAGGGCAGCGGAAGGGAAGGAAAGCGAAGCGAAGCTCACTCTTATTCATCCATTCTTCATTCAGAGCGGCCTCCGTCCCACTTTGACATACAGCGACGGAGAAGGAGGAGACGAGGACAACGACGACGTAGTCAAATCATCTGTCAATCACTCATTGCATCGCCTCCCTCGCTCGCTCGCTTTCGTCCTTCCTCTCTCTCTCTATCTTTCTTTCTTTCTTTCTGGCTTGGCAATGCTTACTCCCTTTGGCCTTTGGCAATGGACGAGGCGGGCGAGCGAGCGAGCGAGCGAGAGCGGAACAGGAGGATGATGGATTGCTCGAGAGAACTCTGACTGTCCGTCGCTGCCATTCAGTCGCTTTGGCTTTCAAAGCACCCGTCGCTCGCTTTTCCAATTTCTATGAGCATCTGCCACGTGTTGAGCGTATGAATGGTCGCTTCGCCACCATTGCTCTCTACTGTGTGTATGGGTGGGTGTACCTACGTACGGCCTTTATCTACCGTCATCTGCTTATGCTATATAGCGTTTCTGCGTTATTCGGAAATCCTTCGTGCCTCATTCCGGATGTTTGATGTCTGTCCGGGTCAATATGATGTATACAGCTGTGATCCCATCCAATCTCACGCTGATTGTTCGTTCTACGGAGCGAATTCCATTCGCAGTGGATTTCAACACAGTCCTGCATCATGGATTTGTTACTCCTGGCCTCTCAGTTTTGCATCTACAGAAAGTCAACCAATGTTGATAAAATTGTAAATCAATAACAAATAGAAAGGAACCCACTGCTCAGCTGCAGCAATACAGTAAACTCACGTGAATACCAAACGACGGACATGAAGGTTAAATGTCGTTCTCATGGATTATGTTTTCTCTGTTTTAATAAATCAGGGTTCACCTATACAGAATAATATTCTCTGAAGCACCTGATCAGATCTGTCATGTGTAAGACTAGAGAGAGGTTTCCAGCTTTTTGATGCCAATATTTCATCAACAACAAAATCATTAGAATAGTTCTGGCTTCTGATAACTCTGCACTTGAGAAGTGTTTACATTTATAAGTTCATTCAGTTGGTAGTTTAATCTCCAAGTTTCGGCATCTTCCCCTTTTCTCCCCGTAAAGAAAAGCATCATCTACCGTTTATGTTTAACAGCCTAAAGTTTTGAATGAGACTAATAAAAGATAAAGAATGGCATTTTTAAAATATTTTAATGACACGAATATTTTCTTCTTTTGTTGACATGTGTGGTGTATTCAATGACATTGAAAGAAGATTACGGGATAGATTCATATATATTATTCTCTAATGTCATGATCAATTTTTGTTCATCCCCAAATGTTGGATATTTTACTAGATATCGTTAATGGAAAATTGGATGAGTTCATCATTAGAACCCATCATGAGCATTCTTATGTCATCCTACAATGTAGTTCTTTGTACAAAAGTGAATGATGAGAGGATGTTATGACTACATTCCGTGGAAAATCCGTCACAAATGCAGTTAAATTAGACTAAAGTTAGACTAGAAAACAGTCAATAGGGTTATTTGACAGTTCTGGACATACATCATTTAGTGAGAGAGACTAGACAGCCATTATTTACTCAGAAAGCTTAGATAAAAGGTACCTATTCAAGTAGTCACTTCATTAGTTGTGATTAACCGGGAGTAGAATGGGTTCTACTCCCGCCTCAACCGACGCAACTATGAAGCTTAACACAACACTCTCAAACTAAAAGAATCATGTAATAAACATGAATATGAGTAGATCAAAATGTCTTCAACTGGAGATTGGTGGTGATCAAATGAGTTGTGTAGAGTATTGATGTGTTGTGTAGTGAGAGGATGTTGTGACGTTTTTTTATCTTTAGATTGCAAGCAGTCCTGATATGTACTTTGTGTATGGTTACTATGGCGTTTGCAGTTACGGTAACATGTTATTCCCCAGCTCATCCATCTTCATAAGAATATTGAATAAGTGGGTTGTATTTGGTTTTTTTCGCTATAATTTACTCTTGTGGAAATTGAATTTAAATTCAAAAATGTGAGATGGTATATGGAGTCATCTTATTCTCAAATCTCCCTAGTTATAACTTGGGAGGATTGAGATACATTTCTTATGAGATGAATGTTGTTTTTAAAATGATTTCAATATGTGTATATGGAGTTAGGTCATGTGCAAGGTAGTCACTCTTGGTGTTATGTTCAATGTTGATTGTTGTCAATTACATATGTGTATCTGCAATAATTATCATTTAGTATGGTGTGTGCATGTGATAAATATTGTTTTTTAAATGGTTTCAATATGTGTATATGGAGTTAGGTCATGTGCAAGGTAGTCACACTTGGTGTTGTGTTCAATGTTGATTGTTGTCAATTACATATGTGTATCTGCAATAATTGTCGTTTAGTATGATGTGTGCATGTGATAATTGATGTGTCTCTATAGCACTTGTTGTTTATTGTAGTAATTATTGTTTGAGTGTATGTGAAATATGATTTGTTGTGTTTGACGATTTGAAACCTTTTATGAAGAGATGTATGCAAATTCAGAGGAATTAAAACCATGTGTTTGAATGAATAATATGATATAATGTAACAAGGGAAGTTGAATAGTTTAAGAACTCGGAAGTCAAAACATAACCTCCATAATTTTTCTTTCTTCATATATAGTTCTCACAAAAGTATAAGATAAAATCACACAACGATCATCCATGAGACTCCTCATATATCGAAGATGTGGCTCACATCATTATGAAAACACAAATTTTTTACATGTTACTCAAACTAACATATTAATTGATACATAAAAAACACAACATAATGAGCCAACAATGTATGTGCGCTTAAATAGTCCAACTAATACAACTCAAGACTAATTATCTTCATTTTGCATAATATCTACATTAGTTCTTAATAACTAAAGATGGTTACAAACCTCCCTCTTTAAAGATGCAATGTCCTTGTTGCACATTCAAATTCTTGAACTATCAAAGATGCATTGGCTAAATTGTTAACTGATTTTCAAGTTAGTTCATATAATATGATGGATATCATTTTCCTTGAATCAAATACTTAGCCTAAGGATATTTGTGATCCCAAATTCACTTTTTAAGTATCTTTTCCATCTCAAATTCTTCATGATCCATAATTATAGTATATAAAGGAAGGGTAGATAAAAAAAGGGTGCCAATGGATTTGTGAATTGTTTGGCTCATGGTACATGTTACATAAAATACTTAGTATATTTTTAGATGCTACTAAAGTTATAACTTGTAAGATACCTATCCAATATTTTTCAATAGTACAAAGAAACCAATGAAGTGAGTATTAAATTTTGGTGCTCCACTAATGAAAGATTGCTCGTGGATAATCAAACTTGATAGTCTATATGAAAAATCAACTCCCTTCAATGACCATCTACATATTATTTTTGTCAATTTTGAAAAGTTATCAACTTCTTTTTTGTTTGATGTAGATCTATGTGTAAAGTTTTGTGTATATGTTTTATAAAATCGTTTATCATCACAACTTTGGTTGAAAACTCATGCACTTCATGTAATTTTTTCAAACTATGAGGTGTCAAATGGTGAGTAATATATATCAAATAAAAAGTAATAACTCTTATGGATACATTAACATAATTGTTATATGCAAATTTCACAACAGAAAAAAAAACAATCTCACTCTTGATGTTCCTTGAAGGTAGATGGTTGTAATATATTCTTGATTGTACTATAATGTCTTTTTATTTCAACATCTACTTGTGGATGATATGTTGTAGACATTGTAAGCTTTATTTCAATAAATCGAAAAAAAGTTTCCAAAATAAGCTAATAAATTGGATTCATTTATCAGTGATTAGGAATTTGTTTAATATATGATTCACTCAAACTGCATCTATGTACACATTGTCCAGTTGTGATGAGGTTACTATCTTTGTGATAGGTCGGATGGGTTTGTAATAGGTCGGATGTGAATCATCTTATTCAATTTATCCAAAAAAATCACTAATTTCCTTGTCATAAAGAGGTCTTAAATAATTCTCATACAAGATTCATACTAACATGTTTTAGTTGTTGCTTATGAATAAGAAGAGGTTGTAATAACCTATCAATTTTTTATTATCATCTTGTTTTGTTGACATGTTATACAACTTTGAACATATGTCTCCAAATCTTTTTGTCTTCATGTTATGACGTGGCTTCTATAAGAAAATGATGACATGTATCATCTTCAAAGCCGTTTGTCATCACGATGATATTTTATGTCAAGATAATTGACGGTTCATAATAAGGATGTTAAAAGTGCGCTATTGTATTGATATTATAAAGTAAAGATGTTGATAAGGCTGAGAGAGATATTATCTTGAACCTTATCAAATATAAAGAGTGATAAGAGTGTAAAGGGAAAGAAAAAGATCAGAAACATCATTTTGTTCATTAGGAAGCTTATGGGATCGAAATGAAGTTGACATGGAACATGAATAGAAGACAACATGATACTCTAGATGTACCAAGGCAAAATGCATTTGTGATCAATATTCAGCATCTTCATCGCAATCACTTTGGAACAAAGTTAGTTTATCTCTTTGGAGATAATTTTATGCTACAAGTGATGAAATCTTCAAACCCGATTATTCTTCCAATTGTTTACTATAGCACAATTTGGCACCTAAGGGTATACATTTTGATTTGATTCAAACATTATGTATCTGAATTTTTCAATAATGATGTCTTTCAACATATGGGTTCCAATCCATCATTATTGTTTATCGAAACTAAGCCATATGGAGATGATTGTTATGAACTTTGGCAATAAGCATTATTGTCAAGTTATAAACTCTCATGCTCCATTTGTAGTTTTGTTCATACTTAGCTGATTTTGATTCTTATTTTGATTTTATATTGCTGATATCATCGATCCACGAGGTATTATGACCTCCGGATTGACTCTCACTTAGGTTTACCTCTGATGGCTTTTTAGAAGCTTATTATGAATCTAAAAGGATTTCTTCCCACCCTATGACCATGACCCTAACTCACTCTTAGACAAACTCTCAAAGTCCAAACTCCATGATGCAAATTCTCACAAAGAGTAAAATATCACTCAAAAGGAAGGGATACTTTGATGATCAAAGTCTTCATTGAGTCAAGGCTCCAACCCGTACATGATTTCTCCAAGAACCAAGTTTCCCAAAGCAAGATTTCCCCAAAACTAAGATCACAAAACTAACTTCTCCCAAAACTAACTTGAGAGTTGTTTCTCAACCTTTCTATTTATACTACTTAAAATCTTACCCTAGTAACTATGAGTAACCACCATGTAACATTCTCTTATCGATTTTAATCTAGATAGAGATCACAAGTCCAACCAATGAAAACTAGTCTAATTCAAGATACCCATGTGATGGAATCTGTTCATTGATTTCTACTAAACAACAAAATAGTTATTCTCATCTACTACACCTGAAGCTACTCTATATTTTCATCCAACTTAACCATAACTAGCTAAACATAGTTGTGATTAAGAAAGACTTAATCACAATTTAGTTATCCTCATATTTCATCCTCTATGTACAACCATGGGTCTTACAGTACACAAATTGTTGACCTGATACTCAAACTAACATATTAACTAACACATAAAACACAACATAAAGAGCATGAGGATTAATAACATTATATCTTAAATAATCCAACTAATAGTCAACTCAAGATTAACTATCTTCACCTTGCATAATGTCTATTTTAGTTTTTACTAACTAAGATGGTTACAATAGTTCTCAATTTGGTGAAGGATATTTGGATGGATAGAATATAACTTTTCTTGATATACTTTCATAATGTAATGTGATATCATTCACCATATGTCATCTGTCATCTAGGTCATTGTATTTTCATTGTTTTTCATAGTCAATATGACCTCATATAAAACTTTTTACCTCAAAAACAATGAGTTTAAAAGATTGTACTTGAATACTATGAGTAAATCTTTTTATAAAATCAACTTTAGTTAAAATTTTCATACAATATATTACATTGAAAATAAGATTATTACCTTATGAATTAATGTATGCATATGTAAAAGAAAAATTTATGCCAAGATGCAAGGCTGAAAAAAAAATCATAAAACATAAATTATGACCAAAAAACATAAAATATTACAAAATTATAATTTATATATAATTTTTAAAAATATATTATATTAATAACTCATAAAATATAATTATTAATAACAAAAATTATAATATTTTTATCAATTATATAAAAACCATATTTTTTAATTAAAATATTTTTTAATAAATAAATTAACTTTTTAATAGAGAAAATAAAATAAAATTGAATAAAAAATAAAAAATAAATTTTCAAAATATCCTAAAGTATATTCCTTATTATTCTTATTAAACTTATTTTAAGTTATTGTAAAATTCAAAATATAACAAAATTAATTTTTAATTTAAATATTATTAAACTTATCTTTACCATCAATAAAATTTGAACAACATACAAATTGTGATATCATTCATCTTAAATGTAAAATAGATAAACTTTTATTAATTTAAGACAAAATAAAAAAACTCATTAAAATTTTCAAAAATATATACGTTGATTTATAAATATAAATTTGAACTTTTTATTGTGATAATTTTTATTTCTATTTATTTAATAAATTTCATTATTTTAAAAATCGAAATAAATAAACTTTATAACATTAATATATTTTAATTAAAATTTATGATGATATATACATATATCATTAAAATTTAAATATATTTGATTTAAAATCCAATAGGATTTGTACAAAGATGTATTTTTTAATGCATCATCATTTTTTGCTAAATAGGTAAAAAATAAGATAATATATATCCCAAAAGTAACATACATAAAACAATAAGCATAAAAAATAAGATTTCTTTAATATGATATTTGAGGTGAAAAAATACTATAATTTTTTAATATCATTATTACAATCAACGATTATAATTTTATATAAATATTGGTAAGAATTCTACACATGATAAAATATATAAAATAATTTATATTTTTATCTTATGAAGATCTTTATTATTCATTCCATTTAATTATAAATAAATTCATTCATATTTATATTTATATATTTATAAAAATTCATATATATTTTTATTGATATGGTAAAACCTATGTGAAGAAATTAATAAAATATTAAATGATCTTTTAATTTTTTGACAAATTTTCAAAAAAAAAATGATATTGCATACTTATTTTGCTCTTTTTTAAATAAAGCATCATCACAAACATGACATTGGATCTACAATAATTTATAAAATTTTGTCATCACAATTGAAATCTCATTCTTAATCAATATAGTTTAAATAATTACATAAATTTTCCCACAAAAAATATTGCTTTTGTCATTTTTTGGTTGAATGTATATGTTATAAGCATATGAAAGTAAACATCATTAAAGTAATGATTTATATTATCTATATTTTCAACTATATATTTTCATCTTGACATATATAATTTAATTAGAAATTATTTCAAATAATTTTAAAAATGACAAACACCAATAAATTATATTTTTCAATAAAATTTATAAAAAAATAAAAATTACACATAATTTGAACTTCTTTATTTTAAATAAATTCGTATTGAACATAATTAAAATGATATGAAAATATCATAAGCTAATATATACTACAACAAAAAATATATGTAATTTCTGAAAAACAAACTCATGCCAACATGATGGATTAAATATATATTATGTAACATAAATATTTATTACTTAAACAAAATATTTTTAAATATTTATTTCTATTATTTTTTACAAATATATGAAAAATAATTCATATTATTTAATTTAATTTGACTCATGTCATCCAACCAATTAGTCATATCCATTGGTCATATAAAATTTATAATTATTGTGAAGATCAACATAAAAGCTTTGTGATTCATAGGTGAAAAATACTTATTATTATAATTTTTACATTATATCTTAATATATGATTTTTTACAGTAATGATAATTCATAAGCTCATACTGATTTGATGAATTGATTTGATGATGCAGAGTATTTTTATTCTTTGTAATTATTTATCTTGCATCAAATTATGATAAATCAATTCATGAGATGCTTATTCTTATAATGTCTGTAAAAAATTATAAGATAAATTGGATTTTTCAAGTCATGTGAATTGGATAAGATTTTTCAAGATCTTTAAAGATTTTTATAAAAAATATATATCATTAAAGTATGAAAAAATAAAATACGATTAAAATAAAAAATATTATTTAAAATTATAGGAAATGATTTTTTTATTATAAGAAAAATATCACAATATTGATATATATTCCATATTTGATTATGATTCATTATTTAGTTTTATTCATTAATTTGATGAAAAAATTTCAAATCATGTAAATAATATTTCTCTATTTTTAAATTTATTTTAATTTTTATATATTTATTCAAATTGATTCATAATTTTTTCATTTTGTAATGCATATCTCTGTGTTATGTGAATTCAAAAAATTTGTTTGTAAAATAGTTGGTGAATTTTGTCACAAGTTTAAATGCATAATAAACATAAAAATTTCAAAAAAAAATTTGATATTTTCACCTGATTATATTTTATATGTCAAATTTTATATCAAATTTAATATTTTTGTAAACATTTTAAACAATCATAATAAGTCCATAGTTAAGTCATATTATTTCATGAGTAATATATCTAGAATAGCTGATCTTTTTAAAAATGATATTTAACAATCTATATGCTTTTTACTTTTTGTACAAATATTAGAAGTGTGTGAACAATATGTCATTCATGTATTATTTATTGGAAGTAAATGAGTATATTTAATATTATTATTAAATATTAATAAAATATATTTTATATTTCAATAAATTTAAGAATTTTGATATATTTAATCAAATGATCAATATTAAAAAAATAAATTTCAAGTTTGTATATAAATTTATCTTTATAAAAAATCACATAATTACAAAATAAATAAATAATAGATATTTTAAAATTTAAAATTAATCAATTTATTAAAATAAACAAATAATTATTATTTCAACCTTATTTATTTACAAATAATTATAAAATTATTTGATGAAATAAAATAAATATTCATGAAAAAATATTTTTTTATGAATATTAAATCGATTTTATCAAATTTTATTTAAATAAAAATGATATTCATTCAAAAAAATAATTAAAAAATAAATTAAATTAAATTTGCAAACTTTTTTTTGACAATTTATATATTTACGATTAAATTTAAATTAAGTTTTGATTTATTTACTTTAAAAAAATTTTAAAATGATACATTTAATATATTTTGCAAATTGTAATGCAATTAGTATGATTTTAGCATTCATAATGTTATTTATTCATTTTTATAAATTTTGTGAATCTTAATCAACTTAAAATTTCCAATTTAACTACAAAACTGATGCATTCCAATAAAATTTTGAAGATGAAGTCTGTGGAATAAACTTAAATAAATATTATTTGGATATCTTTACAAGATATCATTTAAAATATTTCAAGATATAAATTATTTTATTTTATTTTGAGATTCTGATAAATTGTTTTTTGTCAACATATCCATAAATTAAATGAAATCTAAATTAAAAAAAATAAAATTACATCATTTATATATATTTTTACTTTAAAAAATAACATTTATCAAAAAAATTGTTTTTTTAATATTTAATTTCAAAAATCATGATAAATATTTATTTAAAATTTAAATTTAAATTATTATATTTTTAATCATACTTAAATATTTTAATTTATTAAAAAATAAAGTATGTTATAACATATAAATAATTATAAATAATTTTTTCTCAAAAATATCACAAAATATAAAAATAATTTATGTATATATAAATTTTATTTATATATAATTTAAAAATTCCTTATATTTATTATTTTAATTCAGTCAATCACTTACAAAATTTATTCAAATCAACAACACTCAAGGCTTAGTTTTTAAAACTTGCTGCGTATGTAACAACATGATTTTTCATATAAAATTATATTTTTTATCCAAAATTCATTAATTTAATAATCCTTGAACAAATGTAATGAGATTTGACGTTCTATAAATATTTTAAAATAAAAAGGATGAATTTTATTTTGGATATTTTTAATTTTCATCCTACAAATGTATTAATATTTTCATGGTAAAATTTACAAATTTAAAATTCAAATCAAATCACCATTGCGCATCAATGAATTAAATATTATTTATTGGTAATAACATATATTTACACATTTTTAAGTGATTTAACTCTCCATCTTATTTATTTGTTACGAGACATGGATACATCTTTCTAGTATTCCAATCATGTTACAACATGGAGTCATTTAAGCTTTAGATTCTATTCCATCTCTTGCATTGTTGTCCTTGGAATCCAAACAATGGTGCCCAAAGATCAGCACACATCACCACTAGCTCCAAAACATTAGACTCAAAGCATGGATCAAACCTCTTATCTAACAAGTGATCTAGAATTGTGGCATGAATACATGCACAATCGCATGCACAAAATGTTAATTTCTATAGCAGTTATTCACATGTGAGTGTAGTAGTAACTTAGATGTAGCCGGGGATTCATATGACTAATTGCTCATTTGGAGGGCTGAATATAACTACCAATGATACCATTAGGGATGTGGTATTTGTTAAAGAATGAATGTTGGTATATCTTGCTGTTGACTCAGTTTAAGGTATACCTATACTTGGTTTAGGAGATTACAAATCCTACGCGTGACACACAATTTCAGAGGGGTTGATTATCCATACTCTTTGATGAGCCGTAGTGAATCGACAAAATCCAAGGTCTCCAACTATAAAACTTTTGTAGAGAGTTCACATATTTGTTTCTCTAGCGTTGGAGTTATATGGAGCTATAAATGCCGACTTCATACTGCTTGAGAGAGTATATGTAACCATCTTTAGTTAGTGAAAACGAAAGTATAGGTTACATAAAAAAGAAATAAATAGTCTTGAAATGACTTTTAATAGACTATTTAAAGATGTCACGTTCGCCATCCATGTACTGGTGATTTGACTTTACTTTTCTAGTGTTACAACATTATCATGACTAACTTGCTCTTTCCTTGAGTGTTGATTACCCCTCTTGAAATAGCAAGACAATGATGATAGGTTTAAGTTTTTGAGAGTTGTATAGAGATTGCAAGAGGTCATTGATGTACATATAGAAAGGGGGAAAGGGAAAACTATGGTTTGCAAATATGGATATGCCAAAGGAAAATCATGTACCAAACTTTCCAATTCCCAACTTGTTCAACATTAATTTTAGATTCATGGAAAAATATGTTTTTACAATGTATTTACAATGTAAGCCAATTGGGGTACAGATTTTATGACTTGAGTGATGATGTCACCATTATCAAGTGTAACATTGAAGTCAATAACTATGGAATGACTTTCAAGATGAGATGTCTTCTCAAAAGCTCTCCTTGCTTTATATATTGTAGGATTAAAAAAGTCCAAAATCCAAACTATGCCACATGACTAACATGCGTAGGTTGCATATTTCGTTATTTTATCATAATCACTTTCTAAAATACATCTAGCACACAATCCGATCCACCAATGCATGATAGCCAACTCATCATTTATCCATACAAGCCAAAGTTTACTTTTGCTTTTTGGATCATGCACACCACTATCTTGTCCTCTAGTGCCTAATCTAAGTTTTGGCTAAACTAACTATAACTAACCAAGATTGGTTACATCAAGTGATACTTCTAATTTCAGTTATAGAGAAACATATACCACTTACATTCTATATTGAATGTTGTATGGATTTGAATTGCAAACCATCTACACAGATTCTGTTCAACACGTATGTAGAAATTAGAATGATTTACTGATAAAGGAGAATGTGGAGGGTTTTTATTGTTAAAAATTATGGTGAAGAATACCATAGAATTGTTGTAGGATCACCTTGGTCTTGTGTGTTTCTATTTTGAGAGATTGAATTATTATTATACTTACATTGTATTAGTTTGAGTGGTTGAGAAACATGGAGACATAAATTGTTATGAGTGAAATTCTGAATTCAATCATGAAAGAGATGAAAGAATTGAGAAAAACTATTGTAGGGGGTCAAACAAAGCAACAAGCCATGGATGACAAGATCTTTGCATTAGAGATTGAGAAAGTGGCAAATAATAGACAATTTCAAACGATGGATGATCAAGCCAATTTATTACTTGTATGAGAAAGTCATGTAAGGTGGAAGCCTTTAAGGACATGAGAGCCATGGGAGTTTTGGAAGGATGGATAATGAGGATGAATATACATATATCATATTTTCATGTTTATGATTTTACTAAAGGAATGTTCATGAGGTCTTATCTCATGGATAAGGCTCTTACATGGTACACTACATGAGAACGAATGCTTTTAGAATGAGGTGCTTCCATTTCAAAGAGTGGGATGCAAGAGAGTCTTCTCAAGAACTTTCAAGCTGTGTATTTATTTCAAACCTCAAGAATGAAGTTGTGGTCTTATCTCATGGATAAGGTTCTTACATTGTACACTACATAAGAATGAATGCTTTTAGAATGAGTTGCTTCCATTTCAAAGAGTGGGATGCAAGAGAGGGTTCTCCATAACTTTCAAGTGGTGGATTCATTTCAAACCTCAAGAATGAAGTTGTGGGATTTCAAGCAAAAAGTAGGTATACATGAATACATTGAATAATTTCATGATCTTCAAGTATTCATTATGGATATGAGTGGAACAGAAGCCTTGGATGTATTCAAACAAGGTCTGAAAGAGAGTGTGCGAGAGGAGATGATGGTGAGCAACCCATCCATAGTGAATGAAGCAATCACAATTGCTCAACGGATTTAAGGTGCTTATGAAATCACACACTATGAACCATCAAGTAATGTTTGAGATCCACTTGGTCCAACACCAATGAAGTAAGGAAATCTTTGATATAAAAAAGGATATGCACCACCACGAGGACCACCACCCAAGTATGAAGGTGATAATCGTAAATCACTTGTTCGAAATTTACTTGATCTTCTTGCAAATAATGGAACGGTAAATCGAGGAGAAAAAAAAGTTCATGATAATCTCCAATGTTATGCATGTGGGAGGATAAGTCATATTGCCAAGTTATGTAGAACTTGATTGGGACCACAAGGAGGAAGACCCATTTTGCAACCTCCTTTCAACAATAAGCAAGGAGTACAATACGAAGATGAAGAAGAGAATTTGCAAGGAAACAAATCACCATTAAACTTGCCTCATGACCTTGCTAGTTCCACTAAACAAAAAAAAGATGAGGTTGAGAGAAGACAATGATTGGAAGCTCAAAGAGGAGTAAGAAACAAATAAGATTGATTGTCACATATGGGATGATGCAAGGACACAATGTGAAAGTCCTAATTGATCATGTAGCAACATAAAATTTGTGTCACAATTTGTTGCAATGAAATTAAAGTTGATTTTGATGAAAGATGCAAATGAGAAAATCAGGTTGTCAAATGTGTAAATTGAAGCAAAAGAGACATTAGCATGAAGTGTATAAGTAGCCATAGGAGGATACTAAGAAGAGATTGAATGGAGAGTAATCATATTAGCTTGATATGATGTAATACTAGGAATACCATGGATGGAGTAATACAATCCGGAAGTAAGTTGGAGAAGGAAAGTGGTAAAAATAATGGATTGAAGATTTACGGAAATAGAATCAAACCTCAAAATAGAAACTTATTTGTAAAACTCTCATTTCTAAAGATGATGTATGTTTCTTGAGACTGATAGAGATGTTATTGATTTAGAGACAATCTTTACATTCCGAACTCATTGAGTGATATTATTACGAAATATAAGGATGTATTTCCAAATCATATAATTGCAAGATTGTCACCTAAGAGGATTGTAGATCACAAGATTGAGGTGAAACCTAGTAGCACACCAATTTGCAAAGCTCCATATTGTTTAACTCCAAATGATTTGGAGGAATGTAAAGCTCAAATGGAGAAGATGTTGAGAAAGAGGTTGAGCTACTAAACATTTTACCTTTTGGCCACTTATGTCGTTTGTGAAGAGGAATGTGAGTATGAGGCTGTGCATTAATTATCATGGAATGAATCAACAAACGGTGAAAAATAAGTATCCATTACCTTAAATGCAGGATTTGTTTGATCAACTTCAATGGGCGAAATACTTCATCAAATTGAATTTGAGGAGGGGATACAACCAAATTCAAATTATTGATGACAATATTCATAAGATTACTTTTCGTACTTATGGTTACCTTGAATATCTAGTGATATCTTTTGGTCTCACTAAAGTATTTACAACATTCATGGGATTGATGAACGATAATTTTTTATCCTTATTTAGATAAATATGTGATTCTCTTTTTGGATGATATTATGGTGCATAATAAAAATTTAAAAGGTCATAAACAACATTAATGAGAGGTATTTCAAATTTTGCAAGGAAATGAGTTATATGCCAAAGCTTCAAAATGTGAATTTGGCAAGTCAAAAGTATATTATTTAAATCATCGAGTCATAATAGAGGAAATCCAAATGATAAGTGAGAAGATAGAAGCCATACATAAATGAAAAAAATCAGAGAATCAAACTCATATTTTTTTGGTCTTATCAGATTTTATCACAAATTTTTTAAAGCTTTTGCTTGCATTGCTCAAGCCTTAACATATATGATAAAAAAAGGTCAAAAACGAAGATGATGAATCGTACAAGAGTTAGCCTTTCAAGCATTGAAATATGCTCTCTTACATGTACTTCATCTCAAGTGGTATGATCCTAATCTACCAATCAAGTTGGCTATTCATGCTTAAGCTACAACAGTGCATGGAATTCTTCAATAGCAATGAGAAGATGGTTGATATCTGGTGATTTTCTTATCCTAAAAGTTGATGGAAGCCGAGAAAAAATATCACACACCTAAACGAGAGGAGTTAGTCATTATTTTGGTCATCAAACATTGGAAGCACTACTTGGAATACAAGGAGTTTGTGATAAAATCCAACCACAAACCATTGGTATTTTTGAAAACTCAGAATTATCTCTCCAAACAAAAAATTTGATGGACATAATGGTGTCAACGGTTCAACATGAAGATAATTTATGTGGAGATCAAGAAGCAACTTGCAAATATCATACATCAATAATATCGTAGAGGTGAAAATTCAATCCGATTAGTGGATTCAAATGATGGTGGCAACAAAGAACGATCAGAAAATACAAGTACAAGGAGTTTGTGATAGAATCCAACCACAAACCATTGGTGTTTTTGGAAACTCAGAATTATCTCTCCAAACAAAAAATTTGATGGACAGAATGGTATCAACTGTTCAACATGAAGATAATTTATATGGAGATCAAGAAGCAAATTGCAAATACTATGCATCAATAATATCGTAGAAGTGAAAATCCAATCCGATTAGTGGATTCAAATGATGGTGGCAACAAAGAACGATCAGGAAATCATGAAATTACTTCAAGCAAAGAGGGCAAAGGAGATTCAAGGTCTAGCATTTTAGGAGCAGCGTAAATGGATCCCACATGATTCAATTTCAGTACAATGGTGTTGTTTGAAGACCATAATTCAACCATTATAGGGAACGTGGGAGTTAAAAAGACTTTGGAAAATATACAACAAGTGTATTATTAGCCAAGATTGCTAGAAGATGTGGAGTCATATGTTTGAAAATGTGTCGCATGTCAACAAAACAAGATGATTAATAAAAAAATAGCAGTTTTATCCTTCCCATTCTTGAACAATGATGGAACATGATTCAATCGTGGTATTTGTAGATAAATTAAGTAAGATAATACATATCAAACCCATAACAAAATAATGATTCCACAACAACTTGCTCATTTGTATCTAGATGTAGTTTTTATGGATTAAAAATGAAGTAAAGTCTTAATCATTGATAGAATAACTCATTTTACTAGTTTATTTTGGAAAATTTTGTTCATTGAAAAAAAAGCTAACAATATGTACAACATATCACCCTCAAACTTATGGTCAAATAGAGGGAGCAAATAGAACAAAGAGGATATGCTATGAGCATTCACCGTAGAGGAACAACAAGAGTGTGATATTTTTTTAACTCTTATGAAATTTGCATATAACAATAATGCTAATGCATTCAAAAAAGTATCTTCATTTTATCTAATCTATGATATTCATACATGAGATTAAACTAGAAAGTGTTAAAGGATATGATACTCATCCTTTAACACTTTCTAGTTTGGTGAGAATTTCTAAGTTACAAAAGTTTTCAACCAAAGTTGTAATGGTCATTGAATTTGTGGAGTACATACACAAAGTAATACATGAAGCAAAAGATAAGTTGGTAATTATTCAAAAATTGACAAAAACAATATGCATATGCTCATAGTAGTGAGTTGATGTTTCAAATAGAAGATCAAGTTTGGTTATACATGACCGAGTTGTCACATGTAGGAACATCAAAATTTAATTCTCTATTCATTGGTCCTTTTGTGATGTTTAAATGTATTGACAAGGTGTATTACAAGTTGGAGCTCTCGTCATATATGAAAATACATCATATATTTCATGAGTCATATAGCATGACCCAAATAATTAACAAATCCATCAACACCTCCTCTTCTATCTATTATGGTGGCATATCATGAAGAATTCATGATGTTGAGAATATAATCAAAAAACGGATTTGGTGTCACAAATACCAAAAAATTGAGTATTTAATTCACTGAAAAGTCTATCCATTATATGAATCAACTTGGAAACTTGCTAACAATTTAGCTAATGCATCTTTGATCGTTCTAGTTTTTGAGTGTGGGCATAACAAAGACATTGCATCTTAAAAGGAATGAGGTTAGTAACCATCTTTAGTTAATGAGAACTAAAGTAGAGGTTTCACAATGTGGAGATATAGAGTATTGAGTTGACTATTAGTGGATTATTTAAAGATGACATATTAGAAATTATATTTCTAGTGTGTTACTTGGAGTTACCCATTAGAAATCTGTGTGCTCATAGTGATGTCCGTCACGTGATCGATTCACGAGAAGTTAGATAGAGGGTGGTCGTGGGACCTTATATATATTGTATTATATATATAAACGATGGGCTCCGTAGTGCGTGCATGTGTGAACTGTTCCAACTCCTGCAAATCTTACTTCTCTTTACATATGATAGGTGTCTATGAAAAGAACACAATTAAGCCGATGACAATGTGGAAAAGTAAGTGACTCATGCATAGGCCAGGAGAATGTACCCCTAATTTCAGTCTTACGCTATTTAATATAGATGATGAAGAATTTGACCAAGTCAAGCTGGAAGTGAAACTGTGGAAACTTGCAATCTTTTTGAATAATACATATAGAAAAATGAAAACCATTGATGTTATCTCTCCATTTTGGAATTATTGAACTATTGGAGTGGTCTACAATTAATTCTCTAGTGTTATATATTACCATACTAGGTGGCAAATATCTTAAATTTTTTTTTCATATTGTGTAGACTATCTTATATAATTTTTATCCATTGCTTTACATTATGTAGTGGATGGTGCAATCTAGATAGGTGATGTTGTTGGATGTTCCACTATTATATTGAATGTTAGAAATAGATATTTGGTATATGTTAGGTGGATCATGACATATTTCACATTGTAATGCCATTGGGGCTAGTCATGTAATGCACCTTGGTTTCATCCATGTACAGCTTGATAGTTCTTCACATCCTTTCTTTTTCTATATTACTCGGTTTTCGTTTCACCTGGTCACCTTTAACGCACCATAAATTTCATCCATGTGACGCTCGAGCCTCGTTTTAAACTACCAGACGACGAATGACCGACAGGACCAGTCGTCCGAAAGGCGTCCCGGTGGACCCTGAAGGCGGAACCTGCACAGACGGGGCTGTCGATAAACCCTGAACCTCCTGGTCGATGGCGATGGCGTTCACGAGCAGAAGGAGACGGTGTAGGGGATCAGACAGGTCATGAAGAAGTGCGGCAGTTTTCTTGGATTGGGCATTTGTTTCAGCAGCGAGGAGTGCGAGGTCGGTTATTGTCGCCCGGAGAATTGCGACAGACGGTCGAGGATGCTGATTTCATCTGAGTTTGTTGGGTAGCTAATGGTGGCCACATGCGCAAAAATGCAAGGAGGGATCCGCTGCGGTGCCAGGCTCACGCAGAGGATGGAGATGGAGTTGTTTAGACAGTTGGGTAGTGCAAACAGTGGGGTTTCGCTCGGGAGGACAAACGGCGTCGCAGCGTCCAATTTGTGCCCCACGCAAGGATCATCATCAGCCCGTTGTCATCGTTTTCAATCCGCTTTCGTTCAGCCGCAGTATCTGTCGCAATTCTCTCATAGTTGTAGTAGCAGCAGGAGATCAGTGTCTTTTCTCTCTTTCAAGCACGGTTGTGGTCTCTCCGGTGAGCGCTTCGAGCCACTTGCGCAGCATTTTAGCACATCGAGAGTTGCTTCAGCACCTAGAGTTACCACTTCATTTCACCCTGATGATGTTAGGGGGGAGATCAGAACACATGAGCTTGTTTGCCCTGGCTGTGGAATTCAGATGCAGGACACAAATCCTAAAGCTCCGGGTTATTTCAAAGAACCAGCCCGGCCGAAAAAACTATCAGATGAAGACTTTGCTGAACAAAGCGAGTTAGTTATGGAGATGGCAGAGCTGGAAAGACAACAGCTGGAAGAGGAGAAGGAATCAAAGGAGGAAGAGTTCTGGTCAGAAGGAATCGAGGAAGATGTTAGCCTCTTTGAATCTCGATCTTCACGGAGACGGGCTAAGAAGGAGAAATATGCCAAGAAAGACATATTGGGTCAAGTAGAAGTCGAGAAGCCTGTAGTATGTGCAAGATGCCATGCGCTTAGAAACTATGGAAAGGTGAAAGATGAGGCTATGGAAAATCTTCTACCGGATTTTGACTTTGAGAATGTGGTGGGTGATAGATTAAGGAAGTCTATCGGGCGGAGAGCAGTGGTTCTGATGGTGATTGATGCAGTTGACTTTGATGGATCCTTTCCTAGAATTGCAGCTACTTTGTTAGCAAGTTCGGAGAAGGAATTAGCGGGTTCCTGGCAAGACGGGAAGTCTGGGAATGTCCCTCGTCTAGTTATTTGTTTGAACAAGGTCGACCTGCTTCCTGGTCAAATCTCACCCATAAGATTAGAGCAGTGGGTGAGACGAAGATCTAGAGCGGGAGGTGTTTCTCAAATTAGCGGGGTACACGTTGTGAGTGCCTACAAAGGGTGGGGAGTAGACAAATTGGCGAAGCAGCTGACAGAAATGGCAGGCCCGAGAGGTGATGTCTGGGTCATAGGAGCTCAGAATGTGGGAAAATCTTCTCTTATAAATGCATTAGGAAAGATAACAACGGAAGAGAAGGAGAAAGAAAAGAAGAAAGTTTTCCTGACTGAGGCTGCAGTGCCTGGAACAACCGTAGGGGTCGTAAAACTTGAAGGAATATTGCCCGGCAGAGCAAGAGTACTCGATACTCCTGGGCTTCTTCATCCCCATCAAATTACAACAAGGCTTACCAGGGAGGAGCAAAAAATGGTGCATATCCGAAAAGTTTTGAAGCCAAGAACTTTCCGTGTGAAGGTATGGGGCTGTTGGCGACTTGTAATTGCATTCCTCCTGAGATATGTTTTAACCATCTGAAAGTCTTCGTTTTACTATCAGTTGCTTTCTTGCAAAGCATAATGACAGTGCAACTTGTCAAACTTATCAGGGGTTTTCTTCATGTGGCTGCTTTGTAAATCTGGTACTGAACGCAACATCATTTCTGTACATAATCACCATATTCTTCTCATAGAGCACAGTTTATAGGAGCCTAGTGTTTAGACCCTTCAAAAGTGACGGATTATTAACCCTGTGGAGCACGTCTCTTACATATGGAAGTTCGTATATGTATGCCTTAAATCTGGCAAGAAACTCAGGAAATTGTTCAATTTCGGTCCTTCTTTTGTCTTGAGAGCTCTTCTGAATTTCTCCTGATGCAGCAGTGTAAGTATTACAGCTATAGAACGTAAATATGACAACCTTGTCAACCATCTGGTTACCAATTCTTGACGGATGAACCATATTGAGGAATCCATTCCTCACTTCTGGCATTAGATGAGGATGGCTCTGTTACCACGTAGGTGAAGCAAGATATAGCGAAGAGGTCATTACTGTTCAAATAGTCAAGGTCGCGACTTCCAATTATTTGGCAGTATGTTTTCCCATGAATGCTGCACTCCTTGGAATCGTTTGGCTGGGGTATCCTGGGAACAGACAAGTTCTCTATGTCCAAAGGTCCTTATTTCTACGCTGACAGGATGATAATGTCACTTAGGCTGCTGAAATGTACGATGTAACTGAGAATCAGCCAGTGATTTTAAGTGGATTTTCTGGCATCATCAACTTTGCCATAGATATGGATCGAATCGACTAAGCTCAAGTCACGATGTTTTTTGCTTTCTAGGTAGGTCATGCTATCTCTGTTGGAGGCCTGATGAGAATGACAGTGGTCAAAGCACCAGCGGACAGCATTTACGCAACAATTTGGGCATCGGCATTCATTCCGTGTCACATGGGACAGGCGGAGAAGTCTGCAGAGCTTTTTGAGAGACATGTTGGTGACAAACTTATGGTATGATAAATTACTTTTTTTTTTTTTTTCCGAATACTGCTGCTAATAACTCACCGCCCGAATTAAACGTGGAACAGTCTTGATAATCTCTGACACCACGTGTTATGATTGGAGTATGTCGTCCAAGATGTAGGATGAAAGTCCTACATCTTGGACGACATACTGTCCAGAATACATAAAGTCCAGAATCTGCTGGTCCGTTTTGTATATAGTATGCAGTGGTCCACAGACAAATACCACCTGAAAGTAGTGTCCCTTATCAGAGGTGGATAACCACTCTAAAGATCAGCCCGTAGAGTTCCCAAGGCGTATATAATCGGTCTAGGCTGTGGTAGTTGGCTACGAGGCTTTTAACAAGCTTAGGAAGGTTTTTACATTCTGTGTCATGTTCTCCGGACAGTGCAGGATGGTTTTTTGTTCAAGAACGATACTTAACCACTATGATGAGATTTGATACTTGAGTTTCGAAATTTTAACTTTTTCTTGGACGACATTGTCCGGACTTCCGATCACTTAAGCATTTTCATTTAGAAAGCAGTTTTGGCTAACTTACGAGAAGGACATCCAGCTGTCTGGAGACTGTCCACACGAGTAATAGAAACTGTTGAAGTCCTTAGAACTTGACAATAGAGAATGATTAAGAAGATATCAGTCTTATAGGAAGGCGGATCTTATGTTTGATCCTTTAGCCGGTCGGAACTGATCATGCATCGACCTCTAAAACAGTGACTTTGTTAGGAGCGATTTTTCTTTGTTCACTCTACAGTACTTTGTCCTATATTTCCTGTTGGGAAGCTGATGCTCCATGGTCACCACCAGTAAACCTGTAGGTCATGTTTCCTGACTTTACAATTGTGACCTTACAAAAAAAAATCCGAACCGGATAATACACTTTTGAACTCTTTTTTCTTCCTTTATAGCTCGTCAGATAGAGCCGAAGCCTCTACTTGCATACCCTGGGTGCTTTCCTACTTAAATATGATTGGAGCACATTTTGGGCATATTCTAGCATTCTTTCGTCCAGTGTTGGTCGCAAATGAGTTCAAATTGTCATCAGATGCATTTTGACACACGTACCTCTACTAGCTTGAACCCGAACAATCATCCTTGTTAATCTGATATGCTTATTCGGATCTACAAATCATGGCCGTTTTCGTGTGGGTCATTTTTAAAAGAAATATCTGCGAGTAGGCTTTGCGCTTAAGATGTTGTATGTGGATCTTCTCGTTGTGTGAAGGGTTGGGACCATAGAATGTCGTTTGTAGAACGTTTTGGAATGGATTGTATCACCTACTCAGGGAGACTCAAGCGTGCTAATGGTTTGTCGTTTTGCCAATCTTTGTCTGACCCTTGGCTCTTTCTATCAATGTTTTCTGTTTCCAGTCCAGAGAATTGAATTTCCATAATTTATCTCATTGTTTTTTATCCATGGACGATCTGTGTCCGTCTGTTGACTATTTATAAGTAAGTAGAAAATGTCTGTGATAGTCTTTCGACGGTGTCGTCTTTCGAATACGCTTTGTTTCCGATAACCTATGTTACTACAGATCATTGTAATCTTATAGATGCTTTGGAAATGTCTGGATCACAGTTAAGCGTAAGCGTGAACTTGTGTATCTACTTAAGTACATCAAGCATTAAGGTCATACATCAAGCATAGGTGAACGCTGAAGCTGACGTTTCTTCAATCTTGTCTACCGAGCGCATTCAGCATAACATGCTTCCCGGTGCTATTGATTATTGTTGTGTTCAAATTGAGCGCTCTCAATTTCTCTGCATTTGGTTCCGTATATGTTTTGATCTTTCATACCCCATATACCGTTAAGTTGTTTTTCGTGCCAGTATTTTGTTTTTGCGCATGGTTTCTACCATTAAGAATGGCGTAGCTCTTGTTCTAGGTATGTTACTAACTCCAGAGATATCTCGCTCAATCGTGACTGCTCTTTTCTTTGATTGAATTGTTACTTTCTAAGGCACCGTTACTTTTTTATCCAACCTTGTCGAAATACCTGAATATGCGTGAAATTTTCTGATATCTCATGTTATGTTCAGTTGTACTTTACTAACACTGGTCCGTAGTTTGAAATATTTGAATTTCGCTTTCAAAGTTTATGACTAAATTCATACTTACTGGAGATCTTTTCTTTGGGTTTTGTCGATGTACTTGATCTTTCGGCATACTTGAGACGTTTTGAACTCATTTCATTGTTATTCGTATGAACTTCATGAACAGCAAGATGGGGAACCACCCTGTTGCTTGCACACTCTGTGGTATCGAGGACGAAATCAATGTCTATAATCTGGTTATTTTAAGCACCTTTGACAAAATGAGGGAGTCATTATACCACAACCTTTACCAGCTGGTGGCATTAACTACATACTCAGATTTATTGGGCCTTGATTCACACTCCAAAGCTGCTGCTCTTTTCAGCCAAATTTTTTTGGCTTAACAAACACTACAGGTGTCGAACTGGTGAAGGATGTCGTCGTTGACACTTAGAAGCTCCGAACGAACTTCGTTTGTGAGGAGAACTTCCGAAAGTACTCCCTCCTCCACCTCCCTCTTCATCACATCTGGCTTCTTCTTCTTCCTCATTTGTTACCACTAGCACTGCGCAGCCAGTGTGAGGGATCTGTGTTCTTCAGGGTATGACTGGAAAATAGTAAATTGTACAATTGGAAGCCATATTGAGAGAATCAACGATCCATATGGCATAGACTACAAAGATAGGCACAGGAAGACGTTAACAGAGCTACAAAACAGCTTGCCCCGATTCCGCCTGGCCCTTTTGGTGTCATACAGAAACCATGACGAGGAGTACCCAGCTTCGTTGAAACTTTGATGGGTGTTGAGAAAGTCACGTTAAAGGAACATTATTGTTCTGTCGACACATTTCTCTTCATTAATTCAAACTGTATACTTGGATACCCTCCGCGTAATAAGCTCAAAACGAATCACCAGTATATTGTGGATGTTAACTTTTGTAAGGCCTGAGCACATTTGAGGATACTATCCATTCATTGACCCCAATACAAATTACTTTCATATTGGGGATAATACCTCTTCTAAAGGCCTGAGCCTGTTTAAATGATCGATCCAGGCTAAATCTTTATGCACATGTATTTGCGTTTCATACGTTTCTGATTGAATCTCGTGCTAATTTTGTTGTCTACTAGGCTTTTTGAATGGTGTCGCTCCTGGGATATCTTATGCTTACAGCTGTGGACATTATACATAACTGTTTTTTCTTCTTGGATTCAAAACTCCTGAGGTGTTTTTGGTAGTTGTCCTTGCGAAGTTACATTTGCATTCACGTACCATGATATACATTATTCGTGTCAATCGTGCTCAAAGTTTTGACGTTCAAATGACAGTAAGATTCTGATTGCAATGCTATCTTTACACTGCCTTTTAATCTGTACAATGTCTGCTGGTTGTGGTTCTGAGTTTGTTGCATCAACTTTTAGGTTTCTGCAGGAGAATAATATATAAACGAATGAGTAATATATAATACAATTGTTTGTCTGTGTCTTTTTTTCTTAAACCGGTTAAAAGTGAAATCTGCGGTTGCACTACCCATCGTGATAGATCAATCAAGCCTTGTACTTCATACATTCAAAACCATGTATTTAGCGTACCCCACTGCAGGGTAACTAAATAGCAGCTAAGGGGATGACTAGAATATTTAGTCTAAACTGTCACTACCCTAATAGGCATAATACTTTATCCCTGACCTTTTGAGTTTCTCTGCAATAAAGATGATTTTATACTTGCACAAGATGTCATGTGACACTGTATGAGTGATATATAAGCAGACTAAAGATCACTTGTTCCTGCCTGGACATCCATTTCATTATTCTCTGCCGACCACTTCTCTAGAGTTTTCTACTTCGTTGTCATTTTGCTTTTCATGTCGTGACAACATTTTTTAGGTTTGTCCTGCTGCTCCTTAGCGTTTAAAAGAACCTGCTTTGTGAGGCATGTTCTTTGAAAAAAGTTAGCCCATGTGAAGGATGTTGACTTCTCCGCGGTTGGCTATGTGGTGGTGCACGAGGTAGGAATCAACCTGTACAATTATTTTACTGTGGAGGATATGAACCAAATCCAGGTCATTGGCTTGAAATTTGGTTCATACTGTCCGGAGTAAAAGCAAATCACAGGTTGAGCACTGCCCAATGACCTGGATCTGGTTTTGATGACCTTTTGTCGATATTTTGTGGATGCAGTATATGTTGACCATTAATTCGTTTCTTGTCTATCCGCACTGTAGAGTTGCATGTCCTCAACTCTCCGCTAAGTGATCTCTCTTGAAAATGTACGCACACAAAATCACTTGTATTTTTGTGACATCTCAGATTTCAGCTTTGAAAAAAAGGTGATATGTTTTAACTTATCAGGCTAAGTTATCATCTCTTACATTTGTGAGATCTCCGATTGCAAATACACACTTAGGTACCAAGGTGGAGGCTCCTCCTGGATGGATCTAGTAGCGGCTATGATGACCCATGACATCTTAACAGACTCAGCAGTCCTAGCCTTTATCTACCGACCCTGCAAATTGAGTACTTCATTTGGTCTGTGTACGGGGTTTGCAAGGCGGTGAATGCTGTGAATAGCTGTTATTAGTTCTACGAAGAAAGATTATGTCCTAGAGGTCGGCTTTTAAGCATTAATTTGGTTCTACCCAACTAGATTAAGGGGCGGAAACGGGCCGTTACGGCTGTCAGGAAGCACGGCTCAAGGGGGCTACCTTGATTGTTGATTATTGGCTGTGCCTTTACTACAATACTGATCTTGGAATCAGTGAGTACAGACAGAACTTTTATGTGAACAGCATCAACTGTAAAAGAGTTTTCCTTTGACATTCAAAAGCAATCCGTAGCTTTATTATGACCCAGTGGAAGGTTTCCTCTTCGATTACGCTATGCTTTTGGTTCTGTACTGAAAACGAGTGCTTTGTTGCAGCCTCCATCAAACAAAGACAGAGTTGAAGAGCTGGGACGATGGGTGTCTAGAACCGTCCAAATATCTGGCGAGAAATGGGACCAGAGCAGTGTAGACATTGCCGTTGCAGGCGTTGGGTGGATTGCTTTGGCTCTGTCTGGAGCGGCTACATTGGAAGTCTGTACATGGGAAGGTGTTGCTGTCACTGTCCGTGAGGCCATGATATTTGATATGGCCGCTGTTTTCGAAAGGCCTGGATTTACAGCACTGAAAACTACCAGTAAAGCTGGTGCACAGAAAACATAGTTTGATTTGTAAGTTCATCTTAACGTTTTAGAGAAAATGTTTACACTCTTCTTTGGCACTTTATGGTTAAAGATCAACACCAGACTTATTCTTCATGAATAAAATTCAAATGTAAACTCGTCAAAGAGTTTGGACTTTTTCACCCTTCATTGCATAATTTGGATGATGCAATTCTGTTATCTGAGGGATGAGACTTTGTCTTTAAAGCCCTTCTTCTCAGGCACTGCAATTTTATCTACTTTCACCGCGTAGTCTGTCGTTTACTCTCTGTTTACTTTCTGTAGATATACTGTTACATGGTTCTATGTCGTTTGACAATGTTCACCTTTAAAGCTTACTTGTCTGTAGTTATCATCTGTTTTGGCAGGTATATGTTGACTTCATCATTCCAAAGTTACACTTGGATTTTGAGAACAATTTAGGAATTAGAAAACTATCCACAACGCAGTACGAAATTTAGTGAAGGGTAGAGGAGCAGAAAGTGGAGAACCAAGGAGTTAGTTTTGGAGTCCAATTCAAAGCAGAGTCAGTATATTTTCCTCTTTAGGTTGGTCACAATGGTGAAGCCATTAGATGTGTTCAGCAAAGTCCGAGTTTCAGCATTAGAATATTCTAATGAAACAGAGAAGATGTCTGAAATGTCCGTAGCAAAGCTAGTTTTTCAGTACTAGAGATCTTGAGAATATCTGAGAAGGAGCTTTTGCTCTGTATAGAAGTTGGAGCAATGTGGCTTCAAATAAATAATATTGATTCTTTCGAACGAATCTCCAATTCATTTTCTTGCAGTACGGGTGTCAAGATGCTTAAAGTTTACTTGGATGGCCGTAATGTCAGTTGTTCCTCCGCTCAGACTTATTCTTCCTGGTCTTCAATTTTCACTTTCTTTCCCTTGCTGGCAATTTTCTTTTCTACATTTTGTTCAGGATCAGTGGTCGCCTCTGGTTGATGTGAAGAGCCTTCCACAACTCTTTGCGCTTCCAATACAGGACCGTAATAGCTCACGTTGTTCCTCATGCATGCCGTCAAAATTCCGGTCACAAGACTGCACTCCTGGAATACATTACTACCGTCTTTTTCTGCCGCTTCTGTACATTTTTCCCAAGCATCAAAACTCTTTCCGCAAGGACCTGATTTCATGTAATCGCAGAAAGGGCACGCTTCGTCTTCGGCTTTTTCTCCTTCAGACTCAGAATCATTCTTTTCTATTGGCCTATCATCCTTAGCATTTTGCAGTAAATCGGAATCGTCCTCCAGTTGGATTTCAAGTTTCTCAAGCCTCGCCGCCTCTTCTGGATCTTCTACATCTTCATCTTCTTCGTCCTCCGAAACTTCTTCCTCAAGTTCTGTGGAAACTGATCTTTCTTCATTAACTTCGTCATTCTTTTCAGTCATCCTGTCACGATAACCCAATCACCAATCGCCCAATGCAACCCTACAGCAATCACCACCACCGCAACTAGCACGGAATTTCTCCGAACCCTAATGGGCGAAAGAGTCCCAGAAGCCAGGTGATCGTTTCACAAATGGTCGATTCAGAATACCGCGCCATCGCCATCGCCTCCAGATGCGACCATTGCACGGCACGCTCGCTCACGCATTTTGGTCGGATCGACCGAGTCGCCTATTCTGCAGATTCCAGTGCTGCTGAGCCATGACGGCCCGGCCCGCATTGGCGCAATTCGCATGCGAATTCGGACGTTACGTACAGTAATCCGAACTTAATCACAACTCTCAACCACACGTCCTTTCAAAATAAGCGCCCATTTCCACTCTTTCAATGACATGTAATTTCGTATGTGTTTATTATTTACTTCAATTTTCAAGATAGAGCGAGTAAGATAGCAAAAGGACGGGAAGACCCCATCAAGGGTTTTACTTTCATTTTACCTTAATAGGAAACTCCTAACATTACAACGGATAAAATTAGATTGCACTCTCTACATTTTTTTCATTATTTATTTAACATACTTTGGTTCGTATTTGTATCAAAAAATAACCTTTTATGAGGAAGAAAGGTAATTAGAAAATAATCGGATTTTTATTTGAATTAAGATTAAAAACGAAAAACACACCCATCCATATGCTACTACTATTTAGAAGTTTTCTTCAAATAAATCATTTCATCCACGATTATACACTGATTACTATTATTAGCACACTTATTTTCTCTACTTCGTTTAACTGGAATGTAGGCCTTAAATTTTAGTTCCAATTAGAACAAGATCAAGCACGTTCAATATAGCCAAATTTCAGCAGCCGGGAATTTCGTTTAGATTCAAAAAAGTGAAGAAAATAAATATGAAATCTAAATTTCAACAAACAGTGCAAGTACTTCTGACTGAGCACTGATTTTTATTCTGAAAATAAACCTTATGTTGTAGTTATCCTAAAAAATATAAATAATCAATATATCAGGTATAAATGTCCATGTCTTGTCGTGTAGAGTCTCGGTAGTACGAGCTGCCCAACTTATCAACTCATCATGTTGACAATGAATATGACCAAAATATATTTTCAGTTAAAAGAATTTTGATTTATCAAAAAATTTCATTATGTTTTTATTAAAGTATAAATATAAAAATATAAAAATATAAATAAACAGAATAGCATTAAATGTATATACAGTATCAAGTAAATTTGAATAAAATAAAGAGTGATGAATATTTATTTGAATTTTTTCTTTATGAAACTAACCATAGATTTTTCTTAATATATTCATTTTAAGATAATAACTAAAATTTAAATAAAATAATAAAATAAAACCAATGCTATTTATTAAGTTTTAAAAACATAATCTAGTATCAACATCATTTTTTTAATATTGATACTACAAATGATTTGAATTAATAATTATAGGTAAAAAAATATTTGATGTGAAAATTTAATGGATTAATCTTTTTTTATTTTTGGTTAATTACTAAAGTGTAATTGTTAAACTGGTTATACGACACTTATCACTTGCTTCTTGGAGCAATGACTTCAAGGATCAAACCCAAATCACTTTGCCAAAGTAATTCAAGCTACAAAGCTTGAACAACCAAAGCATATGAATAACCTATTTTTTTAGAAAAATATGTTGAAGATAATTAAACTTATGTAAGTGTTGTGTAGTCAATTTGTGATAAATTATTTGTTATGTAAAGTTCTTTGTAATGTGCATATTTAAGTTTTTTGAGCTTTGCAATTTTGTTGATCATTTGTTAACTTTCAATATTTTACAGATTTTATTTTGCATAGATATATGTTGAGCTGTAGTTTTTGTAAGAATTTGATTTAAGAAGAGGTTTTAATTTTTTCACAATTTTGAGATGAAGAATAATTTTGAATCAAATAATAAAGCTATTGTTATTTATGAAGATGATTTGAATAATTTGTTGTGCTATATATTTAAGAGCTATGCATACAATGAAGATTTACTTTTTTATTAACTAAGAATTTTTTTGATCAAAATAAGTATTTTGATGTCGAGAAATTATATTTCTGCATTATGTTTTATTATCCAAAAAATATTTGTATGGATTATATGACAATATTGATTTGTGAGTTTGACAAGTTAATATAATGGGATTTTATATTGTTCTCTTTGTGTAAATGATTTTGATTTATACCATTTAGATGAGAATTTTTATAGAGAAGGATGATTTTGATTCAAAAAGCAAAACATATCCTTAAATTTCTGAGATGAAAATAATCAAATATTCTTGATCATATTTTTTGATTAAGATTTTTTGTGCACATACATATCATATTACATTATACATTTAGATAACTTCAAACATCACAATACATAAAGTGTCAAACTATACTAACACAAGTGTTATAAAATAATCTTTTTTCATATAAAAATGTACTCAAGTACATTATACTCATCACCATAATATAAAAAAAAATTTACAATAAAGTCAAACTCACTATATGCTAGAGAGAATCAAGATTCCTCTAAAATAATATATATCATAATTGCATTGTTCAAGATTCAATTTCAAAAACTACTTTGTCTCAATTTCTATTGCAAACTCTAGTCCTTAAGCTCTATATCCCTAACAACACTAATGATATCTCAAATGAAAATTGCGCTAATCTACTCTAATATTAGAGGTTGTATCTTCCTCTACATGTGTTGACCCGAAGAAAAATCTCAGAATGGACAAATTATTTGGCTACAATTTAAGCTACCATGCGACTAATTTTTTGTGAAGGTACAAATTCAATCAAAACTCAATCTACATCACATTTGTAAAAAACAATCACTTCAAATATCTCATTACACTTTATTTATTAACTTGATACTTCAGCCAAAGTAAATTCTTTTCATAATATGATACCAAAAGTGTGATAACAACTTATATTTAGATTTATAACATGCAGACATTAGAATTACATGACTCTCTATTTGTTGAATTCAAGACTCATTATGCATGTCAAGAAGTTTTATTTTATGGACTAAATCAACACATGACGTTGTGATGCATGTGACAATGAAATCAATGATATAGTATCAATATAAAATTCCATAGTTTTATCTCCCTCATCAACCTTGTATATCATCAACCAATGTTGCAAGGAATTTATTTCATTGTGGATGCATGATTTTTTAGCTATAGAAAAACCGTTGTCGCATAGGACATTTCTTCGCTCTGAGAATGCATGGCTATAGAAGAAGCCGCTAGAACCTCGTGTGAGTTGACAATCTCTTCTTCTTCTCCTCAGCATTCCACATTCAAATTCATTACAACCGGTAAAACTTTAGTGGAAGAAGATTATGATATCCGATGATTTGACCAATAACTTTCGCTTAAAGTACACAAAAAATTGCTCCACAACCCTTTCAATCTCTCAAAAAAGTTCATATATTTCTATATTCTAGATCTCTCAGAAAAATTGTTGATTCACATACTGTATCACAAGGCGATATGTAGACCCATGTGTATTAAACCCATCACACATCCCAATCGTGGACTCCAATTGCTCTCAAATTTCATAAAAAGGTTACTTATCATCCAAAATAAAATTGTGCAAAGTTTTATTGACAAAACGTTCTAACATCAAAAGATATGATACATGTATTAACTTTGTGATAATTAGTGCAATCCTGCAACTCTGACTATATACACAAACTTCAACCTATCACTCCGTACTCAAAACTCGTCCAATTGAATCAAAATTTCAATCCAAACACAATCATGAGTCGTAAACTATATCAAAATTGGCTCAGATCTCCCAAAACCCTTGTAAGATTCTCAAAAACATCCCAAATACACTCAAAGGTCTAAATTTCTCACTCTATCTTTGAATCACCATTTCATAGTGACAAATCCTTCAAATCCATCCATTCTTGAACCCACGTTGTAGCTCGTCCCGTCAACTTTTCAACTCTATCCTCAGATCTTTCAATGTCTTCCTATAAAGTTTCCAAAATCCTTAAAAACCTCAAAAAAGTTGCCCTAGTGCCCTCATTGGCCAAAACTCCTAGACCAATAGGAATGGAGAAAGTTATTTTGACCTCTAGTGTGGCCAAATTAGCTCTATTGTAACTTTGAGCTTAACAACTATCCTAAACACGTTACTTAGATATCCTATACACAATATGAGTTGTCACTAATAAGAGTTAAAATGACAACTCAAAACTAGCTAAGTATACCCGAAAGTGATCACGATGAAGACACCGGATGTTGATCACAAATGGACTCGACATTGGTACATCTGGAGGATCATGTTGTCCTCTATCCATATCCTACATCAACTCCACTTTGATGAGATAAGGTCCTTAATCAGCAAGGTGATGTGTCTAGATCTCTCCGGCTCTTAACAACCTTTCAATGACGTCGGTTATCCTAACCTAAAGTATCGCCATCATGACAATAGCTCTGAAGATGAAACATGTCATCATCTTCTCATAGTAGTCGCATCACAACACGACACCGTCAAGATCCTTCTTTGAATTGCATCTCTTCTTTGAAGTTCACCAACTCGTACATGGCAAGGCAAGCGGTTGAAAATTCCCATGCAAAGCTTGTCAAATTTCACATCTCGACCATACCTTTTGCTCAAACTTGTCACAACTTATGTAGCGACATCTCTAGTTAGGTAAGTGCACATATGAAGAGCAGATACAACATTTAGAGTTTATTGTGCAATAGGAGTCGTTTGGACTTGAAGTACCATTAGAGCTGACATGGACTTTAGGAGTCATAATGCTCAAGGGGTAGAGTTTGAATAAGGGCTCCTTGAAGGGCAGTTTTTGAAGTTGAGCCTTTGAGAATGTGGCTATGATGGATAGTAGCTAGTGTGGGAACCTGAAGTCTTTGAAGCACAAAGTGGGTTTGGTTCGACTATAATCTCTTTTATGCTATGTTTATAAGCGGAAGCGAAGCGGTTTAATAAGCGGTAATTAATTAAATTATCAGGTTTAATTTAGCGGAAGATTATGGTGGATGTTTGAGAGTACCTTTTGTTGCGGTTTTTGGTTTCAATTAGGGATCTATTTTTATACGGTTACTGAGGTGATACATTGATGTCACATTGGAGTTCTTTGGGGATTGTTGAGGAGAGACTGGTCGAGTTAGCATTGGGTGCACCCCTAGCGGAGTGCGGTACCGGCCAAGTCTTATTTTGGGAGAAGTTCTTTGAACATCAATTGAGGATAGCTAGCTTTTTTAATGATATTTGAGTTATTGTTGAGATTGCTAAGTTAGGAGAGTATGGAGTTTGTGTAGTAGAGTGCAACTGTCTATGGTCAATGGGGTGAGAAGAGTACTTGTACATTCATCATGAGCTTTCAAAAAACCATCGGAGTTGAACCCTTAGTGAGATTCATCTAGAGGTCACACAAACCATCCCCTAGTCAAGTGGTGACTTATGAGGCTAGTCATGAGGTAAACATAACATCTCGACTAGAGCAAAATATAGCAAATATGGCTATATCCCAACAAAGATTACATTATGGAGCTTGTGCTTCTTCTTCATATGAAGGAGATGTTGTAAAATTCATGTGTGTAGTGGCCCAACCATGTGCAGTTGTTGTGACTCGTAGTGCAACACAAACTATTGAGTCAAGAGTAGGCTTAGTGGAGTTGGATCCATCAAAAGAAGAGTCAAACCAACAAGTTATACTTCTTCAATCTTTCACTATCTTAATTCCTTAAAATCTCATCCATGGCTCCTAGATAACATGTCGGAGGGATGAGGATGCAAGCCAATGTTGATATACTTGAACATATTGCAAGTAGGGTCTAGTCATCAACATCATCTGAGGAAGCATCCAATGCAATATTGGGGATAGCAAAAACTCTTGTTTATTCTCTTGTTTTCTTAACCAAGGATTTATTGACGTTGGGGATATCATCATCCCATGTTTGATTATCTGAAATCACACTTTGCAAAATCAAAGAATATATGTTTGTTGCTTATGATTTGGACAACACTAATAGTGTTAATCATGGAATCAAATCTACTACTAGTGAACCGTGGCAAGCTACCATCGCTAGATTGATGGAGTTAGTAGCAAGGCCGACATACGATCGTACCAAGGTGTCACCAAGTTGGATAATAGGAACGATGTCTTATGTTGCGTTGGACCTTTGAGATAGGTTTATCAACCTCAACAAATTTTGACAAATTTTGATTCACAACCCCTTATGTCGTATAATGATGCACAACTTGGTCTTGGTTTGCGAATGACCAATGTTGAAGGATGTCCATCTCTGATTTAGACATTCCTTAGAGATTTTAGTGATGCACCATCACCATACATTATTGTTACCAATCATGGTTAGCTATAGTAAGTTTAGCCAAAGCTTAGATTGGTCACTAGATAAAAAAAAAGACAAGATAGTGGTATGCACGATCAAAAAGCAAAAGGTAAACTTTGGCTTAATGACGAGGTGGCTACCATGCATTGGTGGATCGGATTGTGTGCTATACATCTTTTAGGAATTGCTTACTATAAGATAACGAAACATGCAACCTACGCATGTTAGCCATGTGGCATAGTTTGGATTTTGGACTTTTCTAGTCATACATTATATAAAGCAAGGAGAGATCTTGAGAAGACATCTCATCTTGAAAGTCATTCTGGAGTCATTGACTTCAGTGTTACAGTGGTCTCAGAGCAAGCTTATTGTTCATATGAGTGTGGATCACCCCTCTTGGAAGAATAGACTTGGTTGGTATAATTATTTGAGGAGAGAGTGTTTGTTAGAGGCTGGCAGTGGCCATTGAGCTACAAGTAGTTGAAGGGGGTATTGTGGGTACATGTTATGGACGGGGGAGATAGAATAGTACCGAGATTCCCATTTCTTAATCCTTTTCATGTCAAACTGTTATACATTGAGAGAGCAAGGTGACTCAATATTTAGTTTATTATTTTGGTGCGAACTGAATGGACCAAGTGATGAGCTCTCGAGATCCGATTATTTTACCTATAGTCACCTACGACGTTACTTGGAATCTCACAATATACATTTTACCTCAATACATCACCACCAGTGAGATTCAACATACGGTGTGAAATCTATTGTGTATATCATCCTAAAGCTATCTTTCGAAGCCTAGTTATTAGCAATTTTGGAAAGAAATATTACCAAGAGGTGATAGCATCACCTATTACTTTTGTGTTGCCAATCTTGAGAAATTGGAGAGTGTTCATCTTACGCCTACACTGAGAGAGAGTTGACGGGGACGAATCATGGAGGACACTTTGAGAGAAATGATCCAGGAGTTAAGAGATTTGAGAAGCACCTTTAAGCAAAGCCAAACTCAAGTACAAGAGTAAGCTCAAGAATTAACAGCAATCAAAACGAGAGGAATGGAAAATGAGAGAATGAGAGAAATCTAAATGGAGATGGAGATGTCACCATCAATGGTGGAGAGTGAAGAAACGGTGAGAACCCGTGCTCTTGAAGCCCCAGCGGCACAACGAACGAGAGAGCTAGATCTTCAGACATCCATGATTCTGAAGGTGACAAAAAGCTTGTAAGATATAACTTTATCAAGGAAGTCGGACCATGGGAGTTTTGGAAGGTTGGATTGAGAGAATGGAGTACCATCTTGCATTGTTAAATATCAACGATCACATTGCAGGTCTTTTTGTTCGTACTTTATTGTTGGAGAAAGCGTCTTTTTGGTTTTAGGGTTGGATGATGGAGCTCAATGAGTCAGGCCAACAAGTTACTTGGAGTGCAATGAAACGAGGTCTTCTTCAGAATTTTCAAGTCGTTGATCCCATAATCACGGCACTTGAACAGAAAGGAAGTGTGGAGGAGTACATTGAGGAATTTTGAGATCTTCAAATTCAAATACGAGATATGAGTGGAGTTGAAGCCATTGATTTATTCAAGAGAGGGTTGAAGAAAAAGATTCAACATGAGGTGATTCAAGACAATCCAAACAACTTGAACGAGGCTATTGATTGTACACAATAAATGACCAAGGTCTACCACCACGGTGGAGAGGTATCAGTTCCCACGAATCAATATTATGGACCAATGCCTATGGAGTTGGGCAACATAAGAAGGAGAGATGATTTCATTCCAAGAGGAGTGAACGCACAAGGAGGAGATCGTCGTAACTCGAATCCTCATCGAGAAGCTAATTCAAGAGGAGGAGACAGAGTGTAGGGGAGACAAAAAATGAAGCAATGCTATAATTGTGGAAGATTTGGTCATATTGCCATGAATTGCCGAACGTGAGTTCTAGCAAGAGGAGCTAGATCTCCCTATCGACATGCCCTCAACAATCTTGAAGGTGGAGACGAAGTGACCGATGGCAACCCATGAAATGACGAGCACCAGTAACCTTGCCTCGCTGCCTTATTGATTCAACTGAGAGTAGGAAAGGCGAGGGAAGGAAGCAAAAACATGAGGTAAATGGTTTGAAAAAGAAGGAAACATGTTTGATTGTGACGGATGCTGAGATAGAAGGGATAAAAGTGAGAGTATTGATTGATACATGAGCTACAGAAAATTTCCTATCTCTATCTATTGCTATAAAGTTGGGATTAGCTTTATAGAAGGATAAGAGTGAAAAGGTGAATTGCCAAATGGGCAAACATAGAGCATTGAGAGCATTCTTATGGAAGTGGAGTAGAAGATTGGGCAATCTAAGGAATCTTTGGAGTGGAAAGTAATTTGATTAGCTTGCTATGATGCTATTTTGGATATGCCTTGGATGGAAAAATATAATCCTAAGGTAGATTGGCGAAGGAAGATAGTAAAAACTAGTAGTTGGAGGATCTTTGGAGATAGACTTAGATTGGAACAAAAAAACTTACCTCTATATGTGATATGAAGAACCGCTATCAGTTACAAAGATGTATGTTTTTGGGCCTCATAAGAGATGTAAGTGCTCCAAAAGAGCAATCTTTTATACATGAGGAGTTAACTTATATCTTGAACTAGTTTCAAGATGTTTTTCCAGATGATCTGCCTCGAGGTTTACCACCAAGAAGAAGAGTGGATCACAAGATAGAGATCTTACCATGAAGTTCTCATCCTTGTTAAAATCCCTATCGACTAACACCAAAAGAGCTAGAGGAATGCAAGGCACAATTGGAAGAGTTGTTGGGGAAAAGGGTTCATCCAACCTAGTGTGTCACCATATGGAGCTCCAATGTTGTTTGTGAAGAAGAAGTACGCCTCCTTGCGGATGTGCATTGACTATCGTGCTCTAAATCAACAAACGGTGAAAAACAAGTATCCATTACTGCATATGGATGACTTTTTTGATCAACTTCATGGAGCTAACTATTTCACCAAACTTGATCTTAGAAGTGGATACAATCATATCAGAGTGGCTGATGAAGATATACAAAAGACATCTTTTAGAACTAGATATGGAAATTTTGAATATCTAGTTATGCCATTTGGTTTAACAAATGCCCCTGCCACATTCATGAGACTGATGAATGATATTTTTTGTAAATATCTAGATAAATCAGTGATTGTGTTTTTAGATGATATCTTGATATACAGCAAGTCCTTACAAGATCATCAAAAACATCTACGAGAAGTACTCCAAATGTTGAGAGAAATAAGCTGCATACTAAGATGTCAAAATGTGAGTTTGGCAAAAGCGAAGTATATTACTTAGGCCATAGAGTTAGTGCACAAGTCATCTAAGTTATGAGTGACAAAATGGAAGCCATTCAAAATTGGAGTGCTCTTGAGAATCAGACTCAACTACGTAGTTTCTTGGATTTAATCGGCTTCTATAGAAGGTTTGTGGAAGCTTTTGCTCGTATTGCTCAAGCTTTAACAAATCTCTTAGGCCAAGGGCAGAAATGGCTGTGGGGTACAACTCAAGAGATTGCATTTCAGTCTCTGAAGGATATGCTCTTACATGCACCAATCCTTAAATGGTATGAACCTGGTAGACCAACAAAACTTGCTACAGATGCATCAGGTGTGACAGTTGAAGGATTGTTACAACAAGAATGGAAAGATGGATGACATCCAATTGCTTTACTCTCACGGAAGCTTTTGCCGACGGAGCAAAATTATCATACCACAGAGAGAGGAGTTTGCCATTGTGTTGGCTTTTCAATATTGGAAAAACTATCTCAGAGATAAGGAGTTTGAGGTTGAGACAAACCACAAGCCTTTGATTTATTTAGAAACTCAAAAGTATTTCTCTAAACGGCAGATTCGTTGGGTTGAATGACGACAATGATTCATATGAAGATTGTGTATGTGGAGGGGAAGAAGCAGCTTGCCAATGCATTGACACGAATGCCGTGCATTAATCACATCACGGAGGTGGAGATTCATTATGAATGGTGGGAGAATCTTAATCGAGCTAGGAAAGAGGATGAGAACATTGCACAAGCCCTTCAGCAGGGTAGAGCACATTTAGAACAGGGATTGGCGTTCTATAACAGAAAGATTTGGATATCCTCTGATGTTGCTCTCCGTACAACAGTGTTAACGGAGGCAAATGTTTCAGCTATTGCTAGCCATGAAGGAGTGGAGAAAAACATTGAAGGCGTCTAGAGGATATACTTTTTGGCCAAGACTAAGAGAGGACATCACCTGCTATGTTCGAAGTTATATGGCATGTCAACAAAACAAGGCTAGCAATCAGAAACCAACATGCCTACTACAACCTCTACCAACACCAACTAGAAGATGGGAGCACGTCAGTATAGACATTGTATGTGAGTTACCAATGACGTCTACGGGTCTTGATTCGATAGTCATTTTTTTGGATAAATTGAGCAACATGATCCATGTTAGGCCCACTACAAAGACAATCACTCACCTTAACTTCCTCGCATTTCTATGGATGCAGTTTTTGCTCAACATGGTTTAGCTACAGTTCTCATCACCGATAGAGGCACTCAATTCACTAGCATGTTTTGGAAAACTCTATTTGGGCTATTCAAAACAAAACTAGCCATGTCCACAGCTAATCATCAAACAGATGGGCAAACTGAAAGAGCAAATAGTACTATTGAGGACATGCTTAGAGCTTTCACTTTGGAGGAGCAAGAAGGTTGGTATGCGCTTTTACCCTTGATTGGGTTTGCTTATAATAACTCAATCAATGCATCCATAAAAGTCAGCCCTTTCTTTGTGATGTACGGAGAACATCCCATCACATCATCTAGCTTGGTGAGAGTAGGTCTCATGCAGCAATTATCAACCCAAGTTGAAGCGGTGAACGAGTTTGTGACACGAGTACAACGAGGAGTGCATCATGCAAAGCAAAAATTAGCCATTGTCCAAAATCGACACAAACTGTATGCCGATGCTCATCGACAACATGTGGAGTTTAAAGAGGGAGATAAGGTGTGGTTGTCTACTATCAATTTGTCATTAACATGGATTTGAAAGTTAAATCCATGATTTATTGGACCCTTCGTGATTGTCCAATGGATTGGAGGAGTTGTCTACAAGTTAGTGTTACCCACACACATGAAAATACATTCCTTTTTTCATGTGTCTCTCTTGCTCAAGTTTACTCCACGATCTTCTTCCTTTAGCAATCCACATCAACCTCCTCCTTTACCATCCATGATTGATGGCGTAGAGGAATATGAGGTTGAGTGAATTCTCAAGAAACGGACAAGAGGTTAGCAGAATCCAAAAGTGGAATATTTAGTCCAATGGAAAGGTTATCCACTTTATGATGCAACTTGGAAACCATTGGAAAATCTTACAAATGCCAAGATACTTATTGAGACTTTTGAGTCTTCTTGCAACGAGGACGTTGTGTCTTAAATGGGGGGAGGTTTGTAACCAATCTTGGTTAGCTTTAGTTAGTTTAGCCAAAGCTTAGATTGGTCACTAGATAACAAAAAGACAAGATAGTGGTGTGCATGATCCAAAAAGCAAAAGGTAAACTTTGGCTTAATGATGAGGTGGCTACCATGCATTCATGAATCGAATTGTATACTAGACGTCTTTTAGGAATTGCTTAGGATAAGATAACGAAACATGCAACCTACGCATGTTAGCCATGTGGCATAGTTTGGATTTTGGACTTATCTAGTGATACAGTATATGAAGCAAGGAAAGGTCTTGAGAAGACATCTCATCTTGAAAGTCATTCCAGAGTCATTGCCTTTAATGTTACAATTATCCGGATGGAGTTGATGATGCAAGTCTAACAAAATCATGTCTCTACGAAATCTATGACTCGATTATATGTTGTTAGATTTGTAGAGTTCTTTGATGTATTGTTGGATGAATCGTTGTTATATCCAATGGGGTTAAACATTGATTATTGGAATGATATAGCCATTTTTTGACCAGATTGGTAATCTAGTGAGGGCCAAGTAAGTCAATTATCTATGTGATTCATTACTTGTTTTAGCCCTGTATTAATTGGATGTTTGACATCCAATTAATATAGGGCTAAGACTTAAGACTGTCGTCGCCTACCAGCAATCGACATATCCAACTTTGGAAGAATTTCCTGTACACTTTGGTGAATGTTATGCTTACATCAGAACATCAAATATTTTTATTGGTTGACGATATACGCATGTGCTCCATATGTATGATTGCAAGAATATTGTTAATCTCTTTGCCTACCAAGACAGTGGAGGCAAAAGCTGGGGGGCAAGAAGTGTTCAAGACCTCATCCTCGGTATTATTGGAAATTTTAAGAATGAGAATGGAAGTTTAGTTTTAATTTGGTTGGATTTTTTTTTGTGGAACAAGTTGTGGTTACCACTATCATGCTTTATGACAAAGCTTTATATTATACAACTAGATTGACTTGAGTTCACACCAAGCTAGTGGAGCATACTATGAGAGAAAAAAAGACGATTGCTACTCAAATGATAGTTGTTTAGCAACTTAATATTACCTTTTTTACCTCTTGTATCAATGGAGAGGAGATTTTGGATATTGAGATTGGTCTCAAAGTGATAGAAGTACAAAGATGTAGAGTGTGGAGGTTTTTGAGGAGTTTCAAAAATTGTATTAGATTGAGAACATTGCCATCATTTTGATATCAACAGTCAATTACTGGAATGATTTGTTGGATATATGGTGGTCCACATCACAAGAAGGATTGTCTTTGAGGTCAATAAGTGGATCCTCTTGGATCAAAATCATGTGAGCATTATCACATACATGGTCACATATTTGATTGGTGTTTTGATCTTAATTATGGATCTCTATCCCAAATAGGGATTTGTGAGAGTTGCCAAGGTAATTTGTGGAAGAGGATGAGTAGTTCAACGTGGCAAGGTGATGATAGAGGACATATCCTATTAGCTAAAGATTACACCTTGATTGTAGCAGTTGGAGCTGAAGATAACAACTATGGAAGAAGTCAAACAAAGATCAAATTTTGAAGCATGTGCCACTACTTTATATGATGGAGATTTTGTATAATTCATATGTGCCACTACTTTATATGATGGAGATTTTGTATAATTCATATGTGCAGCGGCACAATTATGTGCAATTGATGTGAATCACAATGCAACACTGAGAGTTGAGTCTAATGGAACTTTGGTGCAGTTGGATCCACAAAGAATGGAGGTTGGCCGGCAAGTCAGACTTCCTCACTCTTTCATACTATCTAAGGCATTGAATATCTTATCTATGGCTCCTAGACAACATATTGAAGAGATGAGGGTGGAAGCCAATATTGATGTACTTGGATATGGAGCAAGAAGGATAAGATCATCAAAATCGTTTGAGATAGAATCCATCACAATGTTGGGGTGATGAAGACTCTTGTTCATTCTTATGTATTCTTAGCCAAAGAATTATTGGCATTGGGGGTATCATGATCCCACATATTAAAATTGACATCCACATTTTCCAAAAGTAAAGATAATGTGTTGGTTTTTTCTAGTACTAACAATACTAGTAATATTGATCCAAGGATCATGAAATCTAATGATAAAACTTGGTAAGCTATTGCCCCTCAAATGATGGAGTTATCAGCAAGACATGCATAAGAGCATAGAAGATGCAATGATGTTAGATAACAAGAATGATATCTTCTATTTTGTGTAACCCCCACAAGAATGATGTTTTTTATTTTGTTTGACCTTCAAGAAAGATTTATTGACCTCAATTCTAGTGCACAACCGCTTATGTTGGATAAAGATGCACTACATGGTCTTGGTTTGCAAAAGATCGATATGAAGAATGGTTCATTTCATATTCAAACCTTTCTTGGAGGTTTTAGTGATGCACAACCATCATATATCATCTAAATGGAGTTGACTATGCAAATAATACCAGTTCATATCATTGATAGATCTACAATACGATCACATGTTGTTGTTACACTTGCGTAGTCCTATGATATATTGGTGGATGAAGAAGACTTATATCTGATAGGATTTACATGTCGTGCACTTACAACTTTATGACCTTATTTAAGAATTTTGAATTTTTTTTTGTTTTTCTAATTAAAGAATTTATTGGGACTTTTCTAAAGAGTTGAAGACATGTTTGCATGGAAGATTCAAGATATGAAAGTCATACCCCAAAAATGGAGAAAATACCATATAGATTTAATAGAAGTTGCAGTGTCAATCAAAGAATGTCAATATAGATTAAACATCCATTTGAAGGTCCATGTATTGATCTGTCATGCTAAGCACCACTTAAGTCTTGTATTGAGCCTATTCGCCTAGTGGTTCTCTCGTAACCTAAAATGAGCAAGTTTGTAAAAAATGAGTTATATGAAAAAATACACTCTATAGTGTTTTAGATTCTTTTCCACAAGAATGAGATATCATACAAATACAAGGAAGATAAATATGGGAGTTTAAGCATCTTAATCACACTCTAGACATCACACTCCAACGAGTCCAACCACATGTCACACAAATTTCCATTAGTAATGAATAAATTCAAAAATGATTCATAAATAAAGATTATTTAACTAATATGGGGGACCCCAATTACAAGAATGGATTCATGTATCAAAAGTATGCTCGTAGAAATCCTTCTAGAGAAATCATAGATTTCTTTAGAAGGATTTCTATACCAATGCTTATTACAACTCTTGGAAATTGTAGATAACCCTCTAACTACTTTGATCTTATTTATACACAATAATAGAGCATCTACTTGAATTGCTAACTACAAGGATCACACCAAGTTATTCTTCTAGGAATTATTCTCACCATCCAATGGCATCTCCAACTACCATGCTTATGCATCCATGCTCACATGCAATTCTTTTATGTCATCTGCAATCTCACTTTGATGGACACCCATCGCTTCTTGATATTTTTTACCTATGGCTTTATACATCTCCTTTTGCTTGTCTCTCTAGTCACCATGAATATTCATTGATATGATTAACCGCTTTGATCTCACTGCCTCCATTTTGTAACATGAAGCGAAGAGATATTGTGTTCATTTACTTGCTAAAGCTTCTAACCTAGTAGCTATTTCTACATCTGCTTCATGCAATTGCCATGTCAAAGCCCGCAATTGGCTATGGAGTTCCTCATCGTCCATTTTCATGAATTTCACTTCTGCTTCTCGGATCTTGCAAATCCTTAAGTAATATATTGTGACGGCCTTTTTTTTGGTTTTTTGCTTTTGACTTCTATTTCTCCATATGCATCATATTCTTAGTTAACTACCGAATTGTTTGAGTTTGATCCTTACATCATATGGTCATCTGATTTATGATCTAAATTAGATCCATATAATCTTCTTCTTGAGGATCTCATCCCTAGATGTAACTAAATCAATCTCGCTCAATTCCATCAACATTGACACTACTACATTCTCCAACTTCTGCATAAGTTGTAGCACCAAATAGAATGGCTCACCACCACCAATCTTTGAAGTTTTTACCTTTGGTGGCGATGGAGATGCATTTAGTATATGACTTCTTGATTTGAATATTCTTTTTAACTTCCTTTTTTTTGGACTAGGACCTTGAACCACACTGAATATAATCTTTCTTCCCCGAATTTCCCACCAATTTCTCTTATTTAAATACGATTTCCTCAATCTCCCGCATCATGTCGTCCAATTCATCATAAGGCATATAATCTCTATTCACTTCCATTTTATACAATTGAAAATCCTCCCCCGCATGAGTCACCAAGCTCTGCCTTGATCCACTACTTGCTACATCAATGTTTGGCTCTTCTAATGGTGTCATTGTGTCAAGTTGGTACTTCTTTTGCTACTTCGGAGTCAACCATCCCATTCTTGAATACATATGGACTAAAAATAAGAATAAGTAAACTACTCCTTTCTCTCTTATTCGAAGCATCGCATGTATATTCCTTGTGAAGATCTCTCCATGATCGATCCTTTGACAATTCTCATCTTATCCATACTTACATAAGTAGTTCAATGCGGTGATAGATTTTATTCAAAGTGTACATGATCTTTCTTTGAAAATCTTCCTTGATTAAATCAATCTTAAACTCATTGGTTTCTTTTCTTCCACAAGAATCAAATCACTAGTTCTCATCAAAATCAAATCTCATATGCAGAGTTGAACCTTTACAATCAATGCCATCTTTCTACTTGTTATATTTTGGAGATATATGTCTGTGTCCACAACATAGCATCCAAAGTGGTTGGATGGCCCCTAAGTCTGATCGGATTTGCTAACTTCTTAGCTCGAACTTCTTCACACAGCTCCGGGCATACATAATCTCATCATCATGCTAGAAATGTGCCGCCAAGTTTCGTCAACCTTAGCAACTTATCCACCTTCCAGTCGGACTTTGGCATTAGGTGTTGTATCAATCCACAAGTCAACTTCAAGGCTAGAGGTAATCAAATTACCTCTTGCATACTTGCTCAAGTCCGCACTCACCTCCACTACACTTGCAAACACATTGCGTTAAATGTTGAAACTCCTCCCTTAATGTACTAATTTTCATCATAACATATATATTTGCACTAAAAGATTTATTCGTATTCGGAATCCATTATTTTTCCCAAATATGACATCCATTATTCAGAAAATAAAAATATATACTCTAAAATGTCTAACTATGATTCTACAAAATCACTTCATGACTAGGGACTGATGTTACCTATGGTCAAGAGTCCTTTATAGGGATTTTCCCTTTAGCGGTCAAATCGTATATTGTGTCCGTGGGTTAGACCCTGAGATCCATAAAGATTTCAGTTCAATCACTAATTCGTGGGCCTCTTAGATCCTACTCTCTTCCTTGGGTCTGAGTTAGACTCTTAAGTCATACTTTAGTCCTTAGGTCCAGTGATTCAAGTTGTGAGTGCATTATCATATCAAGAGATGTGAGTAAAGAATAAATCATTTGAAAAAAATTCATCTTTTATTATTGATTCAATAGATAAAAAAACACAAATTAATTTTAAATTTAGAAATTTCAACTTATAAATATATAATCATCATTTTTATTTTTATATATCTTTTCAATAAATATTTACAAACCTCAATTTTATATTATTTATCAGAAAATTATGTTTAATGGTCATGGATTTTATTTTGATTTGATAGTCATGTCGAAAATAATTTTAAATACCAGAAAAAATGATTTAATATTTACATGACTTTAGATGAAACTGTATCTTAATGTTGCAATTATACATATTCTTAATCCACACATTTGAAAAGAAATCAATTGTAAAGAAGTTATGTTACACACTTTACTCATGCACTAATGTGTTGATGACAAAACATTTGTGAAGAATGATGTGAACAATTTCACACATATTAAGTAATGAAAAATTTGCACCATCATGCACATCATATTTAGGTAATCAAAGTAATTTTGAATTATTTATTATATTATATACTTAATAGAATTTTTTATATTCATATATTATTATGATATTTGTTAATCAGAGATATCATAAATTAGATATAATTTTAATTTTTTCTTATTTCTTATTTTTATTTAAAAATTAAATTTTTATTTAATCAAATATGATATATATGACATAAATATCAATAAATAATATAAAAACTCCATTGAATACAGAAAAATACACATTTGGTTATTTATTATTCATAGATTGAAATATTTTTATTTGTTACAATATTGATTTATACTTGATGCGGATGTTTAAGTGGAATATATGATTGTATAGTCATCATATGTATTCAAATCTTTAAAATAAAAACATTTTTTAGGATTTAATGATATATCATACAAATATTTATGAATATACATTTGATAATTAAATTTATATTCATGATTCATCCATGTATTTTATTTTAATATAATTACCTTCAGCCTTGATAGGTGCATCTCTAAGTTTTAGCTGATGTCAAATATATAATAAAACATATAGTTTAATTAATTAATAATGAAGATATTTCAAAAAAATCTATGATGTAATTTAATAATATCAAAAAACTGTATTAAAATTTTATATTTTATTTTAACTTTTTTAAATTTAACAAAAATTTATAAGGTAATCAGTTGAAAAATAAAATTTGAATGGAAAATATGTAGGATCTAGGATTTTATTTCTTAATCTTATATCTTTTCCATTAGATAATTTTCTTTCCTCAATTGTAGTTAATGATCAAGCAAAATCTGTTACGCCTAAAGTTTTTGTAAACCATATGTGAATATCAAATAGTCAGTATCGGATATCTACAACTCCAGCCTATCTTGAAAGATGGGTTAGATGTTTGCTTTTGTCTCTTGGTGCGCCGAAATTGCGACTCGTCGTCCCACTCGAGGGGAGTGAGCAACGCCGGGGGCGAGGTCTGTGGTTGAGGCAACACTAACTTGGACTTACTATCGTACCGAGTAGTATGAATGGAAATTGGACCTTCGCGTGTATCTATGCCTAAAATATGGGAATTAGGAACTCCAGGTTAAGATCCTGCATCCAATTCTTATTGTTTATTTGGTTTGAGAAGAGGAGAAATGGGGGCAATCCCCGCTGTTCAAACTGCATCTGCCTTCAATTATAACTTTCTCCATTTTTTATTTTGTTTGAGAAGAGGACAGTCCCCCGTATATAAACGGGGTAACCCCCCATTTTCATTCCCCCTAACCGAGAGAAATGGGGGTTATTCCCCCCTGTTCAAACTGCATCCTCCCTTCACTTATAACATTCTCCGTGTTGTCAAGTTCGGCCACCATCAAAGCCTAAAACGAATGTGCTGTGGCCGTTGTTGTAGGAAGTCGATCCAACCTGGTGCATCTGATCTTCGAGATTTTTGACGCATGTATTATTAGACCAGGTTACCCTTGTCTCGACCACCTACTCCCGTACGGCTGTAATCCCGCGCCTGGAGAGAGGAGAGACTTCGCCGTGGATAGATACGATCCATTGGTTTGAATACGATCGAGCGTAGCGATAGGCTTACACCGTACCTGATCCGCTGTAATAACCCAATGGAAGTGAATCCAAAGCTCGGGTGAAACTTTCCCGAAACGGATATAAATACAATACTAACCGTATGAGCTATATTTGTAGCGGCGTTCTGCGGTTGCTGTAGATTACTTATGCTTTTGACACCGATTTAGCACTGCTGCGCTGGTTCTAGCTGACTCGATATTTGAGAGCGGTGCTTTGAAGCGGTGAGTTGAATCGGATGTGAAGATCTTTACCTTTCTTCCGGGTTAAAACAGTCAACTTCCCACTGGGCAGCTAATTTAATGTCCACCTCTGAGTTTAGTCTGGATATTTTCAAGTGAACATCGAGGCTTACTCACGGGGTTAAATTGGCTCCGGCCCGCTCCCGTTCTGTACGGAAACCAAACCTAACCAGCGCGGATAGATATCGAAGGTGTGGACGATCATCTACATGAGCTTTGGGAGCTCATGCTTCATTGGGAGCTCTACATGAGCTATTGGTTTCCGTCAATCCACAGCCTGTATTCAAAATTAATTACTCCCACTTTTGAGAAAAATCTCTTGGAAAACCTCTAGGAGTGTAGTTCCCGGTCTTGAATCGAAACGAAAATATAAAAATGATCTGTGGATAAATCTACAGATTATATAGTTATAATCATGAAAAATATAACCTGAATACTTGTGCATGCGTGAACATTTTTCTTGTAGATGAGAATCAGTATTTAATCGATACAGATCATTTGATCTCACAATGACTGCGTGACTGAAGTTTATTTGAAACAATCTTGTATCATGTAACCTCACGATACAAAATTGTAAAAAACAAATTAGGAATTCAATTTATGTTTTTAAAATGGAAAATATCCAACAAAATCTAGATTTATAATCATATTTTTTATTACATTTTTGTATGAATGAACAAAATGCAATGTAAAAATTTTTTACATAACGGTATATTAGATGGCACTAAAATCATTTAAAATTTCAAGACAGTTTAAAATATAGCTCTGTGTAAGTATTTTTTGCACAATGTGATGCAATTGGGGCCTAGTCCCCGATTTGGTTCCATCCTTGTACGATTTGATGGGGTCTTCCCATTCCTTTTGTTATTATACTATCTCGTTCCTTCTTTTTTAAACATATATTGTGAAAAAAAACAAAAAAAAAACAATTGGTTCAATCGTTTAGCCTCTCCTTGTTACATATAAGTACCCATGATCAATTGCATGTTAATTGGTTGTGATTCATGATCATGTCAACTAAAGTAGCAAATTAAAACCACAATTTGATATGCTTCCATATGGTGTAGAAGTAGTGAAAGTATGTCAGTCATATGTATTAAAGAGTTAGGAATTTTTATATGACAAAAGAATCTTTGGATCACTCATTCATATATATATCATTAATATCTTTTCATAACTTTGGAATGCAATTTTTGCCCCAAGTTCAATGATGCAATACTCTAACAATTGATGGCTAAAATTTCGCTTCAATATTATAAATCAGTTCAAATCATATATAAATAAAATCACAAACAAAAAATGTTGTTTTAGAAGTATTTAATCTTATTATTGATTTCAAAATCTGCATGTTGACTTATTAATCATTTTGTTGTAGTGGACTATTGTAAAATTATTTTAGAACTTAAATTTTTTTTCTATATCCGATTATTTTATAATTTTCATCCTTAATTTTTTTGCATTTTATTTATAATATGCCAAATATTTTTTTAAATAACTCATAAATAATATTTTCATTTTAAATAATTTTTTTAATAAAAAAATCAAATTTTTATGCAAATAAATTATTAAACATAAAAAATAAATTTTTTCCAATTTTAACTTAAATAAAAGTATCTAAATTCATGACATTTAGAAATTTTGAATTATTTTGTTTTTGGAAGGCTTATACTTAATGATGATTCACACTAAGTAATCATATATTGGGATAATTAATTGAGGTCTCAATATCAGTACTCTCCTCTTGAATTTCTTTACTTCTGCAAATATTTTCTTTATATACAGTAATGTCATTTTGAGATTAATAATATATCTGAATACTATGAAAAAATATTTTTGTATGTTATTGGAAAAATTAAGTAAGAAAATTTACAAATTAAGGTACACGCTGTGAGCTCACTGTAAAATTTATACAGATCTCCCTCCTTGAATTTGGTTAATTTTGTAGATAATGACACTGGGAGATTTAATATCCCTCAATTTTCTTGCTGAGAATATTTGTAGATATTGGTGATATAAATAAAGTAACTACATAATTGCAGTAGATCATTCCGAGTTCTCTGTCAAGAGATTACATATCTCTTCCTTTGATTAGGTAAATTCTACAGAAAGTATACTTCAATGTGATTTATTTTAGGCCATGACACCGTGAGGTTTCATATCTACCAAGTTCCAGCTAGGGTTGTTTGTAATTTTGGTGAAAATGTCCTGTACCGATTACAAAACTCTGTTACAAAACCCTAAATGTCCTGTACAGATTAGAGAACTCTACTTCACTATCAACAAATTTGCAAACCTTCTTTTTTCTGCTTGTGGATGATTGAAGAAGCTAGTGTAGTACAAACTCACTTGGGCAACATACAAGAGTTCCTAACCTCTGTTTCAGGCAGGATCCTGTCCAGCTCACTTGCATTAATCTTACGTGATTGTGTATGAACGAAAGAACCACAAAAATTCTCCCTACTTCATCGCTCTCTCTGAACCCCTATGAACCAGAGTTGTTATCAGGCCTGGGATCTCGCACCGCTCTGGCAGGGCAACTAGTACAGGCAACTAATACTTTAACGAAGATAATTCAACCCGTCACCATCACTGCACAAGAAATACTTATAATATGTAGTTTTTACGTCGTATTTTTTGGGAGATAAAGGGAAAAGAGTTATTACTTTTTAACGATGGGTGGGCGGGAAAAGAGAGACATAGAGAAAACAGGACACTGCTAATTCCGGGGTGGAACAGATATCGGATGGGGATGCTAGACTATGAGCCAACGAATCCCAGCTTTGTCCCACATTTGTATGGGTGTGGAGCGGGCAATGGGGGGCAGCTGAGGGCTTCTGGGCCAGAAGATTGGCTAGCGGAGATGGATCGCCGGACTGTATTCTGTATACTTTTCCTCCGAGCCTCCGAGGTGGGAGCCTAAAAGGTGCCGGGTTATGAAAAATCCTCCATCACTGCTGTTTGGGACATCTATTTGGGCAAGAAGCGTGTGCCATGCTCACTCCACGCAGGTGACTGTAATAACATGAGAAAATTAGAGTTAAGGAAAACAAAAGAGTAGAGGAAAAAATCCAAGAATCTAGCGGACATGGAATCTCCGGCTCCGATCCCATCCATGACGAGAGAGAATGTCATTTTAGGTCTCGAAGAAAAAGAAATTCCATGCAGAAATTCATAAAAAACAATAAATGGCAATATATTTTATAATCATGAGTCACGAAGAAAGACGACGACCATTATTCCGGGAAGAAGATGCGGTTCAAATTGGAACTAATAAAAGATGGAGATGATCGATCATCATCGATCGAGATTCACTCAATGGTGATCGATCAAGATTGCATTCGAGTTATGGCTGTGGATAACTCGCACTCGCTGTGATCGGCCAATAAAAAGTGAATTTGCGCTTGGATCTTATAAATGCTTCTTGGCCCAACAACCCGACATGAGACAGCACGGCCACACCTTTCTCATCTATGTTCGGATGACTCGCTGTCTACGTTTTGGTCAATGGGACCTACCACCTGCGAAGACCATTGCCTCCATCAGCATTTCGTTGGATTATAAATGTGCTCGGATGAAATTATAATGGAATTCCTCTAATTTCACAGAATTTTGACCGTCTTGTAGAGCGCGGAGAAGTGCTCGTTACCGGAAAGTTACAGGGAAAGTGATATATTCTCCACTTTAGAGCCAGACAGCGCGAGCTCCAGATCAATGCTTACTTGTATTTTTCGGAATAGACGCAGAAAACTAGCTCTTTTCTCATGTTTAATATTTTCAACCTTTTCCACTGGGTGAATGCAAATTTCCTACTGGTGGTCAACTTGGGAAGTTGTTTGTTTCTTCTTGTGTGAGGATGCGATGAAGAGAATTGGCGACAAACTTGATCATTTTCAAAAGGACAGGCGCGTACTTCAAATCAGAAAGTCATCCAAAAGGTGTTCCAGATCTCCAGTTCACAGCCAAACAGATGGAACGCTCATGATATAATTCATATATCTTTCATTTTTTATGAATACCAAGTTGACTTTAGCATAGTAACTTGAAGTATATTCAAGTGTATTATTTCCCTGGCAACACTTCGAGTCATTCATTCATGCTTACTATGGCAAAAACCGCAACTTCCATACAACCATGGACGGACAACTCTCAATCTTCTATGTTATATGTGGCACAGTGGTCTCAAGTATCTTAGTTGCTCATCTGCTGGTGGTGGACTCTCGTTCAAAAGTGCCTGCTCCTTGTTGTACTTTGTCTGTGGGCAACGTATTTCAGTTAAGTATATTAAGACTTTATATCCGCACTCTGCAACAGAATGTAGAAATTGTAAGCCATATGCTTCATCACAAAGTCCCTTCCTCGGGTCACAAGCAAGCAAGCATCCGGGAATATATTTTGATCCATCCTGTATGCAAATGTATGCACTAATATAGGGAATTTGATCATACATTTGAAGCAAAATACTATGTACATCATAATTGAAGGAAATAAATACAGGGGATCTAAGAAAACAATGACTCAGGTATACATGACCCATGCCCTTAAGTCGCTGGCAGAAATGGTTCAAAGATTGTACATGGAAGTATTGGACCAACCTATTCCTCTTCACCACTTTCTTAATACATCCACATCCATTTAAGCATATCAAAAGTATATCTTCGACAACTTCAACCTTTCTGTTAAATATGCTCCCAAAATTCTGTAGTCAATCCGGCTATAAATCCGAAAAGTACAGCCACAAATGTTCTAATTTTCTTCATATGTCTATAATTTGCTCACTAAAATAACGCAGGTTACCTGCCTTTGATGCAGTAATCAGAGAACCATGCCCTTGAGATGTATTCTTCCTTTATCACCTATTGATTATTTAATAATAGGACATGTTGAGGTAAATTTTATCAATGCACGTCAATGTAGATAACGTTTACCTGCATAAGAATGTGTTTTTGTGCACGCAGAAGATAGAAGATATTTAGCTTCTGTTTACATTAGCGTCTTCTTAATTTCATGTCAATGTTGTTAATTCCAGTTCCAACCTTTATCGAGTAGAGAATTTGTGATTTCTAAGTATTATTTGTAGTCAACATGCTTATGTACTTCTAGATCTTCAACTTGTTCATTGTTTGGTTGAACACTTATTTATACGCAGTACAATTCCAAACTGTGATATTTCATCCAGGAACTCCTTAAGCCGATAGATTTGACTCATTGTGATGTTAGATTTAAATGGATCTGAAACAAAATCAGTATCTTAATATTGATTTCATAATGAAATGAGAGTAACTTTACAATCACTTCCAGCAACTGCGTTGACATTTTAAAACAATCCAGTTTAATTTCTCTACATCAAGCATGGTGTAATTTAAACTAATCAAATTAAGCTGTTATCCTATAATATAGTTACTAACGTGTTTCAGATAATAAAAAATTTAGATATAAAATGTAAGAAGCTGAAATTCATTCAATATTTTTACAGTAATTTTAAGACAATTCTATATACATTTTTTATTATCATTTTATCATAAATGCTTAGGCCTTGAAGATCATGATTAACACTTGGTCGGCAATAATTCTTTGTTTCCGGGAAAATGCATCCTAATTTTTTTTGTCTTGTGCTCAGTATTGCTCTTGAATCTTGTTTTTTTTGTTTGATGAAGCTTTATTTTGTCCAATAGAGGATAAAAATTTTAGTTAAGACTTTATTTATTTATTTATGTGAGCTTTTGAGGGGGTTGTCAAATTTTCAAATACATCAAATAAAAAAAGTATGATTCAAGAATGATTTTATTGAATGAATAATATACTGAAAAATATTAATGAAACTTGAAATAGGAATAGTGTTCTTAATTTAAATGCAAATGTTTGAAAAATATACTATGCAATTTTTCTTGTGTTTATCATTCATAATTAAAATCCTAACGTGAAATCTAACAAAGATTTTAAAACATTCAATCCGTTTGTGCTTCATTTTGATATAAATAATAAATTCAAATAAATGTGATTTCTTGTGTATTTGTAATGTAAAAATACAAGATACAAAAAAAAGAAGTTAAATTTTAAATTCATTGCTTGTAAATTTTTCAAATTATATAAGTTACATGCAAAAGTTGAATCAACCCATTCAAATGGCTAATTAGAGGATGTTTCAGTTCTTTAACTTTGATTAATCTTGGACTGTTTTTTCAGTCGTCTACATGACATGATAGTTATTAAAAATGTATTATTTCATACATATAAGAATAACATATTTTAAAATAGAATAATTGAATTTTGATTGTTTCTTGTAGAAAAAAATAAGAGTGTTCGTGTTTGCAATAGTCTTTAATCCTGATTGCAATAGATCTGTAGAGATCATTAATTGTTTCAATTTTTGTTGGGTATAGCTAGAGTCATCTATACATTTGGCGCAGGATGTTTATTTGTATTTGAGATGTATCTCATGCTTTGCATCGGACAATACAACCACAAGTATCTTTGTAAGCCATAATAATAGAACTATAAATCTGGAAATATTATATCATAGAACTGAGATATATCATTTTTATTGCTTGGCTAAAAGAAAAAAATGCTGGAGTGGAACATCACCAATAAATATGATTGCAATCAACACGTAGAGACTTATACCATACTTTAAAAAATAAAATCATACAATATTTAAGATCATTGGTAATTTGGCACAAGCTGTCTCAAACTTGGATTTGCACCATAAAATATTGTATTTAATCATAAATTGCAGCCACAAAATTCATCTTGTGTGTGGAGGAAAAAAAGTACAATAATCTATTCTGAATTTTTTTCCTATGGAGCAGGAGGGGGAGTGACCGACAGCCAGTAGAGTATTAACGATAAAATTACAGGTGGTCTGTATAACAAGTTTCATGTCCGATCATAAAATTCTACCTGCTTATCCTGGAACCCTCTAATGATTATTATTACTGAAAAGTTTGTGTTTATGAGAAAAGAAAAAGAACTTGCCTTCCTCACAAGAATCCATCGTTATCTCATCAAGAGCATGTTGAGAGCCTTGTATTACAGTATTTCTGTTATCTCAACAAGAGCGTGTTGAGAGCCTTGTATTATAGTATTTCCGTTACGGATAAGTTTTCTTCGGTGTGCCACATTATTGAATGAATGACACGTCTATAGAGGTGGTCATAAGAAGATAATGAAGAGATAGAGACACAGTAAAATAACAAAAAGGGATGAGAAGATAATGAATACTTTAACATTTGGAGTGCTTCGACTTGCTTGCTCATAAACCATCTTTCAATGTCACAACACCATGAATAAGATAATCTTGAAACAGTTTTTTGGAATGTCGATAGATGATTCTTACTTCGAACACGTTCATAGCCTAATGATTGGACTTATGCACTTTTTTGATACGTTCAACTTATTCTACCGTTTATTGTAGTAAAAAAACATTTGGCAAGACAAAGGTTTTTTTGCAAATGAGAGTGCATCTGTATTTCACCTTATTGCCGAACATGACTTACTCTTTCAGTGGTTTATAATCCTTATCCTTCGACAACGATTATTATAAAATTTTGTCTTGAAAGTGTCTAGAACGTTTAGAGGATATTGACGTCTCGGTTTCAATCTCTTCTTATATGATCATGCAAATGATTGAAAAAATTGAAATGATTCCGATGGTTTTGCTTCTCTGTTTCATTGCAGCCTTGTACCTTCTGGTCAGATTTGTACACCACAACTGTATGTGGAGAGCAAAATTACCTCGACAAAGGAAGCAAGATTCTCGAGCACCACTCGGAAATAAATGCCCTGAAACAAGAAAAATGATGTGATTAAGTCCTTTCATTTTCCTCTGCTCTATATAAAAAAAGGTTTTGGATCAAAAGTTGCAGCCATATCTGTGCATCCACCACGGACACCAACTTCTTAAAGAGGAAGATGGGAACGAAAGAAACAAAGCAAAACAACACTGGAGTCACTGGACCGGATGTGAATGAATAGAGGGATGTCATGGAGAGGGATGAATATTGACCGCCTTTTTTTCACTCTTTCCATGTCTGCAGCAGTACCAGATGTACAGTCGGTAGTGGTGTTCCAATCTCAAAAGACATAACAACAGGATATATGGGAGAAGTACAACCTAACCAGATAGAACAGGACCTGGTCTCCCCAAACTTTCTCTTGCTCTGGCCCTGACTTCGATCTTGTTCTTTCTGATGTTCCTGCTGTACTTCGAACATCACTACTTCTGCTAGAGAAGATCAAAACTCCCGAAAAGTACAATCTATCAAACAGGGACGCGCGAGGCTTGCGATCCAAGACTAGCGTGGTGTAGACTATGAACATGACGACATTAAATTGAGAGCTCGCTCTACCGTCAGCGGCATGCTGCTGCTGCGCTGCGACCAGAAGAGGGAGAAGTAGAAGCAGCAGCAGCAGCAGAAAGGAGAGACTCGCCGAGAGTGGGAGAGACTCGGAGAAAGAGAGAGAGAGGGCGAGAGATAATATAGTAAATAATTTTAATAGTTAATAATCACAGAGAAATGATGGGATCTGGTGTGATGAGATGTGATGTGCGTTGTCCCCGATCGCAAGGAGATTGCGCTTTCCGAACTCGAGTTTGTTTGTGCTGTCGTACACCGTTGGATTCCGCCAATAGGAAAATGAGAGGCCCACTATAAATATTTCGATCTATTTTGGAGATATGAATCGTTCGCAGATTACTGGTCTAGACGTCGACTCAATCTGGACCCGATCACTGAATGCGACAAACAAAACAGTCGTCCTCCCCTCCCTCCAAGTTCCACCTCCCCTGAGTGGATGTGTCCCCAGGCTCCAAACATATAACATTTAACTCCACGTGTGCCGGTGCCTGTGACATGGCGCATCCTTAACACTTAGCCGTCTCCTCGCCCCCTTAGGCAGGCCGCAAAAACACACCTCCTCCTGGGCCCTGAAGTGTACTTTTCGAGTGATCCTGATCGATGGAGGTAAAAAGCCGATCACCAGTGACCCCAGTTCCGTTCAATTTAGGGCGTGCTGTAAGCAGCAGCCAATGAATGACCTTGGTACGTATTCAGGTGTGTTGGGATAAGCAGCACAGAAGAAGTCGCACTGCGAAAGATGCATGGTGCCTCCAGCGGTGTTGGAGGCAGCCGGTAAAAGAATTCCCGAGAATCGGATTGCTTCCCTGAGAGGGATGGCCACCCTGTGGGGCTCGACGCGCCGGAGGCCGCGGGCCACGGACCGTAGGAGAAGACGAGACGATGTAAGGATAGCACTTCTGCTCCGCCTCCTGTCGCCGGAGGAAGGAGGCGGGGAGAGGTGATGGCTGCCGAGTGAAAGGCTGAGGAGAAGCCATGACAGCCGCCAACCGATACTCGTACCGCTACCGGACTAAAAATGAGATCGGAGTGGCCTGAAAAGGGGCGCCGCCATCTGCCGGTCGACGTGGTTGCCTGTGGGAAGAGCTAGGGCTGTTCCGTCCAACACTATGTAGAACCACTCATCGAACACCGGTTGGGCTGGATAACAGCCCACGTAAGGTGGAATCGCAGCCCGTCCGATGTGGCCCCGGATTAAATATCGACGATGTTCAGCGCTCAGGAGATCGATGTTACTGGTCCACGATCCCCATCGACGGTGAAAACCTGGTTTGCCCCTCGATCCGAAGGCCTGCGTGCGCCGCCGTCATGGTGTTTCTCCCGCTTGCGCTAATCTACCGTCTTCCTTTCCTCGCTCGTTCGCTCCCTCGGAGTAGCTCCCTCCGCGTTTCGGCTTCGTTCGCTCCTTCGTTCGCCCTCTCGCTTCCTTCGGCGCTCTCGTTCGTTCGCTCGTCTGTCTTCTGTCTTTTCCCCACTACCATTGTCGTTCGTCGCGTTCCTCGGTCTGCTCTGTCTGGTCCGTGATCGAGTGAGTGATAGTGCAAGTGTGCTTGTTGCCGCATCCGACTCTTTCGGCGCGACTGATCCCATCCAGTCCCATCCGCCACCGCCTCTCAACCTTTCAAAGCCCTTCAACCTCATCGCCTTCTCCACTGTCTAAAGCCTCCCCCCGTCGTCCCTCAGCAGATCCTCCCTTCTTCTCCTTCCGTTCTTCCATCCTTCCCTCCCTCCCTCGCCCCTCCCCGCGAGGTGCCTTTGTCTTCCGCAACCAGTTCTGCGTAAGCGCCCAGTAGTACAATATTTACATCGCACTTGCCTCCGTTTCTGTGTTGTAGTACACAGCATCTGTTACTCCAGCTGCTGCTGCTGGTGTCCGTCGCCTTGGTCTTTCACAGCCAGGGCTATCACTGCTCACACACACACACACACTCTCTCTCTCTCTGTCCCTCTCAAAGCCAGCTGCTCGAGGTTCCCCTCAAGGCAGCGTAGTGTCTCGTACTGTTTATCCGGAAACATCATAGGCGGCGGTGTCTGGAGCTACTCCTGAAGTGACACGGTCTTCTGATTCGTGCACCGAGCGTCGAGTTCTGCAGATTTTGCACTCGCCAGCTGATTGCCTAGAGTCTTTGTCAATGCAATTCGTGGAAAACAGGGTTACGTTCAGCGACCCCCCTCCTCTGGGAAATAAGCCTTGTTCGTGCCTTCCGTGACATCCCGAGGTAGAGGGCACTGTGAAGAGAATTTGCGCGCTAGAGCTCCTCATGTCTCAGTACTCGTCAACGACGTTGAGTTTTCATATTTCGTGCCATCATCTGCTGTAAAACAGGTTGGAGGTTTGTGAATTGTGAAATTGAAGAGGGTCCCGACGCCTCACGCGAGGAGGGTCACCAGCGCGCTTGAAGTCCGAGCGTCGAGCTGGGCAAGCTAATCATGTTGCAAGCCCCATGCTATCCCTCGCCGCTCGTATATGGACAGAGTCATTATAAGAAGTTCTGGCTTCGACAAACTGAAACCGAGGACGAGACCGCGGTAGCGCCGCAGCATGTAGCTAACTGTTCACAGAAATTTTCCACGTTGTCCTCAAGTTTCAGTGCAATGGCCGGTGCACCATCTCAAACTCAAAACCAAGCGGGGTCTTCAAAGGCAGGGACATCCACCCCGAGTGCCAATGCCAGTCTCGCAGCCTGTGCCAAGTCTTACAATGATTCTCGGGCTTTGGCCTTAGCTCTCGAGCCAAGTCGAAGCACGAACAAGGTTGTATCGGAATATGATCTTAACCAGTACGAGGACAGTTTGGAACCTGGGGCTGTCGACTGTACACTTTCTTTAGGAACAGTGAAGCGGGAGAGGGCGGAAGCGGCGGTTCCTACAGGAGTTTCTCGTTCGGGCTCACCTGCGTTTGGCGAGGTTGCCCACCCTTACTACAACCCTCAGACCGCATGGGGTGCTGGATGTCCGTCGGAGCCACAAATTCTGTTCAACAATCGCAATTTCCCGTCGGACTGCACCAGAGACCTGTATCCCCAGGTATTCATTTGTTGCTCTCTACCCTCTGCTGACGGCATGTATGATTGATGCTTTTTACTCATCAATAGCGAACGAAGTTTTCTACAGTTCCTATGTTTGCGCTACGTAGCTCGCTCTCCTGGCCATTATTCTTACTAAATAGCATCTTTCCCGTAAGGAAGGGTTTTTTCTTAGTGCTAATTTAATAAGGATTAGAACTTGTTTCCAGCTTTATAGCCATGCATCCTTAGAACAATATTGTTGGGCTTACATGCATTCGCTTTCAATCTTTTCAACAGACGACGGTCCCTGCCCGCCAAAGTCGATTGGCTTCTGGAAGCCAAAATAATCTCTACTCCGGTTCTGTTGGATCGACGATCGAAGGCACCAAAATTTCAGGTTTTCCACGACCTAAAAAGTCTCCACTCTATGTGGGCGTGGAGAAAGGTGTCGGTGGCGCTGCTGTACACGGTGCGGAAAATTGCACTCAGGACTCATACCGGAACCTAGCGCCGTCGGCTATCGGCTTTTGCCGCACGACCACTTGGATACCTTCTTTGGCCAGTCCCGAAGCCGGACCCTTGGAAGCGAACAAGTACTGCGAGGGTCCGTCGGCCTTCAATACTGGTGCTATTGCGTCGCCCATCAGCGGTCAGTCTTCTGTCAATGGCGATGACAGTTGTTTCCCTCAAAGGTCTACTCTTCTGGACCTGGGAGGAAACGGAGCTAGTTCTTCGAAGAACACCCCCAGGATGTGTGCCCATTGCAGCACGACGAAAACACCCCTCTGGAGAAACGGACCCGATGGCCCAAAGGTACCAAATTAATCGTTTCACTCATTTTGGCCATTGTGATTTAAAGCTTGATTATTGATTGACTGGTGAACCGCTATTTGTTGTATGGTGCTAACTCCTACTTCTCTTCTCCTTGCAGTCTCTGTGCAATGCGTGTGGTATACGTCACAAGAAACTAGGAAAGAAGAATCCTAGCAACGGCAGCTCCTCCGAGCCCGGATCGTCCCTTCCCGCAAGTCCACAGTCAGTGAAGTTGAGCCCTTCCAAGGCACTCAAGAGGAAAAAGAATGCGCAACCGATTGTCGGAATCTCGAAGCAGAGCTGGGCTCCAGAAGAAGGAGCAAGGCGCAGTATGCAAGTTGAACCCTCGACACAGCCTTGGAAAAGAAATAGGTCGTCTTCGGCGGTGAGACTCGAGTTGATAGAAAGCATGCGCGTCGACACTACGACCAGCGATACTAGTGGTAGCGAGGCGGACGAGAACGAAACTGGAGGCAGCAGCGGGAACAGCTGCTTAACCTGGCAGCACCAGCTGTTGAACCACGTGATCACCGAGGTTCCTTCCGCGTCATCAGTTTTTGCACTTGTGGAACCATCAGACCGATCGGTTGATGATTTCATGAAAATATCTGATGCTCTGCCCACTTCATCGGAGAGCCAGCACAAGAGAGATGATTCAAGAGCACCCGTGGTCAACGCGGAAGATACGGGGTCGATCAATGCCGAAGAGGCGGCGATGTGTTTGATGAAGATGTCCAATGGTTTCGGCTCTCACGGCTTCGTCCCCAGGCTCATGTAAGCTGAGTGACGAAGGAGTTCCTGGAGTTTGAATCACTAGCGTCGGGACATATTGTCGATGATCGCAGTGTGACCCATGGATTCTCTCGGCGAGATTGAGTAACGGGCATCGAGACTTATTGTCGATGATTGCCGTGTGATCCATGGGTCTTTTCTCTTTTGAATTCCTGACATTGGGATTTGGACAGCGCTCTTAGAGCCCTCCTGTCGTGAGGTCTCTTTGCCCAGCCCTCAAATCGCATTCTACTCTGATTCGCTCTAAATTCTCAGAACTGCCTGATCGAAATCTCTGCCCTACCTTCGAATGGCTTTGATCAATATTCCGATTAGATAGATGAGATAGCTTTGTCGTATGTACATATGCGTGTGTGAGTTTGATCTTCATCACATGGGCAGATCAAGTAGGTCAAGTAGCTCTAAATAGTCGCTGAAAGTTGAGTACGAGGTAGCGAGGTGAGTCAGAAGAAGTGGCAAAGTGCATAAGTTGCACCATGGGGCGGAAGCCAGCCACAGCTGCGCCTTGGGTACAAAGTATACCCCTTCCTCTAGTGAGGGTTAGCTAGGTAGCGCACAATAAAACCTACCCATTTGACCTTCTGAAAATGACGGCTGAAAAGACGAGAAGTGTCTGCCGGGTAGCACACTGAGTAGAATCGTAGTAGTAGTGAGTTGATCCAAAGCACGGTTTAACCATTGAAGCCTTTGTTCTCTTGAGTCCATGTCTTGAAGTAAAGATTGTGATATTTTGACAATATTGTCGCGGATAATTCCATCGTCAAATCACGGTTACTAGTCTTCCTTGACTTGTGTTATGTTCAATCTCTGAACTTGAATATTTTCCGATTTTTGCACTTCGATTCTCAGTGACGTATTATAATAGAAGCTCTGATACTCGGGGGATGTCATTTTTCTTACTTGGAATGAAACATGGAGAGTGAGGATATTCTATGGCAGGTCATATCCTCACGTGTGTTGAGTCGAGGACTCTTGACCTAGCGATATCGCTTCCAAGAGGTAGAGACACAATTATGTGATACATACGAGGCCAATATCCGTAAGGCAAATACGTTTTACATCCGGTGAACTTTAAGGGCACAAGTGACGTATAAATTGCCTGGTGACGCTACATTGTGTCATTAGTCCGGAAAGAGTACTCGTCATGCAACCAAGGGGTTCGCTGCTATTCCATATGTTCCGGCAACATCCCCTTTCATCCTCTTCGTGAATAGTGAGGACGAGTAACATAATTGAGAGTTTGTCGGAGAAAGAACAATCCATTGATTTTGTAACCTCATTTCCGAAATTCATATCTACATTGGTGATGATACTTGAGCATTACTGCGCAGAGGAAAACATTCCCGACTGAAAGGCGACAATTTAAGTTACATCAACAGGATTTTCGTTGCGACAAGCTGCTTCATTATACGTTGAAGATTCCTGTAGGGGCAGGTGGAAGACCATGCGCAATACATTAGCCCCTTAACGATCATTAGGGTAGCCAGTCAAGCTTCGAAAAGTGTCATCCTAAGCCCGGGAGCAGCTTAGCGAAGAAACATGATAAGCTAGAACCTTTGAGCTAGGTCAGAAAGATTGGTTTTCATTCACCCAGATGATCATGTGCACGGTGGTAGAGGGGTGCGACCAAAATGTCGGGATGTCATGAAAAGGGTTGAAGTCACACACTTACACATTCGTGCACGTGGAAAAGCTTTACCAGTTTGTAGTGCAGATGGATTCCGTGGGGCATGACGAGAGCAGGACAGAAATGGAGGAGCGTCGAAATAAAGAGAGGATTGCCCCCACCTCCTCCTGCATTCCTTATGCCATTTCTTCTATCCTTCAACCTCTCTTAAATCCGACTGATTTTTTCAAACAACTACAGTAGGTCACAGTTATGAAAAGAATGCTGGCCGATTAGTTCTTCCATAGAACCGACTTGTCTTCATTGCTTCTCTAACCAGGACATGAGATTCAAGGTCCGAAATTTTTCTCGGGATAGCAGTATATAAGAAGTTAGATCAAAGACATTATACCGTACCAACCACTCATTCCTTGCAGGTATAATTTCGCTCACAAGAATGAGTGAAATAAACAACAAAAATTTGGCAATACTATCGATCTAGGATGAGGAAAATGTGAAAGATCATTTACTAAGAGATTTCACCCTAAGGAAGTAATACAAAACAACTAATTGATATATATATCATATGGCAAAATTTACATATGAATTTCTCTACTTGGGCATTTGGTATATTGCTAGTTTTTGAAATGATAATTTTGTGGTTACAAAAAGATCAATATGAGCATTTTACTACACTTAGTTGTTTCCACAAATCTCTGATATGGCTTAGGAGATTGAATGGTTGCTACGGTACACTCGTGTGGATTTTCCTTAAACCCGATATCAGAAGCTAGTAGAAGGAGTTACCCCTGGTGGATATTCTGTCCAACACCACAAGAGCAACAGTATGCAGGTTTCAAATAGGAAGGAACAAGATCCAATGAAGCCAGAAAACATAAATCCGAAGGGGCTATCATAAGGCTCAAAGAAGTCAGGAAGCTATTAAATTTAAGTAAAAAAAGTTATATAGTAGCATTGATATAACAATCATAATAAATTGTGGTAAAATGTTCAGCTGAACAAACTTTTACTTACATTGCACATTTCAGGTGGTTTGGAAGGTGAATTGTCAACCTAGGGCTCAAGGGGTAGTGTTTGAATTGTGTCTTCCTGGAGTGCAATTTTTGAAGTTGAGCTTTTGAGAGAGTGGATATGGTGGAATAAGCGAGTGCATGAATCCGAATTCTTTGAAGTTGAAAATGGATTTGGCTCGACTATAATATATTTTTTGTGATATGATTATGAGACAAGTGTCCTTATGGATATTTTGAGAGTAGAAAAGATTAATTCAAAGATTTCAATTTGATTCTTGTAGTGCTGAAAGTATTTTGGCGAGCTTTGATTGATGGTATATTTGATCTAGTTGTTGTTGGGTGAATAGAATTAGGAGCATGATGATTATTCAAAAGTAGAATTAATTCGAAATCAAAAATTTGGAGAAAGGTTGCCCTACTAAAAATTGACCAAATGGGTTGATGCTTATAATGATGTTTGTGTTTTAGAACAATATTGGTGGAAATGAAGTGATTGAAATTCAAGAATTATTTTTTTGAATTTTTTAAATCAAAAATAGGAATGACATACTAAAGGATTATCATAAAGTGTCTAATTGATCTAAAATTTTGTGTGGTCATAGAAGATGTAAAGTAGCTTATGCAAAAATAAAAATGCAAAGTTAAAATTTGCAGTGTTAGAATTGTGAAATTTTGACATTTAGGTGTCCAAAATTAAAATCAAAGAATTTTGAAATTCTAGAGAAGTTAGAAATTCTGTTTGAGGAAAAAAAATTATTGCAGGACATAGAGAATTAAAAAAGAATAATATTTTGTTAAATAATGCTATGTCTTATTCGTCCAAAGTATTACTATCTATCAAGAGAGTTTAATATGTGTATCTAAAACTGAATTTTAGTAATTTTTATTACCATCTTGAGATTATGTCAGTCAGGTTTGGGTTGGTCTACCCTTTGATGCATGTTGTTGAGAAGCAAGATTATTATTTATATTTTTTGTGATTGATATACCTCAATCTTGGCTTCTTATTTGTGCATCATATTTGTTTGTGTTGGTATTTTGTTGTTTGAAGTATTAGTACTCATGTGCAATTTACTAGTTTGAATTTGCAAACTAGTCAATCTATCTATGTTGGATGATATTGCTGCTTGCAAATATGTATTGTATTATATATTGTGATTGATTGATTTATATATATATAATATACTACGATATATTTTTGTGGGACATGGACGATAGTATAGAGCCACAAAGGTTCCATACAATATTCTAGTATAGTGAGTACCATTGAGTGATGACTTTATCTAGAAGATTGACTTATGATGTAATTTATAATAACTTTATATTTTTCCATTGTTTAGGCCATTCATGGTTTTGAAGGGACTATTTCAGCATTTGAATGGTCCTCCGTTGGACAATTATCATGAGTTTTGATGTGAACATTATAAGGAGATTGAATTGTGGAGACAATATTAATCTTTAAATTGCATGTCTATTACTTATGGTACAATGTGTAGTGGGGCGAGTTCATTTTTTGTAGCTATCATAGATGATATAATTGGAGTGGCTAGAGTTGTGAAGAGTTCAGACATTTGAACCTTTAACCTTATTTTTGAGTTTTTTACCCTATTGAGGAGAGACTACTAGTGGGTGAAGATTGACAAGTTAAGAGGCTTGGGAACGATAGATTTTTTTTCCTATGTCTATAACAAATTTTACCATATTTAGTGTATAAGAACTAAAATAAAGTGTATGCAAGATGGAGATACATATCCTTGAATTGCCTATAAGTCAGACTATTTAAATATGTCATGTAAAAAATCAGTGTGCTCATTAGGTTCTGTTTCTAATATATTAATAAATATGTTAATTTGAGTAACACATGAGAAATTTGTGTGTTCATAGTAATGTCTACCACATCATCAATCCATGTGGAGTTGGATGGATGATGGTTGTGGAACCTTATCTACATTGTAGCTTTTAAAAGACTATATATGGAAAAAGATAAAGCATCGAGGTTATCTCTCAACTTATGAGCTGTTAAGCTATTCAAGTTGTATGTCATCAATTCATAGTATTACAAATGTATGAAAGCTTACTTTCTCTTTCCTTGGGTGTGGATTATCCCTTTTGGAATAACAAGACAATGATGAAAGCTTTAGATCCTTGAGACTTGTATAGAGATTGTCAGAGATAATTGATATGCATGTGTCCAAACTTTCCATTTCCCTTTTTATTCAACATTCATATTCGATTCATGAAGAAAGATTTTTTAAAGTGTACTTGTGGTCAATTCGGGTATAGATTTTATGACTCAAGTGATTGCGTCACATGTAAAAGGCTTTTAGAGATACATTATTTGAAAACAAATGCTTTTAGAATTAGGTGTTTCCATTTCATGGAGTGGGATAACCTTCTCCAAAACTTTCAAGTTGTGGATTCATTTCAAATTGTAAGAATGAAGTTGTGGAATTTGAATTAGAAAGGAAGTATAGATGAATACATGAATAATTTTTTTATCTTCAAGCATCCATTATGGATATAAATAGAGCAAAAACCTACCATGTCTTTACACAAGTCTTGAAGGAGAGGGTACAAAAGGAGATGATGATGAAAAATCCATCCATAATGAATGAAGCAATCGCAATTACTTGACAAATTTAAATTGCTTATGATATCACACCAGATGAACCATCAAGCAATGTTCGAGAGATCCACTTGGCCCAACACCAATGGAGTTTGAGAATCTTTACCACATGGAAGGATATGCAACGCCATGAGGACCACCAACTAGGTATGGAGATGATAATCTTCAATCACATATTCCAAATTTACCAGATTTTCCTACGATTAATGGAATGGCAAATCAAGGAGGAATGAAAGTTCATGACATTCACTTATGCTATGCCTGTAAAAGATTATGTCACATTTTCAAGTTTCGTAAAATTTATTTGTAATCATGAGGAAGACCCATGTTGCAACATCAACAACTTGGAAGAAGGAAAGTATAAAAATGAATATGGAATCTTGTAGCGAAATAAAGATCATCAGTTAACTTGTCTTGCTGCCTTATTGATTTCATAAAATGAAGTAAAGGCAAACATGGGAGAAAATAACGATTGAAAACTCATAGGAGAAGCATAAAACAAGCAAAATTATTTTTCACATACTGAAGATGAAAGTACATAAGATCTGATCTTAGAGCAACAAAAACAATGAATACCTGGTTCTTCTTCTCAACTTCCGCCCATGTGAGGTGTCCATTTCTGCTACCCCATGTTCTTTTAACTTTAATACTTTTATGCATCAGGAGGACCGTACCCCCCGTTCCTTCACCTCTGCCCCCTATCTGTCCCGTAGTACATAAGTGTCTTAAGTCTTTGTCTATTAGTCTAGCCACCGCTCGTATCGTAAAGTCCCCTAGTTTGTGCTCCTGTATCTCCATTATGTCATGTTTCTGCTGCTGGTTCACGTAGATGTCTTTAATTCTGTACTTTTTGATATCTCCGTTAACCCCCCACATTCCGTCGCACATTACTAGTTTCTTTAGAGTTTTCGCCTTCTTTTTTGCATGGCCGCCCGTTTTCTTATGGACGTAGGTTTCGTACACAGGCCTCTGGTCCTGCGGGGGATGGCAGGTTCGAGCTTATCTTGTTTGTCTTCGCGGCTAAAAACTAAAAACTCTTTCGCTCTCGTGTTCCGTTCTTCTCCCTTTGGAAAGGCAGTGTTTGACTCTTGCGAGTTTGTGTTTCCCCCCTGTCCATCAGCCATTTCCTGCTTCTTGCGCGTCAGATCAGCATATGCTCCCCCGTTGATCTTAAAGCAACAACTTGTTGATCTTAAAGCAACAAAATAAGGATTAACTTTGATAAAGCAACAAAATAAGGATTAACTTTGATGAAGGATGAGGTGAAGAAATGTAGTTGTCAAATAGGCAAATTGAATCAATAAAAATATTAACACATAGTGTACAATTAATCATATGCGGAAGGAAGAGATTGAATAAAAAATGATCAAATTAGCTCAATATGATATCATACTAAGAATGACATGAATGGAATAATACAACCTGAAGATAGATTGGAGATGTAAAGTGGTAAAAAATAATGCATAAAAAATTTACGGAGATAGAATCAAATATGAGAATAGAAGCTTACTTCTCTTTGTGATTGGTAAAATTGCCATTCTAAAGGTAATGTATGTTCTAGGGACTTATAAAAGATGTTAGTACTAAGAAAAATGTTCACATTCCGGACTTATTGAGCAATAAGCTTATAGAGGATAAAGATGTGTTTCTAGATTATCCACATGCATGATTGCCATCTAAGAGGCATGTGGATCTTAAGATCGAGGTGATATCTTGTAGCACATAGTCTTGCAAACCTCCATATTGTTTGGCTTCAAATGAGTTGCAAGAATGTAAAGCTCAAGTGGAAGAGATGTTGAGTAAGGGGTTCATAGAACCAAACATTTCACCTTATGGGGCACTTGTGTTGATTGTGAAGAAGAATGATGTGAATATGAGATTGTGCATTGATGAACGTGGATTGAGTCAACAAACGGTGAAAAAAAACTATCTTTTGTTTTAAATGGATGATTTGTTTGATCAACTTAAGGGAAAAATTATTTCACTAATTTGGATTTGAGGAATGGGTATATCCAGATTTGAGATTCTTATGAAAATGTTCTTAAGATAGCTTTTCGTACTAGGTATGGTCACTTTTAGTATCTACTGATGCCTTTTGGTCTCACTAACACAATTGCAACATTCATGGGATTGATGAACGTAATTTTTTTAAAAGTTTATTCAGATAAATATGTTATTTTCTTTGTGGATGATATTTGGATGTATAGTAAAACCTTAGAAGATCATATGAGGTATTAACGAAAGATACTTCAAGTTTTACGAGAAATGAGTTATATGACAAAGCTTCAAAATGTGAATTTGGCAAGTCCAAAGTAGATTATTAGATCATGGCAGAATGAATCCAAGTGATAAGTGAGAAGATAAAAGCCATACATGAATGGATAACATCATAGGATTCAACTTAATTGAAGAGTTGTTTTAGATGTTACTCAATTTTATCACAATTGTTGAAGCTTTTGCTTGCTTTGCTCAAGGCTTAACATCAATGTTCGGAAAAGTACTAAAATGGAGATGGGGAATGGCACAAGAATTATGCTTTGATGCATTGAAATATGTTCTCTTGCAAACATCTTTCCTCAAATGCTATGATCCTAAGCGGTCAATCAAGTTGACGATAGATGCATTAGTTATACTGGATGGTATTCTTCAAGAATGAAGGATGGATGATATCTGATTGTTTTTTTCCTCAAAAAATGATATATGTCGAACAGACCTATCACACACCTAAAAGAGTCATTTTTTTTTGCCACCAAACATTAGAATCACTATTTGGAAGACAAAGAGTTTTTTGTTGAAACCGACCATAAATCATTGGTGTATTTAAAAGCTCAAAAGGATTTTTCTAAATGATATATTTGATGGGCAGAATTGTGTCAACAATTCAACATGAAGATGATGTATATGGAAGTCAAGAAGCAATTGGCAGATAGCTTAATGCAAATACTTTCACTAGTATAAATATCAAAACTTAATCCTCACTTCATTGTTCCTTTTGTGATGTTGAAACACATCGACGATGTTTCTTATAAGTTAAAACTCGTGTCTTATATGAAAATACATCAAGTATTTCATATGGCACAATTGCAAAAACATGTACCACGACCCAAATAGTTAACAAATCCATCAACGCTTCCTTTTTTATATACTATCATAGTGTATCATGAAGAATTTGAGTTTGAAAAGATACTCAAAAATTGGATTCGTGATCACAAATATCCTAAAACTGAATATTTGATTCAATGTGAAATATATTCATCATATGAGTCAACTTGGGAACCTTGAGTTCACAATTTAGTGAATGCACCTTTGATTGTTCAAAAGTTTAAACTTGAGTGTAACATCCTCGTTGCATTCATGTTTTTAAAATGAAGGAAGTTTGTTACCATCTTTACTTAATAAGAACTAAAGTAGATATTATACAATATGGAGATAAATTATCTTGAGTTGATTATTAGTTGGACTATTTAAAGATGTCACATCAGCAATCAGTGTGTTTCTTATATGTTAATAATGATGTTAGTTTGAGTATCATTCGAGCAATATGTGTGTTCATAGTGATGTCTGCCACTCCATCAATGCATGAGGAGTTGGATGGATGGTGGTTGTGGAACCTTATTTACATTGTAGGTTTTGGAGAACTATATATGGAGAAAGAGAAACCTATAAAGTTATTTCTCAACTTCAGAATTCTTGAAGTATTCGAGTTATTTGTTCTCATTTTCCTAGTGTTACATGAAGACATCATGATGTTTAGTGTTGGGTCATGGTATAAATTTAAACTGCTTGACATGGATTGTGAGCATTGGATTACACTAATTATCTTAATCTAGGTATTATAATTTTTACTTAGAAAATTTAAATCCGATGTTAATGACCTTACAAAATTTTTTATAAAAAAATTATAGATATAAAAAATAAAAATAATAAGCAATGTTAAAGTTATCATGAGATTTTCACAAATTTTCATAAAAATTAATTTTGACCCCTAATATATTTTTTAATCAAATGATATTTTTCATTTGATTAAAGAAATTTAATGAAGAATTTAATGAATTAAAACAATGAATATCATGGATCCTAAAATGTGGTTAAAGATAAAATATATAACCACAATATATCATACATATGCACATATTAATATCAAATAATATCAATAAGAATATTTTACAAATCATTAAAGGTCACAAGTGTTAGTTTTCAAACCATGTGAAAAAAACATGATGATGACATGACTTTTAACATTTTTTCCATATGTAAATAGTTCATTTTGAGATATATTGCTTGATCAGAGCTCAATTTAAATCTTTGTATTTGTTACATATAATATAAAACACATACATTACAAATATTATTTAAACATAGAAAGATATTCAATTTTAAATTTTCATATGTTAGAAGTAACTTAAATTCTAGAAAAAAAAAGTTCAAGAATATTTACTGAAATTTATTTCAAAATTTTATAAATTTATTCAAATTGCATTAGTCATAAATGAAAAAATAATAATAATTTGTTCTCATTATTCTAAACCTGTTTTGAGTTGAATTTCTAAATTTCTATGCTTGGTATTACACTCACTGAAAATCTTATACGTCATGTACCCAACATAACATTTTATAGAATGTTAACATGAAACAGATTTTCTTTAATTCATACATCTATAAAAAAAATTTGTAATAATTTTTTGGACCTTCTATTCTAATTAAATTTATTTGTCTTGTATTTATCCTTTGTTAGAAAAATAAGATTGAGCTATGATTTGAATTCAACTCAAGGCTATAGATAACTATCATTAAAAGTTTACGTTTGTTTTGTAAAAAGTGTAGAGTAATATGTCGACAATTTTTGCAAGGAACTTTTGATCATTTAAGTAAGTTTTGTCATGGGATCATCTCTTATAACCTGAACTAAGTAAAAATTAATTCTATAATAGTGCATTATTTCTTTTGGAAGTAGAAGCATGCTTGTGCGTGCACTCAACTTATTGATTTCAAAATAAGAATTGCAATAAAAAGTACCATGTTATGCAAATGACTTGAATATATCCTAACCATATAGGTACTTCTACCACCCGCATGTGTCGCTACTTGTGAACCACTTACCGATCACAAGATTAAGTATTTATACATGTACTGGACGTGTATTCCAAGGAAGTTTAGAATGAACCGAATTTTTTCAAATGCATGCGCAACAATTCTTCAAAAATGTTGAACGAAAGTTATTTTCTGTACTTGAAAGCATTAAGGCAAGAATTCTGGTATATTATTTCATCCTTAAATGCCAGGTATTTTGATTTTCGATCACTCCAAATCAGTCAGTCATTATTTCGATACATTTATCATATACTATCATATTCATTTCATCTCTCATTATGAATCAAACTCGCGTGATTTCGATATCCAGGAACTGAATTTTAGCGATCTTTTGTTGCCCGATGGTTCGGGTTGTTGTATTACAATTCCTTGTGAAAGATACAATTTAATATTTGCCCCGTCTGCTGATGCAGAAAATTGTTATGTATGCTAGAAGGAATATTGATTTTCTCGAATGAGTGGCATGGAATCGAGGGAGCTGATGGAGGAAACAAACGTTTACGAACATTTTCTTTCTGGAAACTGAAGAGCAGACTCCACGACGTTTAGGGTAATGTGGATGTGAGTGTGCTGCATAAACTCACATTTCCTTACGGCCAAATGCCATGGCTGGCAAACTGAGCAGCTGACACCCCTAGGATAGACCACTTCGTTTGGACACAACGTTCAATCTTCGAAAACATCATTCTACACTTTACTTTGTTCTCAGGATCTGTGATCCTGACAACCAAGTAATATTTCCGCTGTTCTTACTGTCGGTGAAATGATTGTCAAACGACGCACTGGACGCACTTACAAGTGTTAAGCTGATCCGTAGGCTCGCGCTTGATATGCGCATGTGCATGTGCATATGAGGCATTGTCTCTTGCGTGTGAGCTCGGGAAAGTGCATGTTCGGATTTTATTCAGGTAAATTAATCTAGAACGGTGAATATGTTCAGAAGTTATATTCAAAGATCTGAGAACATAGCGCTTGAAAACGTTGGACTTAGGGACTGGACAGTAGTCAGGTTGAGAAGGTGGAAACCCTTTGAATATATCTCGGAGCATCTTTGCTCATTTGGACATCATATAAGTTTCGCGAGCTTATCTGGACGTGAGTCATTTTGTAGCTGAAACCAAGCGCGTTCGTGTCTCACTTTCCTCGACGCTGTCTAAGTACCTGTGCAACACCCGTACACATCAACATATGCTTGGGGACTATGTTTTCAGCTCATGATTGCAACGGATTAAGGAGAGTCAGCAAAGTTCAGGAGTACTACAAGTCAACTTGCTCGGAGAACTTCAACTTCTACTGTACTGTAGAAATGGGGCAAAGTACTGTAGCCTGATTATGGACATTAAGAAGGCATAACATTGCTGAAGTCAACTTTTGTGAAAAACCTATTCCCGATATTGTAAACGGACATTGGCCAGCTCGTGAAAGATCACAATCGGTTGCACTTGAGCACAATAACACCATTGCAACTCTGCTAGTCAAACTTCTCAAAATCTACAGTAGACCTGATCATGGATCCCGACGTCTCATAAATGGTCAATCTGTTTTCGACAAATTGGTGTAGAGGTTGCCCAAGAGTGGGAAGTCCAACATCTTGATGGGAATGCTGTGGTGACCGTCCAACGTCTTAGAATATGCTGTCGATGGGGGATGTAAAACACAATGATCAGCTGGTG